>JANZLQ010000044.1:6515879-6551672 GCA_026212715.1 Elanus axillaris | reverse complement strand
GATACAAAATATATTAGCTAATTTTACCTACTACATTTACCTTACAAAATAGGGCATATATTTATATATATATATATATATATATGCAGATTTTTCTTTTTCCAGGTTGTAGAGAGTTATAAGGATCAGAGCGAGGCTACATGAATTTTCATGTATAATGTAAGCTGCAATCTTGGTTGTACTCTGAGGGAAGAAATGCACATATGGTAGATGTTTTTTTGTTTTCTGTATTAAAACGCTACTTGTCAGTACAAAAACTTCAGTGTTACAGGTCAAGATCAGAATGTAGGAACAAGGGAATAATTTAGTTCCTCATTTGATGAAGAAATGGAATTGTTTCCTTCTAGCTTGGCACAGTCATTAGACTTTTTTCTTTAAATCTTGAAAAATAGAATTTTCAGTGTCAATAAAACCAGTCTGTAATATTATATTGATGCTAATTTATAAAAGTACTTAGTGTGGGCTTATTTTAAATGCAATGTATAATTTTGTGGCAAACCTTTTAGCGGGTGTGCAAATTGACAACTTCTGTAATCAGCAGCTCAGAAACAATAGTTTTCAATCAATCAGTGAAAAAAAACCATCCTGTAACACACATACAGTTCTCCAGAGAATCGCTATGCTTCATAATTCAAACATGCACTTTTCCCTTGTGAGTCATAATAGAACAGCGACCATTTGGAGCCCTTTAAAAAGACAAAATAAATGGAGTTCAACACTGAAAAGAAAAAACTGCGAGTTAAAAACAGGAAACAATTTGAAAAGATGTTTTTTTTTTAATGCAATAAATACTCAAACTTCAGCTTAGACCTTTCTGTTAAGCAGATTTTGTTATTGGCATGGCTTGCTACTTCTCTCTAAAAGAATCAGTGCACTTACAACAAGATTTATATCTTTTAACTATAGTAAGAGCATTAGCAGGCAAAGATGGCAGAATTCATCATGTCCAAAAATGTTGCCCTACATTTATATAACCATTACTTCCAAAGGCTGTTTTCATATTTCTTTTCTTGTATTTTTCTGTTAGTATTTTTTTCTCCTTTGCAATGTTCTTCGGTAGGATTTCCACACCAAATCTAGTTTCATATTTTTGTTACTTCTGGAAGAAGAGATGAATATAAGATTAATGAGACTATGGATAATCAGACAAAAAGAAACATTCTTTTTCATTATCTGATGTTTATGTCTCTACTTCATCTTTGGTAAAGACATTGCCTGGACACTGTGCAGTAACAGTTAGTTATGCAATAGTTCAAGCAAAAATTACTGTCTTTTTCATCCCTTCTTGTCATTCAAAATCCTGTTAGTACAAAAGTTACTAAGACTAATTCTTACTGCTCAAAGAAGGGACATGCCCAACATACCAGTATGTGTATAGATGGAATTTCATTACATGTAGTAGATTCATTTTTTAATCTGTTTCACTGGCAATTGAAGTAATTTTTCCCAAAAAGCAGAGTAGAACAGTTAATCTTTGTGTTTTAAGCAAAGAATAGCTTGCTGACAATAGTTTGTCCTTATAATACATGCTAACAACTAACTTGAATTTGCAGTATGCAGTCTTGGATGTTACATGAACAGTTTAGGAGTGATTAGATTTCAGTTATCTTGTCCAGGACCAAGGAATATTTTCAAGGTGCTGGATGATCCCACTGTCTTTAAAATATGGTCCAAACCACTTATGAAAAATTTCTTCTATAGGCTTTTTTTATTCCAGGAATGATCAGCTGTTAAGGGCACTAGTTGAGAGAGAGGAACGTACTTGTTATACACTTAGGGCTTAGGCTATTCAAGTCAATGAAAAGGCATTTGTTATCCTTAGAAGCCTTCTACGAGTTACATTGTGATGCTCTTTCAACCTTGGTACAGCATGATGAGTAAAGCTGCTCAGGCAAAGGCAGTGTAAAGGAGTGTCAAAACTTCCCTCATGGTAACACCAAAAGAATAAATACAAAGTCAATGGGGTGAGAAGTAAATATTTATAGATGTGAACTGCTGGCTTGTCTTGGTAGAATTAATTGCACAAATATTGGTGCACAGTGATCCACATAAAGCATTAAGATTGTGTCTTTTATGAGGAACAAATAAAGTGAAATCTGACACAAGAGAGTTTTGAATGGGTAATCATGAGTGTCATTCATGTGTCTGTTTTATCTTGGACTTGGCAACAACGTTCTCTACAATTCAACCCAAGGATGTGGGTGGACTGCTGTCATGTCTGATACTTCATATTCTAAAATTGTTTTGCTTACAACTACAGTGTTAAGAAAAAAGATATATGAGAGCAGTGTCAGCCAGAACTACACTGAGTTTTGGCCCAATACTCCCAAAGCAGCCCAGGCATACTCTGGTCTGCAGGCATTGTTTGGCCTGATTTAAACTGAATGATCCAAACCATCTGTAAGGTTAGATTTTTTTCTTTTTACTGCCTAGACTATAAAACAATGTATTTCCCTTTATAAGACCATACTAGGTTTTCTTACAATATTTTCTAATTCTGTTTATGATGGCTTATGCCAAAGAAAATACAGTCTGGGATCATATATGTATTTTTGTTGCTGAAAATAAAAAAGGGTGTTCCTGCAGGTTCAAAATATTTTATCAGACTTCTTATTAATTTTTCTGGTGTGAATATCTGCATCAAGAGCATTTAACTAACTATACTCTATTTCATGTAGCAGTTGCTCTAATCCATCTTGCATTAACTGAGATTGGTAAAATAGCTTGAAGGTTTGGTCACTGATAATTATTTTTAATAAATATTTGTACACATAGTTTTATTGGAAATGCTACAATTCATGGGGAAGTGATTTAATGACATTACATTGTAAATAGATTTTTTGTTTGCTAGGATGAAGTATCATGAGGTTTTTTTTGTGATTTATACCTTTGAATATGATGATCAGATGAAATATTGATTTCATGAAAATATTTATTTCCCTTCTAGTGAAAGGACAAAATTATGAGGAACTGATTGCATCCAAAATTTATGTAAGAAAAAATGATTAGTAAGTTCAAAATGGAATACTGAAGTGTATCTCTGAATGTCTGAATGAAGCTGTAATCAGAATCTCCACACATATCAGGTGGGATCTAGAACCATGGCACTAAGCTGTGCCAGGACTGCATACTGGTTGCCAGTTTTCCACACTTTATTCCACATCTCAGGACATTCCGGTTTTCTTAAAAGCCCAACCTCAGTGTACAAGAATCCTATGATTTTCTCAAAATTTCTGGTAATCACTACATCAAAAAATGGGAAATGCAAATGCTAAAGACTCAAAAAATGGACCAACAAAACCATTATTTTTACATCCATCACAATTTAGACTGATGTGAATTTGATGTGCTTTTTACTTCAGAAGTTTATGATGACATGGCTGATGAGATCACACACTCAGCTAACCTGAGCAGAACCTTTCATCAGTGAGAAAAAGGGATTAATAGTCTGACTTCTAATAATTTTATTCATTTATTGCAGGACTCTCTATAACCAGATACACGTTTTGAAATGAGAGGGTCTCTGTGGCAAAATTAACTTTTCCCTTCTGTTTGCAAGTGCCTCTATGGAGGACACTGCTAACAAGATACCTATTTAAAACAAGTTGGGGGAGCAATTAAGTCTGATTTATTTTTTTAAATCCTCATGTTAGAGCACTTATTTTTGTATTGTAAGCTAGATGAACCTTCTTTAACAGCACCCTTTATTTTCCTTTCCTCAACTGAAGAGGAAAATATAATACATGAAGGCATATGTTCCACAGAGTTCTCTAGGATAGCAAACTGCTATAGTTTGTAGTAGTGTCAAGCTGCTCTGAGCTTTGCAGAGTATCTTGGGGGTAGTAGTTGTGCTGACCACCAGGATAAGGGGGCTGGTAAAACTATACTGTCCTTATACATTATGTGTTCAGATTACATTGTATAGGATTTCTTTATTTTTGATGGCTGTTCCTCCTACAACAGCATACTTTGAAGCTTATTTGGTCATTTATTTATTAACCTTTAATTTTGGTGGGTATATTTGTAAAGAGTAATAAAGAAGGCAGGGCTCTGTGTCCTCACTGCAATGACAGCATAGTGGCATAGCTAGAGAGGTCTGCCAAAGGAAACAATTATGGTTTGGAAAATGGCGAGCCCTGGGTCCCTGCCAATCTGCAAATAGACTGGGCAGTTTCCTATTTCCGACAACATGTATGCAATTTGAAATGATGAAAAATGGGGGTTTTTTTCTTACCTTCTTTTGCAACAGCAGGTGCCACGTTGACATCAGAAATAGCAGGCAATGCAATGCCTTATGCTTGTGTTCTGGAATATTAGCCAAATTCTTGACCACCAGTTATAAAAAGATCCGTTATGTAAGATGTTTTGTTTGCACCAATGCTTCCATGTTATAGTATTTTTTGATAGACTATTTTGGTAAGGTGATATTTTGATATAAACATCGCATATCCGTATTTTTTCTCCTGTTAGTTTTAGAAAGCATTTATAACATGTATCTCATTAGTGAGAGAGTGTTTTCGATTAGTGCAAAAATCTATGGCAAGGAAAATTTCTACCTCTGTAAAGCTGGATAACTCTGCAGTTAGATATGCAAGAATTCAAAAACTTCTCTCAATCCAGCCCTGCTTTTTTTTTTTTTTTTTTTTTACATTTTGATTTTTTCCTAGTAGGCAAGATAAACAGTTGGTTAAGAATTTCTCTGCTTAGGATATAAACACAGCAAAAGAATCAGAGGTCTGAGTAAGGTGTTCAGCCTAAAGACTTGGTTAAATTAATTTAATGAAGTAGCTGACACCTGTGAAAGAAAGGAAGAAAAAAGGCTTGTGTGTGTGCTCAGTGCTTAGCTGGAGAGGTGGTGGGTCCCAGTCTCAAGCTTCCCTAAAGTAATGATTGCAGTTGTGCACGGTACCACTTTGCATAGCCTTCAGGAGTAGTAAGCGTAGCCCAGGCACGTGGATCTGAACCAGTGTCAGGATTCCTGACAGGTTTCCATAGCTCATGCTGGGAGTTGGGGCTACACGCAGCAGAGGCCCAGGGTGCTGGAAATTGATGTTCTGTAACCTGCATTTTAGCAACCATCTGAATCTTGAAAGTGAGGGGACACTACGCTGAAAAGAACAGAAAACAGATAAAGTGAATACCTGGACTTCAAAAGCCTGAGAGCAGGTTCCCAGTCTGCTTTGTAACAAGTAATTCATGCCTACAAATACTGTGTGTTACTGTCATTGTTTAGCAAAGGCAGAGATATCACCATCTGCAATTTCACTAATGCCTGCCAGAAGTTTTATGTACAGTGTGCATATTTAGAGTGACTGTTCCTCTTGTGTTTTGTCCTTGTAGACTGTTTGTAAATAAAATAAGGGAAAAGCATTGTACTGTGGAATGCTAATCTTTTTTTGAGACCAGTAAAGACAATAACTGAGCAAAACAGTTGCTATTTGAGTTCTGAGCAAGTGGGTTTTGAAGAAGATAATTTGTACCCTTTTAATTATGGAAAGCTTGCATTAAGCAATGGCATCTAGGAGTTTGATGAGTTAAAACCATAACAAAATGATCTTAAGACTCAGCAAATATTCCTTGATATTAGAGACGGCTTTCCAATTGGCACAGTTTGAGTTTTATAGCAATTACATAAATTACAGCAATTTTGTTTAAAAAAATTAGTTGTATGAAAAGTGATTTCTAAGTTTATGGTCTATTAAGCATTCCTCAGCCCTTACCACTTACTTTAAAGAAAATAGCTTCTTAACATGCTATAAATTTACAGATGGAAAATGGTAATAAAACTGCTGATAAAATTTTGGGTTTATAGGCTGGGAAGCTTTTAAAACAATGTAGTTAGGCTTATTTGCTTTTAGAGAACTTAATTATTAATTGCATGAATACAATTTTGATGTCTAGGAAACTTCCAGTTTGTAGTCTTCATCAGATGATTTTGCTGTGGCCATCCTGAATGCTTTAGTATTTTCTTTTTAAATGTAAAATGAGGTTTGAAAGATCCTTGGGAGGTCAAACTCCTGCTTCACAACAGATCAGTTATTCCTCACAGGTATTTGTCCTGTCCTTTATCTGGAAAGGATTTTACAGATATTTAATCAGTTCCACACCCAAAAAAATGTTCTAATATCTAACCTGGATTCTTAATTCCCCCAACTGATACTCTCAAATGATGATAAACATGTTTTTCTTTATGTGCCTTATTTGTTGCATGAAAGCATGATCTAATTTGTCAATATTTTTAAGAAATACTTCTGTGCTGGTTAGAATTGGAGCACAATGCCTGTTCCTCCTGGTAGATTGTACATAGATTAATTTTTCTATACTGTTCATTATCTCTGTTAGTTGGTGAATGATTTCATGCATATTAAATTCTTTTTAGTTGTGAATACTTGAGAGTCTAAAGTTATCATGAATGATGTTTCAGACCTCATTAGGAAGTATAGAGGTATATCTTGCAGTCTCTTGGTTTCTGTTGATGGCCCTACTGGTTCATTTGCTCTTGCTTTGATTCATGAGGATTTCACAGAGAATCCAAACAGCATCATTAAGAGAATCCTGCCATTTGACCTGAATGTACATGGTTCAAAAGCCTTTTTTACCCCTGTGTATATAAAAAGGTAAAATCTTCAAATAAAATTTACATGGGTAGCATTTAGAAAACATCTAGATCATCTGGATGCATAAATTTCACTGCCATCAAATTATAAATTCTGGATTATAGCATAGTTGATTTTTTTCAGCTTAGCTCATCTTCCTAAGGAAAGGGAACTTATATGTTCTTATTTTCACACTGCAGCACAATAAGTGTCCAGCTCAATAAGTATGCTGCAGAGTGAAAAGAAATTAGAATTATATTTTATTACAGTGAATTTTTGAAAGATGCAAAAAAAGTAGTCAGCAACCAGCAAGTATAGTTGGTAACAGTAAAATCTTCTCTACCACTCTTAATTTTGAATAACCAGTCAATATTTCTACCCAGCTCCAGGAATGTCAATTTATTTCCAAAGAAAACTCTTATGTCTTGGAGCTGGGTCACACAAGCACTTCTCTGTTCTTGAAGGAAGAGTTTTGCTTCAGAAGTACCTAATATTACTCTAAGTTTCGTTAATGGTGAAAACAGCAACAATATTGTTATTAATCATTAGATATGGCATAGACAATATCTGGCAGGCTCCACACATCTTTATGTGTTGGAAATCTGTGGCCTCTGGAACTGTCTTTATGTAAAAGTTGTCATAGAGGAGAATTCTGTCATCAGACTATGAGCAAGGTTCTCAATTGCTAACTTAAGTGGAGCGTGGCATAATTGTGAATAAGTCTTTTATTCTTTTTCTATCCTTCCTCAGTACATACTCTCTGCCTGTATCCTCTGTATTTCTATCAATTGGTAGAAAATGAACTGTGTTAGAAAACAAGTGGAGGCTGACAGATAGCAGATGAATGCCAGACAAGTATTTTATGTATGTGTTAGAGCTAAGCTTCAAAACTGGTAAAGATTGTGATAGTCTGCTCTGGGAATGAAATATTAACTGGTTTAGAAAAGCTTAGACATAGTAGTATGAGCACACCTACATGCACAAATGCTGAAAGATTATTACTAAATTGTAAAAACTTAAAAGTTAGGAAATACATGTGAAATATTATTTAAGCTGCCTTGTGTGTAACTACAATGTAATTAGAAACCGGATGATGATGATTTTTTTCTAAACCATTTCTGGTATTAAACCAGTGTGTAATGACAATGAATATCAGTAAGAATACTGGCTTCAGGTATTGCAAAAGTTGAATGGTGAAGAAAGTAAGGTAGTGAGTAGTAGACAGCAAGAAAATGGCTTCTTGGTTTAGGGCTGAAATACAGAGTTCCTGTGTATTGTTAATTCACTTAAAATCAAATTATTCCCAAGTGTCCATTAATTTGCTATTTCCCATTGCTTATTTTTTTTGTCTGCCTGCTTGCATCTGATTTGCAGAGTTGATCCAGTTTTGAAAGACCAAATCTGTTCATCAGAAGTTGTGCTTTGAAAATACAGGAGACTGAGTATTCTGAAAAACTGCTGCCTTAAGCTAAGCAGCCAGCTTTTGCAAATGGAGATGGTCTAAAAATCCAGGAGGTAAGTCATGGAGCACAAATGGAAACATGAGAAGAGTATCTTGGAAAAAGCAGACTAGATAGTTTCAGTCAGGGCTTCATACTGTTTTAACACCACATTGAGAAGTCTGTGAGCACAGAAGAGAAGTAGAATCTCAGATCTGGCTGGTGGCGTTGCTTGTCTTAGAGAAAGACTGGCTTTGTCCCTGTAGGGATGGTGCATGGGTAGTGTTGATGTTTTTAAGAACCTGCAGAGGCATCAAGACTGCACAGGGATGATGGAAACCTCAGAGGTCATAGCTGTGAAGTAACAACCCGAGTAGTATGTTGAAGTAATATTTTCACAAGATCTGTAATTTGGCCAAATGTGATGTGATTTTCAGTCTGAATTCAAAAGGTAGCTACACATGGCTATTCCCTTCACCAAAACACAGAGTTCTTAATTTGTTTCTTTTTTTTTTCTGTTTTTATTAATGAAACACTTTTTAATGTCTTTCCTGCATTTATGAAAAGGCTGATTTTTTTTTTTTATGCCATTCAGTCTCAGAATTTCACCTATTGTAGAAAACTTCAGCCTGGCTGATTAAAATCTGATGGTACTACAAGAAACTGAAGATTGCGATTACTGAAAAAAAACAAAAAGGTTTGATTAAAAAGAAAATTATTTTGACATCTCAGGACTCAGATTAAAACTCAGAAAATAAACACTTTGGTATATTTCCTCATTGAGATCAGCAGAAATGGATTTTCCCCCAAAGTCTGGAAGTCTGTTTAATTGATATAGCCAGTCAAAAGTATTGCTTCCTTATCTAGAAATGTCTGTTTTGCTGAGATTCTCTTTTAAAGGAGTCTGTTGGATGGGGGTTCTCCTTTTTTCTTCCATGTACCCTGGACAAAAAAAAAATAAAATCCCTCAAAACCCAAACCTTACTCTTTCAAAACTTCCTACCCTGAAGACACATCTTCTTATGTCTTCCCTACACTGTGGTCAATTTGCAAAGGTGAAGAACCTTTTTGATACCCTTCCTAGCTCACTCATAGTTTTTCAAACACTGTAAAACACAAGTTCATGTAAGCAAGGCACCTTCCCTGATATTATTGTTCTCCTTTGATTTGCACTGAAAGCAATGTTTTAACAATAACTGCATCACTAATGGTATTTGGATCTTTGAAAGCTAATTATGAAATAAGACTCTTAAAAACTTTAAAACTGAAGGACTGTAAAAGGAGAGTTACAATTCACAGTTTACTTTTAATATGCGCTGTAGTGGAAAGCCATTAGCACTCACCTGCTGGGGCTTACATGCCACCACAGTTGAGTGGCTGGGCACACATTTCTTCAAAAGTAAACCAGCAATTTAGTTCGCTCTTGTCAAAGGCTGAGTTGTCATCATTTCCATTTGTCTGCAGCATTCAGGATTAAACAAGCAATATACTGATTCAGTGTGGGACAAGGTATAGTGATGGGTTTTCTGGAGAGAGAAAAAAATTGCAAGATGGAGACATTTGCTATTACTGAACATACAGAATAACCAATATAGAAAAAAGACAGTAGAGCTATTATTATATGTTGTGTAGGTAGTAATTGGAACAAAGAAAACAAATAAACACTGTCAAGAAGCCAACTATTGCTGCAGAAGCTCATGTCTGCTCTGACAGTAATAGTGATGACATGTGTACATGAAGTTGAGGATAAGTAACTAAACTAGAAGAGAAATCTTGATGAATGGCTTTTGACACTGATTTTGAAATTATTATGGAGAGACTTCCTCTCCAAAATGGCTACTAGAATAGCATCTTAATCAGATAGAGTACCTATGTATAGTTTTCACTGGAAGAGTCTGCATGTCTGTTAGATGCTCTTTATCTTCTGTTCCTTATGTCATTGTTAAGGACATTAGGAATAGCATTCTAATTATATGATTTTTTCTAGTATAATTTTTTCATTTAAAAACACAGATTAAAAATAGAGCAAGTTTATAGACAAAAGAGATGTAAAAGTGGCTTGAACAGCTAAAGAAGTACAGTTAACATCTACAGTTCAAGTAGACCAAAAAACAGATGGGTTTTTTTCTTGGGATTTAATTACATTTCTTCCATTCCAAAACAGCATTATAATAACTGTGAAATTTTACTCAAAACTAAATTCCTGGTAATCATTAAATTCTATAACTTATTTTTCCCTAAGTATTGTTAAAAATGGAAGTGAAGAAATTCTGAAATAGAATTTCACATGTTCTTAAAAGATCTAAACAGAAAACTTTCACTTTCCAAACCCACTTTTTATCTAAATTATTTTTCCTTGTGCCATTTTGTCAGAATCATCCTTTCTGTCGGCATTTGCTTTGGATAAATAGGTACATTCCAAGAGAATAATTTCAGCACTGTATCTATATCAGTTTAAATACTTTTTCTTGTTTTGAAAACATTAGAGTTCAGTGCTTACTGGAAGCTGGGGAGGGTTTCTCTATGCTCTGCTTACCCTGTCGAGTGTTTTCTTTTCCTCAGCAACTGGCACAGTTCAGAGTAAGAGTCGGAATATTGGTCTGCATGGACTGCTGGTTGATTTTGTGACACAGAATTTTGTGCAACTGTTTTAAAGGATGAGGCTTTCTCTAGCTACATCCTCTGGATAAAGAATCTCTTCCCACAGTTCTTAGCCATTTTGTATCTTCGTTATCACAGACTCTCTATTGTAATAAAACACAACTTAAGATTTGTTTCTGATGAATCTGGGTTTGATTTAGGGGTTGATTTCAGTGTTCAAAGCCTTTGACTGGTATCAAGTAAGACAAGCTCTAGGGGAAGAATGTAAATATGTTCTTACTGCAGCTTAATCCATGGAGAAGAAAAAGAGATACAATCTTTATTAACAGGTGCTGTGCCTTGTGTCTGTATTGAGCAAATAACTTAAGCCTAGAGATAGAACCATTCTTGTATAAAGACAGCAAATAAAAGTAAGCATAAAACTAGAATAATTTTTTTTAAGTGGATGGTTAGTACTTAATCAGACTTTTTCATTTATAATACCTATTTAAAATGTGCATTTATATTATATTGAATTTATCTCCTGCCTGCATGCATGTAATGATCTAGTACTTAGTAACAGTGTGTGGTGGGTTGACCCTGGCTGAATGCCATGTGCCCACCAAAGCCGCTCTATCATTCCCCTTCCTCAGCTAACAGGGGAGAGAAAATATATCAAAAGGCTCATGGGTTGACATAAAGACAGGGAGAGATCACTCACCAATTATTGTCATGGGCAAAACAGACTTGACTTGGGGAAATATTAATTTATTTTATTATGAATCAAATCAGAGTAGGGTAATAAGAAATAAAACCAAATTTTAAACACCTTTCCCCACCCCTCCCTTCTTCCCGGACTCAACTTTGCTCCTGGTTTTCTGTACCTCCTCACTCCAGTGGCACAGGGGGATGGGGAATGGGGGTGGCGGTCAGTTCATCACAGGTTGTCTCTGCTACTCCTTCCTTCTCAGGGGCAGGACTTCTCACAGTCTTTTCCCCTGTTCTAGCACTAGCGCAGTGTCACTCCCATGGGAGACAGTCCTCTATGAATTTCCCTGACATGGGTCCTTCCCACAGGCTGCAGTTCTTCACGAACTGCTCCAGCGTGTGTCCCTTCCACGGCAGGCAGTCCTTCAGGAGCACACTGCTCCAGCGTGGGTCCCTCACGGGGTCATAAGTCCTGCCAGAAAACCTGCTCCGTGAGCTCCTCTCTCCACAGGGCTGAAGGTCCTGCCAGGAGCCTGCCCCAGCACGGGCTTCCCATGGGGTCACAGCCTCCTTCGGGGACCCACCTGCTCTGGTATGGGGTCCTCCACAGGCTGCAGATGGAGATCTGCTCCACCATGGACCTCCCTGGGCTGCAGGGGGACAACCTGCCTCACCATGGTCTTCCCCACGGGCTGCAGGGGAATCTCTGCTCCGGCACCTGGAGCAACATCTCCTCCCCTCCTGCACTGACCTGGGGGTCTGCAGAGTTGTTTCTCTTACATGTTCTCACTCCTGTCTCTGTCTGCCATTTCTCTCTGTCCTGCAACTGTTTTCCTTCTTAAATCTGTTATCCCAGAGGTGCTACCACTATCACTGATTGGCTCGGCATTGGGCAGCAGTGGGTCCATCTTAGAGCCGGCTGGCATTTGCTCTGTCAGATGTAGGTGAGGCTTCCAGCAGCTTCTGAAAGAAGCCATCCCTGTAACTCCCCTCCTCTGCTACTAAAACCTGGCCACGCAAATCCAATACACAGTGTGATCTAGTAGTTAGTAGAAGGAGGTAAAAGCAAAGAACACACAAGCCATGATGTTTCAAAAGAGATTAATAAGTACTGCAACTCTGCAATTGATTGTAAATTAACATGGATGAAATTGGGCAAAGTTTAGAGAAGTATGTACTCATAGCTTACAAGAATATAGCTGTCTGATTCAGTCTTTAATCATGTCAGAATTTTGAGACAGGCTGCACAAAGAGGATCAAGGACACTACACTTTCCAAAGTGATGCTGCTATATTTTTTGAAAGTGGTGTTGTATACACTGCAAGGACAGCAAATAATACTGAGGTGCATCAAAGGGTAAGGAAATAAGTTGGTTACGTGTTTTAACTGGTGTTTCCTTTGTGCCTGATATGTATGTCTAGAAGGTCCAATACAGTATTGATAAGTATGAGGATTTCTGTTCTTTGAATCATCATAAGAATGGCAGCTGTATAACTTTACGACTTGGAAAAGCTTGTGGAAGAATTGATTGGAAGTGATATTTTAGTTGTTCCACAAGTTAGGATTTAACTTGTTCTATACAATGAGGTGGCAGTTATTGCTAATGTTAGATTTTTCAGTTGTCAAGTGACTTAGGTTGCTCAGTGTGGTAAGACATCAGGTGTTAGTAATATTAGTGCTTTCATAATTTTCATGTCTACTAGACAGGTTTGCTGTGTGTTACTGCAACTGTGGTGTTGTCCTGGAACTGCTAATCACAGCAAATTAGCGAAACTATTATTCTATTGAGGACTAGTAAATAGGAATGCTTTTATGAGTACTTATACTAACTGACTTTTTTAGTATACTTGACTGTGTAGTTAACTGCAAAAAAGATAGAATTCTACAGATGCTTTAAAGCTCCCTTCATCAACTGAAATTTTTTGATGGTGAGCAATAGTATTAGGTATCTGGGTGTGAGAGTCCAACAAGCTTAACAGTTTAAACTTTGGAGTTAGGGTTGTACAGATCTAACCATTGCAAAATAGGTCTTGTATTGTGTTCTCCTGTACAAATCATCTTAATACAATGGTAGATGCTATTGAGCTGAGGTTGAAATAAAGGAATGAATAAAGTAAGAATCTCACTATCTTTTATTTTACATCTCATTGACCTGGAACAATCTCTGCTGTAGCCAGAAGATGTGCTTAGGGGCACAAGGCTAAACATTAGCATCATCATTGTAGTAATTACTTATCAGTTATGAATATAGACATTCAAGCTTCTATTCTTAGTTGTGTCACTGAATTGCTGTGCATTAATATCTTATATCTGTGTGTTTCTCTATCTCCATCTTTTAGAATACGAAGTGCTATAACAAAATATTCTGAGATCCTTTAAAAAATGAGGTGTGTAAGGTGCAAAGTACTGCTACAGTGCTTGGTAAACTGGATCTGCAGCAAACAGTATGAAATATGCCTTAGAGGATCCTAATTAATTTAAAACCACAGTAAACAAATGGCTTGTCACTTTCAGTTTATATAAGTATTAAAAAAAGTGGAGGTTGGGGTTAGAAACGCTCGCAAGAACATATGCTTAACAAACCACAGTAAGCAGAACAAACCAGAGAAAGTCTACGCAGAAGCAGAGATAACCCTGGCACCATCAGCAGATTGTATGGCTATGATCCAGAATGCAAACAGAAGATTGTTCAAACAAGTCATTCACATATATTTAATTAACTATGGCAAAGTGTTCCAATTGTGAGAGGTTATTTTAATATTGTGCAAATGCCATACTAACCACATGCTCACCCCTGTTCTTCTGGAGATAACAGCAAAACTCCCACTGACTTAAACAGGAGCAAGACAGGACACTGAATATTGAAAAATTGGGGGTTATATTGGGTGCCATTAAATCTTCAAATCTGTGAAAACAGCAGACTGAAGAGAGAATACATGCTATTTTAATAGAAATCTTGGCAATTTATTATCCTTCTATACCCTGAACTCTCAATAAAAACATTTGGTTAACTATTTAAATTTATTTTCCATCTTTAGATATGTGTGTGTGTGTATTTCTATGGAATAGAATTAAGTGTGTATATACAAACACATGAATATGTATGTGATGAGGGGAAGGTCATCATGCATTTGGTCCTTGTTCTGGCCATCAAACTGTGGCTGAACAGCCACAGCCAGGAATGAGACAGCCCTCACAGCTGAGGACAGGAGCCCTGCTGCCTCTTGTGCCCTTGGAGAGGGAACAGGACGTGGCTTTGGTTTGTTTGTTTGTTTTAATGTGAATTGGAGGTGGGAATGAGAAGAGGGCCACCTCTCTGTGGTGCCTCATTGGAAGGCAGGGACCCCTGGCAAACTCAACCTGAGCTGGGCTGGATCTGAGGGTAGGAGGGCTGGCACTGGAAGTGCTGGGGAGGCAAAGCTGACCAGAGAAAGGCAAACCTGCTTAGTCCAGGGTGCAGTTTTGCAACCCATTAGAGCCAGTCTGTGCACTCCCACTGAAAGGGCACTTGCCCAGCCAGGCTTTCCTGCCATTTGCTCTGAGCTGGTAGACTTGCTCATGCAGCTGCTCAGATAGATGGATCAGCACACTAATAAATCTGAAAGCTAACCCACTCCCCCAAAAGATTGGCTTTGAGCCCTATAAGTTCTCTCACCCAGCTAGTTTCAGAGCCATTTGGAGTGCTGGTACAGGAGGGGAGGGAACATGGGACAGCAGGACTGGTGTTTTTGGAGGTTGTGTGGCTTAAATCAGTTACAAAATGATGCTGCCAGTCCCACAGTGGTGATAGATCCAGCCTGGAAGCAGAAAGGAGTAGCTGAAGAGGTGAAGAGGAGGAGATAGTTGCAGCTCCAGGAAATGAGAGGTCAAAGGTTGAGCAAGGAGAATCAAGTGCTGAATCTAGTGATTTGTGAAACACTGCCAATTTTCTAAAATAAAGGTGTAATTGCCAAAATGTCGGAAAGAGTTGATCTGTACAGTTCCCTTGAATCATCAGGCTAAATGTCAACTATGTTGCTTAATCCTGTAGACAAGAAAGTCTGAGATAGATTTGAAAGTCTTAGCCCTGCTTAAGTGTTGTATGCCATGTCTCCCTCTGCATGTAAGGATTCAGTTGCCTAATTTAAGTTACTTAAAATTGTCGACTTTGGTAAAAGCTTATTTAAATAAGAAAGATATTGTCATACTTACTTTTCAGCTGAAAAAATTACCGTCAGACTTTTTTTCATCAATCTGAAATAAGTAGATTGTTTGAAGAGTGGGTTAAATTTCTTGTTTTCCAAGGTGAAAGGGAAAACATACTTCTCTCTTCAATGCAAAACTGTGAGATGTGTGAATTTGTCACTACTTTGAAATAATTGCACTGATAAACCTACCTTTCAAGACTGATGTGTGCTTGAGATAGTCACTCACCAGAAGCAAGTATATATGTGTGTTGGTACATGTATGTGTGTGTGTAAATTAATTATTAGTAGCAGTTTTTCAATTTATATGTGATTAGATGAGACTCGTGTAAATTTGCCAAAGCAAAACTGTGATTTGTATCTCTCAAAGGCAACATTCACAGTCTCTGACTCAGCCAGAGAACTGAACTTTTGTCTAAGCTTGGTGAAATTTTCAGGATACAGGCTCCCTCCCTCCCTCCTGTTGGTGCAGAGAAAGTGAAAGTATTCCACATCAACTAGAACAGGTCTGTCAGGAAAAAATGAAAGACAACCTGCCAACCCAAATTACAAAGGCTGACTTAGCTGGTAGGGAGGTGACATGTAGTGAACATCATCATGCCTCACAAAAAGAAGGCATAACTATTCAGCCGTGAAGCTCTCCCATGTACATCTCTTAGATGAAGGTAGTGTTCACCCTTTCCAGAAACATGGTTATCAGAACTCTCTTTTGGGATGCAGGACATAGGTGTCAAAGCAAGGAAGGGAATTAAGCACAGGTCATGTTAGTAAAGATTAGTTTACTGGGCAAAAAGGCATGGACTACTTCCTTCTGCTGTTTTGGAAGGAAACAAATTATTCCATGCTTCCAAACTTGGGCAGGAAGTAGTTCTGCTTGGTTTTTCTCATATATTTTGGCTTAGCCACTAAAGCAAAAAGGCAATTATTTGTACATCAGTCATCACCATTACAGGAATAGATATGTCACATTTTATAAGAAACAGATAATATTTTCTATCTGGTTCTTCAGAAAAAGAGAGGCAGGAAGAAACCAGTTATATGAAGGTGCTCAGAGGTCTGAAATACCGCAACAGTTACAGGCAGTAACTCAGAGGCAGAGTGCAGAGGGAATGTCAAATGCACAGGGTGGGTTATTAGAATGACCTGAGGAGAGGGAAGCTTATAGTACCACAGCAGACTGGATAAGCTTGACTTGCTTAAAGTAAGACAAGGGAGACTAAGATGGAGAGCAATTTCCTATCTGTAAACATATCAAGGGAATAAACACAGTGAATGGGAAAGAGCTATTTAAGCAGAAGGATGATGATGGCATAGTGGCAAAGAGTTATGATCAGACTTGAAGAAAAGCAGGGCAGAAATTAGAAGATTTCTGACCATAAGAATGGTAGTTTCTGGAATAGTCTTTCAGGTGGAGTAGTGGTGATAAGCAGACTAATTTTGTCATGAACCTTGAAAAATTTGTGAATGGTCTTACACAATATGAATGTCTATCAATCTGGGATTGGACTTGATGACCAAAATTCCTCTTTCATTACTTTATTTTTGCATCAGATCTTTGAATTTATGCAAACTAAGTGTAAATGTAACTAGCACTTTATCAACTCACCTTGTGACTTATCCCTAGCATTGATGGATTTATGTATAAAATAGTCAGTGAACCAATATTAATCAACATAATCAACAGCCTCCAAATATTGTTTGTTTTCACTCCAATGCTTTAATTTTAGCTACTTTTATATTATTGCTGCTTTATCTGAATATGTACGTGTATATACAGTTTTTTATGTAAAAGCACAAAAATTCTACACTATTTTCTGTAAATCACTTTATTTTCCCAGAGCACATACTGTCACTCTAGTCATCTTTGCAGAGTTTTTTAGCTGCAACTATTTAAAATATTACATTTTTTCTCAAACTTTGGTATCCTCGACCTTACATAGCTCTTCCAAATGATTATGCTTGAAATGAATACACACTGTAATCTTCCCCAGGCATAACAAATGATTGATGGGAGTTGGAAAGACTCATCCTACAGAAGGCATTAGTGTGTTATCTGAAGATACAGAAATGTAGATTTTCTCAAAATCAGTGTCTCTATACATTTAAGGATTAAAATAATAATCCAGATATCCTAAATTAGTCACAGCTTTATTAAACAGCGATAAGCACAAAAGATTTTCATGGTCATTAGTAGGGGATTGCTACATACACAGATTCTATTACAGCTCCTTCATAAGTGACCGTGAATATTCCAGATACAGATAACATGACTGATGGGTTTGTAACCCCAGGCAAAGTTTCAGGGCCAAATCCCTGGAAATTTTTCTTCCCCATTAACCTTGTAAATCAATTAGACATTATGGAATTGGTTTTCTTCTGTTAAGGGGCAGCGGAGATGCGGGGCGGGGGGGTGCTGTGCAATGTCATGTTTGTCTTTACATATTGGAATTTCCTTCTGTAACTTAAGATCATTGTTGATTTAGATTGGAATTATATTTATCTGGTGCTCAGACCACACAAATAGTCATAATTCTGTCTACCTCCCCTTGCCATTATAACTAACCAGATCTTTAGAAAGCTTTATTTCTATGTTTGAAAAATATCATTAACTTTCAATGGGCAGGCATACTCCTTTCTGTGCCATATGTAGAATTGTTGGACAATACCTTTCTGAACAGAACAGCAAAGCACAGTATGTGAGGACACATTGTTTATATGTATTTAAAGGTTATCACATCCTATTCACTATATGAATAGCCCCAACTGACATTTTCTGTCTCTTCTCAAGCGATGCATGTCTTGTTCATTGTGCTATGCCGAGTCAGCTGTCAGGCACTGCATCAGGGGACCAAAAGCTATTTTCTTTCACTGTTTTGTTTGCACTTCAACTAAAAAGCTTTGAATCTTATGATTTCTTTGCAATACAAAAACTAATATACAACCAGGGAGAGCAACTTTTAGCAGATGATGAAATTCTGCAGCACTTTATTTCACATTTTAGCCATGCCATACAGAATAGCAAATATAAAATGAAAGCTAAATTTGGAAAAAAGGTGCTTATTTTAAAAAGTCTTTTGTTAGCAAACAATGTCTAAGTTATCCACCTCTTGATGAGCTTAATTAAAGTTATAAAGAAATTTAAAAAGCCAGGATGAAAGTATGTTTGGTCTTATACTTGCATTGTTGCTATAAAATACCTGTCCAACTCACTCTTGCTAAACCAAGTGGCAAGTCCTACTGTGTGCAGTCTGCTTACTTGGGAGTGGCAGCAGTACCTAACAGGCTCTGTCAATTTAGAACTGTACTATGAGCGACGTTTCAAGACATGGTAATAGGAATAAAAGTTGCACCTTGAATATACGTTATAAGAATTCCTTTACAGAGCAAAACCTTCAGTTTTTCATTTAGAAGTGCAAACCAGGAAAAAGTGAAATGTCCTAATTATCTGTTAAGTATCTGTTCAACAGCTGATGGATGCTAATTTAATAAAATTGCTTAATATTTCTAATGTAGTACAATTACAAAGTATTCTGTTAGGTAAAGCTAGTCAATAGATAATAGAAAGCTATAGTAAAACAATTTGCAGAACAATTTCATATTTTTTTTCAAACTTATGTTGATTTTTATAATTAGTATTCATTTTGTACTAGCAAAACACATACTACAGATATTTCGGTACTGCTTTTTCCCAAATGCATCTGTTTTGCTTAGAAAAGTGATGTAAACATTTTTCTTAATATAAGCTAAGAACATTTGTGATACTAACAAAACTTTTCCTAGTTTAGGCTAAAACTGGACAGTAATTGTTCTAAAGGATTTTTGCTTTTCTCAGACCTGGAACTAAATGAAAATCTATCTTTTTCCCTTTCTTTCCACAGCCGGAGTTGAGCTCTGCGTGTGTAGTTGTGAACACACAGAATATTCTGTTTCAGATAGGGATCCTAATGTAGTGGCTGAATTCTTAATGCCTTTCCTCATTTCAGTAGCTTTAGTCCCAAATCCTGCAGAATTTGATCTATCCACCAGCTTGGCAGCTTTTAACTGTTTGTCTAATGAGTACATCAAAGACTAGGCACTGTATATCAGATCGAGCAGCTATAAAATAACTGCCTTGTTCAAAAGGTGAATTTTATCTATCCATTTTTATGGCATTTGAGTTCTAACAAAAAAGGAGTGATACGAATCTCCAGTTTTAATGAATAGGAAGGAGATGTAAGGTGACTTTAAAAAAAAAGAAAAAAGAAAGGCAGTGCAAAGGAACTTTGGCAAAAGTCCTCCAAACCTTTTATCCTAATAAGGCATGTTGTATTCAGTGCCATTAAAAGGGGTATATGCATTTTCAGCTGATTTTTTAAAATTTTGTTTGGGAACTGTATAGCTGCTAAGTAAAAATCAAAGTTATTTGCTGCAAGTTGGATAAGCCCAAACTAGAGGTTGTCTTATTAATACATAAATTTTCTTCTTTATATTTAATCTGCTGAGAAGAAAAAATAGCTCAGTAGATTTAAACTTTTTTTTAAAGATGTTTCTTTCAAACGTTTCATTAAATGAATGCTGAGGAATTCTAAGCATACCTAAACTAATAACACGAGATAGCAAGGTCACCTCAGTCCTTGCTGGCTTTTCCAGGGGGTACTCTTGCAGTCATTGTTTTCTCTGTGTGAGGGATGCAGAATCCTCCTAAAACATTTGCGGGAGAATTATTATAAGAGGTTATAGAATTGCAGTGTGTTGCTATTATTGTGTTTGATTTTTAGAACACAAAAGACTCCCATCATGTGATTCAGCTTAAGTTCTGAAAAGGTGCCTGTTCATTTCTACTTCTGAAATGATTTCAGACAAAGCAAGTTCTTTAGACTGTGATATGGATGCTACATAGATACACACATAGCCTGAGTTATCACCTCAGAAAAATATAAATCTTTAGACAGTCTCATTCCTTGAGATACAAAGCTGAAATGCAGAATAAGGACGGTTGTTCTGGAGTATGAAAGGAAGAGGTAACTGATGGGTCTGATTAAGCAGCCTTTTGAATTCTTTTTTTCTAATGGGGGTGATGAAAGCACATTTTGTGTAGAGTTTTGTTTCGACTCAGTCTGCCATGAAGCTGTTTGAATCTAGGATTATGCCCACATTATTCATATTGCCAAAAACATCAAAACAGGAACAAAGGGAAAGCTAACCTTGAATTTTCAGCATGTATTTCAGTCCTTGTAAACAAGTTACCATGGAGATAGAACCCATGTGAACTGCTGCCTTCCTCATAACTACTGTAGACTTTGGACCAGCAAGAAAATGTGACATGGCATTGGTGCCATTTGTGACAAAAAAAACGTATTTCAAATGCTATACTTAAGCATTTCCCTGCAACACTAGCAAGTGAAAGCTTAGAAATTGCTTAAAAGCATCAAATTGCTTAAAAAAATAGGTGAGAGAAGTGAGAAGCAAAGCTTTACCTGTTTCACTTTTCCAAATTAAATAATATTCTAGCAGAAAAGAAGATGCAAGGTCACTCTGGCTGTCTTGCTAGCAAGATGAAAGTCTACAAAGACAGCCTGATTGCAGTTTTAAATAGTTTTTGCTCAGAAATGGTTTCAAAGAATCTGAAGTTGTGACACAAAAAGAGTTCTTAAAACAAAAAAGGAACAAAAATATCCTTGTCATTGATTTTGTTGTTGTTGTTATATTTTGAATAGAGCTGCAATTGTCATGTCAGAAATAAAAATCAGCCATCATACTTACTAGCCTACTTATCTTCCCATGGACAGAAAAGGATAAATGCAAAGGTATTCATAGTTTTTCCTCATCCTTCAGATTTCAGGGTATCTCTTTTCTTGTTCAAGTCTTTTTTTTTTGCCTGCTCAGTGGATTTATTGTTAAAACTATGAGTTCTGATCATCATCATGAATAATCCTCTATCTACACAGCTACTAATTGCTTAAATCACATTACTCCTTTATATCATGTAGATAAAAACTAGGCGTATAGCTATGACACAAGAAGGCTGTAAGTAAAACCATATTGCAGGTGTCAGAAATGGAATGGATTCTGATATTGTAGTAACTAGTGCAAATGAATAGTAATAACATAAAAGCTGTGGTGTAGTCTCTAATTTTTCTTTTGTTACTCAAGTTTGAAGTCATTATTTCCTTTCACAGCATTGGAGGCTACAAATTAAAACTTCTGTGATATGTCCTGGGCTTTTGCTGTTTAGCCTGATAACATACATGCTTGAGGAAAGGAATTGTCTTATAATCCACACTTCTTTTCTGTTAGTTTTCTTTCCTTTTATAAATATTTTCCAACCTAATTCAACTATTATCCTGTTTTCTTCCTCCTCTGACTTCTTCTTCTTTTCCCAATTTAACTCTTTTAATTCCTTCTTTTCCCCTTTAGTTCCTTTTGCTGTCTTGTCTTTTATTATTTTTTCCATAGATGTCATATTAATTTAATTAGTTGCTTCTTACCTCTTGCCATAAGTCCTGATCCTAAACCCACTGAAATCCATGGCAACACTCCCTGATTACAGTAACACTTGGCCCTTATTTCTTTTATTGATGGCACTTTCAGTAGTCATCAGTTCTCCTTGAACAGTTTAGGCAGTGTAACCAAATTGTAAGATAAACCAGTAGGAAAATATTCTATTACAGATGCACAGATGTTATAGTTTTATAGAATCAAGTAGACATATAGCAAAACAATAGCCTGGGTCAAAGTAGTTTCTTATAGAATAAAAAGTTCCTACATAAAGACAATTCAATTAAAAAACCCCTATATTTTTATAAAAGATAAAATCAGACATTACATGAAATGCTGTTAGTAATTCTAGATAATTTGCTTTTAACACTCTGAGAATCTTACTGTCAAAGAAACTGTCTGGCCATGTATACTGACAGCTCCCCTGTGTTATAATGCAAGCAATATTTTTCCTACCCAAAACAAAGCAGTTAAAATTATATTCTCCCAAGCTGTATGGAAATACACTAATTTGTAACTTTCTAAAGCTAACACATTTATGCTTCAGAGATACATAATTTAGTAACAAAACAGCAGACTGAATTTTGATCAGGCTTAAAAAATTTATACAATAGCCTTCAGACTTCAAATGAGCTGAAAAGGCTCCCTTGGTATTTTCTTCAATCTGAAATTTAAGGCATAACTTTTTTCTTGAAGATTCCTTTAAAAGGTAATGAACAATTCCAAAAAGCCTGTTTATTAATGCCACTACCCGGATATCTTATTAATGAAGCTTTCCATGTCAGCCCAAGCACTAGCTTCTATAATGGCTTCTTGCATAAGTGATACAAACTGTTCCACTTGTCTTACACTGCTCTTGTTAACATAATGGAGGAGTTGAATAAATTAGAAACATACCTCAATCAAGTATTTTATAAAATCCTATCAACTTCATAGTTAAGAAATCATTGTAGCATTTTAAAATCTTGGAGGAATGAGGAAGGTACAATTCAAAATATTAAGTTTTTCCATTAATGGATTAGAGGCTAAGCAAAGCAGGCAATCGCATAAATGTCAGCCTGATATCTAGATTTGACAAAGTATGTTTTACATATCAGAAGTATCCAAATTATGAGGTACTTTTACATGTAAAAGTTCAGACATGGTGTATCCCATACCTTATTAGCTGTAACATAAGAAAAGGGAATAATATGTATTGTGTGCTAAACAAGGCATATTGTGGGAACTGCTTTTCAGAAAAGAAATATTTACCTGAACAAGTCTAAACAAGTCTGGCCAAACTGGGTGACTATTTGGGTCAAAGCTTAATTTCAGAAGCCCTAAACCTAATTTTCCCGGGTTGGCAAAGCAGATATTTGCTAATAAAAATCAGTTTTATATCTGATACTGTCAGGAGTGCTGTGGCTGTTACAGGTGTCTCTGTACAGGAACACAGAACCTGCATTCTGCTCAGGCTGGACTTTTTAAAGTTTGATGCCCCTTTCCAACCTCCCCAGATTCTGCTATGGAATTCTGGTCTGTCTTCTATCCTGTATAGGTCAGTTATTTATCCAAACAAAAATAGTCATAATGACTTTGTATGCACTTTTGTTGTTTGCAGGATTTGTTGTGCAAGTGTGTAGGCATTGCCAGGACTTACATGTGCCAAGGGAAGCAAAGAAATTGCAGCCCATCATACCTGTTCAAATTACTGTCATACTGTGTCTCTGTGATTTCACTAGCTGTCTAGATATATTTTTATAAAGAAATTTATTTCATAAAAAGAAGTTAATTTCTAAATGGTTCCTCTCCAGTTTTTTTTGTGTTTTGTTTTGTTTTTTAAAAATGGTGTTGACTCAACTCTTAACATTAAGCAGTTACACTGTTGCCAAAATTAGCTCCTAGTCACCCTGACTATACTTAAGCAGAAGTTTGAATCATAGGTGATTATTTTTCAGCACATGGACCTAGCAGGGCAGTTAAATGCATATGCAAAATTAAGTGGTAGGGATTCAGACCATATTTATTTTGCATGAAGTATGCAGTCTTATTCCAACTTTAAATGACTGGCTGTAGTTCTTCTCACAGATAATACCTGTAAGCTTCAAAGGAATCAGGGAACATGCCTATACCTGTATAGATGGTCAGGATTTGCCTTAAGATCACACACAAGACATACTTGTGATTGTCTGTACAGTATCCCCCAATAACTTTTGGACCTTTTATAGTTCACATTTCTTTCTTCTTTCTAATGTCCCTTAATGATGGCAAGATCAAAAGAAAGGGCAAATATTCTGTAGACTGATTCCTACAGAAAGAGCCTGTTGCCAAGCAAGAAGCCTAAGGGTGAGCCCTAATTATCAGTCAAGACATAGCCATACTGCTGAAGTCAGATGACAACTTTCTAACTACCTGTGGTCATTGAGGAAAATATTTCATCTGTCTTTCTGTTAGAAGCAGCGCTTTCCATCATTGACACCTATGACTGTTGCCACCTGACAGACCAACTATGGATAATGAAAGCAGAAACTACAGCTGGTTTGGAAAGCAGTTTTGCAGTAGGAAAATGTTGGTTTGTGAACACTTTCTATTGCAGATGTTTTCAAAAATGTTTTTCGAAAGAATACAACAGAACTGAAAGATTTAGATTAATAGAGACATTGAATTTGGTGTGCTGGACAGATTATCTCTTTTATGTATTGGTATTGGGTTTATAATCTTATGATAGAAAGGGGCAGGGACGGATCCTTTAGATTGTTCTTAAGAGAGTCTGGTGCTCTTTCCTTGATTCTGTGAAAATCTCCCTTATTGCCTGTGAGTTTTTATACAGCTGATACTAAAATATTATTGGGATCTTATTAGTAGCTAAAAATGGTATTTAAAAATATTTTTAATACTTTTTTCATAAGATTCAAGTTCTCATGTTGCATTATTGTCATTATTTTCCTCATAGAATTTAGGAGTCTAGATTATACAGCACATCTAGGGTTCAGTATTTGAAATCTGGGTAAGTAATTACACAGGCAGTGCAATTTTTCATTCTTTCTAGTCAAGTTGCATGAAGGACCCTATATTTCTTAGTAATTCAAATGTTAATACAATAAATAACAAATAGAATTCAAAGAAAATCATTTACTTCTATGCTTCCACTGACGAAAAATGGTAGTCACTTGATCCATGTTCACATAGCAAATGCAGAGTAATCACAGGATGAATTTTTTTCACTCATTTTTCCTATGAACTGTTGCAAACAGGGCAAAAATGATGTTTTTCTAGTGCTTGTCAGTACATTTGTGACAAGGAATATCAATGAAACAAGAAACCTGCTTAAAAAAGAAACGTATCTCTGCTTACAACAAAGCTGAATATCTCTTGCATTCATTGTTCCTCAAGTTTAAATTAGGGTGGAGGTTTAGATATTACTGAGATTTCATGTTGGCTCAGAAGTTTCTGCATCAACACAGCTTCAGTCCAAATAATATTTCTTATGTGCATGCACCACAATCAATGCCATGCAGACACTGTTGCGCTGCTATGCTTCAGTGACCTTTGCTGTGGAATATAAGGAGATCTATATGAGGTATGTCTAGACATCTCTGTGGAAATTCCCTCTGAATGCTGACTTGTTGAAACTGTGGTGTGTGTGCATGGATGCTTTATTTGGATGAGGACAAGTCATAGGCACAGTCCAGCTGAATAGGTGTTTGTCTACATACTTGACTCTTCATCTGTCCTCTGCTCAGGATGCTGGGGAGTCTCACTCAGTCAGCCTGGCCTCGCTGCCGAGCCAGGAAGGCTACCGAAGGAGCCAGGAGCACCAAAGCCTGGCAGGTCACCTGCTATGCCTGTCATCCAGTACTTTCACAACCACAGGAACCCACAACCTGAGCACTGAGGCAGCCTAACAGGTGGGCTGCCTGCACTTTTAATATTATTTGTTTCTAACTCAAAACTGTAGAAGGAACAAATTTGGAATTTACTGCATGGGTGATTCCCTCTTCTACACGTTTCTGACTCTTTACACTATTATCCAATTTCTATACACTATAAAGGAAGAAAACTGTTTAAATCTGATAATTGAAATTTCAAATGCTTCCAGCCTCCATCTTTTATCAAGGGATGGGTTAACAATTCCAGACTTAAGATTCCTTTATAGGTGAAATCAGAATATTACAGGTCTCCTTTTCCCCATTAATGAAGGCTGACATGCTATATTTGCAAAACCTTTAGAAATAATTTAATAAACCAGATCTTTTTTTTTATTTTTAACAGAATGTTATGGTACTTGCATACAGTAAGAGGCCTAATATAACTCAGACACTGAATCTGGAATGTTATCTGTCTTCTAGCAGTAAATATTAAAGTATGGTGTGTTTTATGGTCAGATATGTTCACACATATCTGACCATAAATCAGTGCCTCAAGCTTCCTTCAAGGAAAGTTGAAAGAGTGCATCTCACAAGAGAGGGAAATGCATTTAAAATTACTGCAGCTATAAAACAAACTGACATAACCCAAAGCAACAAATATGGGGAAGGAAATCTTCTGGGGCCACATCAGTACTCTGAGAAGATTTCCACTTTTTGGTTTTATTTCCTATCAGTGATCCAGTGTGGTTTACAAATGAGATAAAATCGATTCATTATGCCCCCTAATATTAAAACAGCTGCATCTCTTCTTTGGAGTCATTCTCTTATAGAAGCATCATAACACAGAGCTCAAAGAAAATGATACTTGATCTCTTTCCTTAAGGATTTTCTTTTTAGTCAGAACCATGTCCAATTCAGTTTGCTGTACATACACTCTCATTTGTAGGTGTTTCACCAATTTTGTGGGTATGAAGGAAGAGGGTGGAGAAGCTAGAAGAGTTTTACTTAAAATTAAAATGGGCTTGTAAGTCCTCATTTCAGGTAAAAGGACTCAGTGAGTTTTATCTAGTTTCTGCTAGAAATCTCTCCTAGCACCATTTTCTCATTTGAGTCTTCATCCTCAAAGGTTTGCACTGCTCAGATTACATTATGATACAGCTTATTTCATTATAACTGCATCTAATTGATGGTACTCACTTAAGATTTTATCACTTGTACTGATTCTCAGTGGCATTTAGAGGGAAGACTGGGCAATTTGGATGGAATTCAATTTTTTAATACATGTTTTACACCCATTTATCATTTATTGCTGTTATCAAGATGGTGGTGTAAATATCTGAAGAAGGCTAAATCACGAATGAAATTGACATGTTCTGAATTTATGCTGAAATAAAAAAAAAGATTCTAAAGTTACTTGATGCTAACTCATGGCCATACTTAATAGTTTAATGTGATTTTTAAGTCATCACTGAATTTTTGAACCCTGGCAATTAACTTTATGTCTTAAAGATATTGCTTCCTAATAGGACCAATACTGAGCTAACACATTCTAGTAGGAGTTAAAAAGAAGAAACAGTTTTGTAAAGAAGTTATCCATGAAGCTAAGGATTTAGTAGTACTCACAAAAGTCTTACATGGATGTGGATAGTGATAATGTACAAACAGTTCCTCAAACAATTAAAAGCTTGTCACATTACAGTACTGGTAATTGAATAAGATTATGATAAAATGGTATACCACAGCTTGCCTTGACATTGTGTCTTAAAACCTATCTCTGAAGCGCAGGTATTTTAGACCTTATTGAGCAATTGTCACCAAGGTGTATGTATTTATATATACAAAGAAGGAGGAATGTCACTGAGTAAAGTAGCATAGCATGTAGCTGAATTGCAAGAGCTTTTTTGTTGTGTTCGTTGTTCTTCTGCTTAGTTTGGTTGTGTTGGTTGTTTTCTGCCTAAGACATTCTGCCTATTCTGATTAATTCTAAGTGACAGCTGTCTCAGTCTACTACCTGAAATCTGAAGTTAGAATTTCTGCTTTGTTTTCTAAATTGAAGAGCTCTCTCCTACCAGGCATCTTCTCATCAATTAATTCTAATTTTTTTGTTTTATCTTTCCTCCCCATTTTAAACATGCTTTTTTGAAGCAGAGTCCAGTAGTGAAAAAAAAATAAATTCAGGTCTGTGGTCATGTGTAATGGCTACTAAACTAGCATTTAGATATTCATCTTCTGCCATATAATAAAATAGGTATTAATGTCTTTAATGCATGTCATTTCATTTTCTGAAAACACAGGTAGGAAACAAGCCTTGACTTTCCTAAGTTTCTTCCTTCACACTTTGTGAACCTTCATGAGCTCAAAGGGTCTGTGAGTGCTAAGTCATGTTGCGTGCCCAGAAGGCATGGAAAGAAAAACCCCATCCAAACCCAAAGCTTTACTCTTACATTATTCTCTCTGCACCTTACCACTCTGTGCCATTGCAAACTGACCCTTATGAAACCAGCTGGCCACAAAGTTTCTGGCATCCAGACAACTTCAGAGCTGCTGAGAGAATCTATCCATCATCCGGCATCTCCTGAAAATATCAATGGGTTGACTTAGACTAGGCTTGGTGAAGGCATTAGAGTCCAATAATGTGTTTTCTTTCCATGACAGGACAGTTTATATAAGATTAAGTTCATCTTTATTTGTTAAAATTCTGCCTGAAATGGAGAGGCTCTCATTGATTTTTCTATTCAGCCATTACTGCTGTTGCTAGCTTCTTTCCATCTTAATTGTCATTTTAAAAAATTGGTCATGACTTCAGACAGTACTGAGTCTTCCTGAGATACCTTGTTGCTACATTTAATAGCAGGTTGTTAAGAGTGTAATGGCTTTGGATTGTGACTGAGTTATTCAGCAATGAATGGAGATAAAATATGCAATGAAATAACAAGCACCGCTTGCTGCTGTAGAAGCTGGCCTTAGAGTGTTTCCTTCTTTTTCCAAAATTTAATGAATCAGTTCAGCACTTTTCTAAGTGAGTGAATGGCACTGACCTGCATCAGGCAGAACATGATTCACAAACTTGCTCAACTGAAAATCTACTGAAACCTGTACAGTCCTCTGAGAGTTGCATTATGCTTTCAGGTCATTAAATAAATACTGGAACACCATATACATTTCTGCATAAGATTTTAAAGATCTTTAGAAACAGAAAGCAGTATTGTTCTGGTTAATTTTTAACTTTATCTGAAATTGGTTTTCCAAACCAAGAGTTCTATGCAGCATATATGTTCCTGCTACTTGAGCTTGACCCCATGAGATTCAGCAGTCCTTCTGAATTTCCACTTTCCAGAAAAGGTTGTTTTAAAGGTTGGGTTTACTCTCATGAAAATTGACTGCCTTTGAAACCGGAACTCCCTAAAGGCAGGGAAAATATTTTGTTACTTCTAGTGTAGCTTTACTTAATCAGCATGGTTGGCTCAAAGGAGGGAACTGTCAGACTTAACAATGTCCTTGGCAAAAAGAATGAAACTTGCCGAATTAAATAGTAGGGGATGAAAAGGACTTGCTCTGAGCAGGCGGCAAAGATGAGAAGGATCATAAAATTGATTGACGCTTGAAGAGACAATAAGTTGGGAGTTAAGAGGAAAAGAAGGGTCTGGTTGAGAAAGAGACCTGGAGGAAATGAGGTTTAAATGCACCTCAGATGTGGGAAGGTTTTAAAGATTTAACCTAAATGATCATGGGACAAAGCAGCACTGTGTTCAAGATTTCACAACTTGAAATCACTGTACTTAGAAATCACTGACCATGAGCTTTTGTGTTCAGTCAGGATTATAGCCATGCCAGTGTTCCATGAGGCAGAAAAGAAATAATTTTCAAAGTTAGTTCAAAGCCTAAGGAAAGTGAACATCCTCAGGTCAAGATATATTTAACCTGAGCTGGATCAGTGTAGGAGAGGAGTGAAAAATATTTATCTGTTTCTTTAAAAATGTATAGGATTTTTTTGGTGGGAATTGTCAATTACTGAAATGTGTGAGTTCTCATAAAGACATGTTTGTTTCTCTTTCATTAAGAAAGTTCTTAGGTCCAAAATAGAATCTGTGATCAAATTTTACCATTTCTTGGTACAGCTCCATTACTGCGATATTCCATTATGAATATGTGTGTTTATGTGACTCCTTTTTTCTGCTGTTCTTTTTAAAAGAAAGAACTTTATTAATCTTTCACAGTGTAAAAAAATCAGTCTTTTCCTTAGATTTGTTGCTAAAAAACAGGTTTACTTTGTCTTTCCCTTTAACACAAGGAGTTAAATATGGCAAAGAGGATGTTTAGCAATGTTAGCATAACTAGAAGCAATACTATTCTATATGCAGTTGTAACTGTGAAGAAATAAGTCCTAATAATGGTAAAGTTATAACCATATCAAGTCAAGAGTTTCCTGTGTAATAGCATGCTATTGCTATCCTCTATCTGGACCCTGTGCAGCTTTTCCTCTACTAAATATCTCTAAATACACGTTTCTGATTTTGACCTGTCATTGGAATATTGGTGAGAAGACAGAGGATAAAATGTATTTCGTGCTTCTTGCACTTGAGGGTCAAGCTCAGTGTTTTATTTTGCTAGATAATTCTGAAAAACAGCATAATGTATAGGTATTGTAGAAAATTATTTTATAGGCATTTACTGATACTGTTGAATTCTTCATGTCCTCTTTCTTTCTGCCTATGTACATTTGTATAAATATCTATTAATAGACATTTTGGGAAAGATGTGCAAGTGCTGTTTTTACTAATTTAACATTGCAATTTGAGAGCAAGTTTCTTTTTGTACTAAAGAGGGAAGAAGATTCACAAAGTTAATAAGGATCCTAGCAAAGAAAATGGACATGTCATGAATTAAAAACAATAAAACCCCAACAACCCAAAAACCTTGAGTGTATAGGTTTGGTACGTCATCTGCTCAGCAACTATTGGAGCACCTATGTGAATCATTATGATTAGCACATCCTTCAAAATCAGACCCTAAATACATTTGAATCACTATGGTAAACTGAGTTTCCCACTGCTTTACAGTAAATAGAATGTACAAAGCACCCGATCTACTGAATACCATGATCAATTTACAAGCTCAAATAATTAAAAATATTTTTACTATCCTTTAAAGTTTATGTTGGTTTAAAACTACAATGTTAATTTAATACAGTCCCATCAAAAATCACAAAGAACAGAAACTTGCTTAGCATAAAGTTACTGTGTGTTGTGTGAAATACAGTGTCAGACTGGTAATGAAATTAATTCTACTGAAATTTTCCTCTGAAGATTATTGTAATTTTAGATATTCCATCAGAATCTAGTAGCTTAAAATATTTTGTTGCTTCTGTCTGTTTTTCCTTGCAAAGATGAGTTAATAATGAGTCAGAACAAATACAGAAATAACAGTGAAGGTGTTCAGTGAGATGAATTTTCCAGCAGGTTTTTAGAAATTAACTAAAGCCTGTTTCAGCCACAGTCTCTTTGAATGAATCCTGCAGTATGGTTCAATGTAGTTGAAATATACAATCTATTGGATTTACAGAATAAATGCAAGAAACTATAAATTACAGGATCCTATCATCAGAGGTTTTGGTGATATTTTAAATGAGAGTGTAAATGGCAAGATGTTTGTTTAGTTACCAGAACACTGCAAAGCTAATGGAGCCCTGTAATTTAATGATTGTACTCTTCCTTATTTGTTCTTAAAAAAGATTTTGCAATCTGTTCTTTTAAAAATTATTCAGTGAGAATTTTTTTTTTTTTATTTTATTTTTCTTCTGAAGAGTCTTGGTAGCATTAAGTTCCCTTAACACAACAACAGAGGAGGCTAATAGTTTAAGACTCCAAATTGCTCCTTCCCTGTCACATTTAAATGTCTCACTCTTAGTATCATACAGTGGCACAATGAAGTGATAGATGCTTGAAAAACATCCAGAAATGCTGGACTAAGGCATCCAAACAAGCTTCTGGCAGAATTAGATTTGGATCTAAGGTTATCAATTCTTGTCCTGATTTTCAGTGTAGCTGTTGAAGTGAACATACAGAAGACTGAGAAATCCCTAAGTGACTTTCTATTCTAGATAATGTATAGAGCTCTTTGACTTGCTCAGGAGGAGTAAACGTGGACCTCCTACACAAAAGAGGGTCAGATGGACCTAGAGGTACTCCACTTTCTACACTTGCGAAGTGCAGCGGAGACCATTGTGGTCACCTCTGCCATCACAATATTCTAAAGAAACCCCAGTACTTGTGGTTTGGCTTCTGTATTTGCAACAGTAGGTTCACTCTGACCTATTTTGGTCAGGAACACCAAATGCTCAGAAGCAGCTACAGTGGAACAAGTGAAATAGCATCTTTTCCACCTGGCTGCCATATGAGCTCTCCAGCTGCTTTGCAGGACTCCTTCAGCCTAGAGGGTAGAAAAGAGACAAAACCTGCAAGCTCCAAAGGTGTGCTAGGTATTGCCTCATCTCAGCAAAAGGCAAACTGTCTCCACAAAGAACTTTCTAATTCTGCTTGACTAGGGAATTTCCAAACAAATGTGCACTGCAAAGAGGCTCAGAGAGTAATACTGTGATTTTTATTTAGTCCCATTGAAATGGGTCAGGAAGGGAAGAGCAAAGGGTGTGAGTGGAGCCGGGGAGAGGGGTTATGGTCCACTGTGAGCAAGTTGCAAGGCACTATTAAAAGCTTCTAAGGTGTTAGCCTAAATTTAGGTTCAGCCCAGGGCCACTCAGGAGCGTGAGGTATATGAGCGCTGAGGCTTTGTTATTTCAGAAGAGGTGTCTTACACAGGTGAAAAAAAAAATTATGGGGAGGGCAGTAAGAATGTGCCAGAGGATGAGCATTGTGGTCCTGAGGAAAGAAGTCCGGGGCTTAAAACTCTGAGGGAAGTTAAACAACGAATCTGTCTCCTGAGTGGACCTTGCCTGTCTGATTGCAGGACTTAGCATGTTCTTTTAAAAGAAGCTGGCTTGTGTCAAGGTATTATTATTACCTGAGAATTTTATCTATCCTGACAACCTTAGCATCCTGAATTTTGGCTGTTTGAGATGAACAGGACAGCAGTATCTACAAGGGCAAAGTGACTGACCTTTGCCAGACCTGCCAATTCCTGTCTCTGCCCTACATTCCCCCCAGACAGTCTAACACCAGTTTTCCCCCAATATCCCCGGCATACTGATATAGTAACCAATTAATCAGTTTGTCCACTAATCTATTGTATCATTGATTCCTTCTAAACCACTGTCTGTCACCACAGCTCTCCTTTGAATTGCCTGTAAGCACTTCTGTATTTTTCTTGTCATCAGCTGAAACTGGGGGTCAAGAATACAGTGAGCCAAAACCCCAATAGCAATAAATTCAAGTCAAAAGTATTTAAAATTTTTTGATGTGTTAATTTTGTATCAGCGTATTTTTTGAGATGTGTCATCCGTGCATGTCATGAACTTGATGCTGGATTAAATATTGTCTTCTGTAGGATTTATATTATTTCCACACTATTTTCACTCTCTGGATGGTTTTCTCCAGTGGACTCATGCCTTCAAAAAGATGTTGAAAATTCTTCTCTGAATTGCTACTTAATTATTGTTCATTCATCCCCACTTTTTGTTCCCTTAAGAATAACAAGGTTTCTGGTGTTGCTTTCAAAAGAATAAGTTTTCTAAGAAGCACTAAAAATTATATTCTGTTTCAATTTAAGCTTATGATCTACTCTAAAGTTTGAAGAACAGTTTCCTTTTATGATATTAATTTCAGGTTGTCATTTCATGCTTCTTGTTCAGATCTAATTTATTAGATCACTTTCTGCAGACTTTTTCTTTCAGTCTAAGTCAGTACCTGTAATTAAAGCTGCCTGTAACTAATAATGAGTAATTTATTGCACAAAATTTTTACTGTTTTTTAAAAAACTTAAAATGTGCGTGGTGAAGATTTCTAAGCTTCCATACTATTTGTAAATTAATCATGTATGGACTCATGTATAGACAGATGTCAAAAAAAAGTTGCTGTTTTTGATGGCAGATTGGTTAATTTAAACAAGTAATGCTTTGTCAAGAGCTGTCGATGGTGTACTGAGGTGCAAAGTTCACAGCTTTCAATGATATCAAGTTAGGAAAGTCAAATTTGCTTTTGGTAGCATATAATTGAAAAGAAAAATCTAAATCTTGTTGTTTTCTGGAATGACATTGCCAGTTTCTCTCCAGTGGAAATTTAATTTAATTTCATTTACATTAATAATACTTTGGCAATTCCAATTGTAACAAACAGGTATAAGATAATACAAAACATGAACAAAATTATGATCCAGTTATTAAGTACATTCTCCTAGGTGAGGACTTGTTCAAAGCATGTGTCAAAAATCCCACCATTTTTACAGAATGATGGTTTCTTAATTGTATTGAAAGATGAGGGAGATTTTTCAAAGATCACAAAAAATGTATGTATATTTCAGTGCAGCATTTTAGAAATCACACTGCCTTTCCTAGGTGCCTTAGAAGGAAAGTAGTTTGAAGAAAAATAGGATACTAGGAGAGGGAAGATGAAAGTTGATGAAAGACTAATTTTAAACAATACTTTGTAATAAATATGGAAAGAGAAGTAACTAATTCAGTAAAATTAGAGATTATAAAGTTAGAGAGAATTTACAGGAAGCGATCTTTATCAGGGAATTTTGTTCCATGGTTGAACTGAAGACTACATTTTTAGAAGTATAATAGCTGGCACAAATGAAAGGAATATTGTATGTTCTACAGAAGTTGAAATCTGTTGTTCTTTAAGGCTTTATTTTTATAACTAATTTTAATTTTTCTCTGTTCTTAAACAACTGCAATATGTTCAAAACATTACTGCTTTCCTGTAAATTACATATACAATTTCATCTCCAAGTATTTAAGGTATTAACTTAGTAGGTGATACATATTCTTACTGTTGACTTTCCAACTCAACAAAGTGAAATGAACAAACTCAGAAAATGGACCAAAAAAGTTATTAGCTAACAAAAAAATCTATTAATTCTTTGAATTATTGTTCTTTAGTACCTGTATTCAATATTTGTGTAGTTCTGGCTATAGAATCCATTTGCTTTTATAGAGGGTGTGGGTGTATGTATTAATGTAAGATGTATGAGAAAGGTGAGTTTGATTTTTGTAATAGTTGGCTGACCAGAATAAATACAGCAACGGCTTCCACAGGACATAAAACTTGTTGTATATTTATAATTTAGCAATACATTTATGGAAAAAGGCCAATATTTTTCCTTCTTTATGTGAATGTTAAGGTGTAATGTTGTTCAGAATACAGAACCCTCCAGCTCTTGCATGCTGTGTTACAATTTTAACTGTAAATACAAGAGAGTATCCTATTTATGAATTCTGGTCTCAAAAGCTAATTTAATTGGTGTATTCCAACTACTATTGCTTATTTCACACTTCAATAGGTAAAGATGCATTAATAATCGAAGTTTCAAACTGTAATTAACGTTAGCTTTAGGCTCCTGACAATGAAATGATTAGATTTTTATGTATGTCTTGATACACAAAGTTAATCTAACCTGTGATTGAATAACGAAAGGAACGCACATTTACTCTCCAATGCAAATCACTACATGTAATTATGTGTTCTCTGCAACTGCCAAGGAGGAAAAAAGTAAGATACTAGCAGCAGTAAAATCTGTATGGATGTCCCTTATTCATCTACTTCAGCTCTGTAGGTGATTACAGTGAGCTGTGGATGATGTGTTTCATCTCATTTGTTTCCACACTGTTACTTCATATGCGATTCAGTTACAGAAGAGTGCTCATTTTCTTCATTTACATGAGTTTGGGTAAAAGGTGACAGGGTGGCTGTCTAAAGAAGAAAGGTGTGATTTTTCCATCATGCCATGCAAGTTTGCTACATGTGGTGGGTTGACCATGGGTGAACGCCAGGTGCCTACCACAGCC
>JANZLQ010000044.1:6503134-6515779 GCA_026212715.1 Elanus axillaris | reverse complement strand
TCCAGCAGCTTCTCACAGAAGCCACCCCTGTAACCCCCCCTGCTACCAAAACCTTGCCACAGAAACCCAATACACTACACAAAGCCCTACCTCTACCCCTCCAGCACAAGCGTCTTTCAGAATCCATTTTATTACCTTTCCCTTGAAGGTACAAAGTGGTCTTCCAATTACTTTTATGATTCTGAAGTAGTTAGTCATCTTGCTCTCTTTTAATATAGGCCAGGGAAAATGCAGCTATGAATCACTAGCAAGCAGGATCTAAAAACAGGACAGTGAGGCAAAGAATCTGTTTCTAAATCATTCGATCAGCAATTCTGTTTCTTTACCATGGTCTAGTGTTGATTAAACCATGCCAAACATTAGTAACAGATTTTATTGCCCGTTACGGTCATTACAAGTAACAAGTAAGCTAAAAGCAAAATACTACCCCAATGCACTTTGCTACACTGTTTTTAACAACATTACAGTGGTGATGTTTGTTAAGCAGGGCAGAATTTTTCATTAATAAACCACAAGGAGGTGAATCTGAAAGAGCAAAGCTGCTGTGAGTCTCCCGTGCCTTGCCAGGCCCGAGGCTGGAGACCTGGGCTCTGGGCTCGGCTCTGGAAGTGGATGAACACTGCTAAGGGCAGCTGAGAGCACTGAGTACTGCCAGCATGCCCGCCTCGCCTGGTGCTACTGAGGGCTCTCATAATTTTGCATTTAACTGTGAAAAGCGCACAAAACAGCCAAATATATTTTTCAATGAGAAACACATTTAATACCACATTCTAAGCAAATAAAACAAAAAAATGTTCAGATTCATTGTTAGTTGTGAAAAAGCAATTGGTCTACTGTTTAATAAAAACTGGAAACCAGGTTTGGTTCTTTTAGTAGGAATTGGGTAAAAAGTAGTTTGAGGAGCTCCGTATTCTGTAGAAAGGGCATATATGTATAGGAGGGCAGTTAATATTTATTCTTTCATGCATAGCCTTTGTTCTTCTCAGTTCCTGCCTGTTTTCATCTGTATTCCCACTGATACCTTTTGTTCTCCCTTTAACTCCTCATCCAATCTTTGTACTCCCACAGTCTTTCCCCCTTAACATTTTTTTCTGTAGGGAGCAGTGGACACAAATGCTTTCATTTAGAAATTCCATCTGGGACCTTCTCAGTTCATGACAGGAAGAAAAGGAAAAAATAAAGGGGAAGTCAGGCAGGATAATAAGCTGGGAAATTAGTGTATCTCCTTTGCTTCTAAATTCTTTTTGCAAATCAAGTGGTGCCTGTCTGAGAGACTAAAATGCAGCTCACAACAGGCTGAGCAGATAATCAAAATAAGATGATGCTAATATTTTGCATTTGGCTCCTTTTTAGTGCAACAGCACTGAATAGACTAGTTTGAGTCACAGATACATTAGATATATACTTTATATCTGTGCTCCCCAAATGAAATAATTACTAGCTGCATCACAGAAGACTTTTAAGAATGGTTTCTGAATTCTGTATTCATGCAGAAAAGTTTGGTGAAGACAGCATGATCTAAGTGTGACAGCTGAAGTGGCATCTGCAGAAACCATCAGCAGAGAAAAGCTGCCCTACCTGTGGGCCCCGCTGGTGCCTGGGGCAGGCTGCCCAGGGAGCTGCATTCCCCCAATGGGCTTTGCCTTCTTTTCCTGGTGGTCTGCTTCTCAGAAGCCCATTCTCAATATTTGACACATTTTCTTATATCTACATTAGGTATGGATTCAGTACGTGAAAGCAGCTAGTGCTTAATGCAGAGGTTGCCAAATTTCCTTGCTGAACTGGACAAATGCCAAAAGCTTCTTAAAGTAACAAAATCCTCCCATACATATATTACACCAGAGACAAGGATGGGGAGTGGTGAACAGCTATGGGAATAAACCGCCAAGGTGATGAAACTCTTCCAAGAGTGCTACACATCCTTTCTCAGCCTGCAGATGATTCCATGAAGTTTGTCAACGAAATCCCTAGTATCTTGTCTCTTGTTTGCAGTAGCCATGCCTCCTGATAAAACCCACGGCCTCCGCATCAGCACAGCCCTCTTTCAGATATATGATATAGCCCTGGCATGAGCTGCGTCTGAATTTTGTGAAAGCCAGAGGAAATTCAAGACTAGGCCCTCCTGAACTATTGTATGAACAGATCAATACCTTGACATTTGTTTAACTGGTGGGAATCTAGATAGATGGTATTTGGTAACATGCATCACTTTATCTCTCATTATTTACTTTTTCAGCTAAAACTCCATTTCACCCTGTTTTGCAGGTTTTCCATTACATCTAATTCAAACCTATGGTACTTTTAATAGGATAAATTAACTGATGTTAGTGTAAAAGAGAACCCTCTTTCTTCCTTGCATTGGCGGGGCTAGTGGAGTACTGATTCTCTGATGGGTTGTGATGATATGCAAATATGTTCTTCCATTACAGCCCAAGCACAGTAAAAGTTAGACTGGGGAAATGCACGTGTGGCACTAAAATGGATGCCACTGACAATATATTATGTTGATCTGTAATTTCACTTTCTCCTTTTTTAGTGTGCTTGGAAGGATAAGAAAAAAAAATTAATTAATACAAATATTAGCATATTATGCCACACAAATTATCAATGGATTGTATTCACACCCAGGAAAGAGACTGTTCAGTGTGTGGTGCAAACATAAATCTGGTATCAATGCATCAATTAATTTTTATTTCTTATTTTAAAATTATTTTCTTTTTCTCACAAACCTTATGGACTAAAGGCTTTTACTTCTAGTGAAAGGTGAAGAGCAGAAAATCACATATATATATAAAAGGAAAAAAAAAAACAAACCAGGTTTGCTGTTTCTGATATACCAGGGTAGCATTTGGTCCTTGTGCTACAATAAGTATTGAGGAAGACTCTTTATATCTCATTATATTTTAAGGTAAATACATATTTTAAGGTTTGATATTTAAGGTTAGTCCAAGTGATATTTTTCTTTTGTTAACTTGTGATATTTACCACTTCAAAATTAAAGAGTTTTCTTTATCAGTAGGAATTTTGGGAAGCATAATACATTTTCACTATGAGACTAGTCACATCTGCCTATGTTTGGGATAATTCTTCTGCCTTTGGGGGATCAATCATGTGGGAAAGTCCCCTCATTTTCCGAAGATTATTGTGATCTGCAAGTTGCTGATCTCGTCCCACTTTGTTGAAAAATGTCCTAGTTTGTGACCCAACCAGTGTCACTTTTCATTAAAAAAAAAAAAAAGGGGTGAAACTGGGATAGACTGAAAGGAAATGTTTCTAACCATATATTTTCATATCTTAGCTGTATATAGAGGTTCAGGAGAAATAATGGTAATTATTATTGTCATTTTGATTTTACTTATTTGCATTTGAATAAACAATAATGCATTTTTACAAATTGAATCTAGCTCTGTCAGTGTGACCTGAGCCACTTCTGACCAAAAAATAGATAAATACAATTAATGTGTCTCTCCTTCAGCTGCTGACCTGGTCATGGACTTTCATAATGTAAGGCCCATTTGTAGAACTGGAGGAACCATTTTTGATGGAAATTAAATTGATGCTGAAAAGTGCATTACAGACTCATTTTGAATTATAGTAAAATTTAATGGGAAAGAAGACATGCACATCTCTAAATTATGCTTCTATTTTCAAATTTACTGATATTTAAAAAGAAAGAGAGAAGACTTACAAAAACTAAGCGAAATATGATTGTCCCCCCAGTTTCTGCCATTTTTTTTCAAAAGAAATTGAGTAATAACTGCCTGGTTAGTTATTCACTGCAGATGTAAAATATTTTATTTCCTGACATTTTTATGTCTCCAGATTTCAGTCCAGATCTGACAAGTGACAGATATTCCATCCCTCATTTGTACATTGAGCTCTTTTTTTCTAAGAATGCCATTGTCTTAAAGTACAAATATGGAAATCAATATACAGATGCTTTTAACAAAGAGACCATTGTAAAGTATCTGCTGAATTAGCTTCCATGGAATCATCTGTCACTTTACTGACAGCCCAGCTTTTAACAATGATAGTATAATCTAAAGCATTCAGACTAAAGTTGTGTTAGATTTATAATGTTTTAATTGTGATCTACTTTGTTACATTTTGAGTAAGTTAGAGCAGATGGTATGAGGAATATATTAATTAAATTAGGGGGATATTATAAACATACATGAGCACTTTCCATCTTCAGAAAGGGTGAACATTCTTTTTTATTCTTATATTTATGTTTAATCATTCTGAATGTTACGAATAATTGCATTTTTATTAACAGTAAAGAAAAACACCTTGCTCTTTTGAACAGAAGCTTGCATGGGGAGGTGTTTTTTTTTAATTATTACTGTTTATTTTGAATCAGATACTTTTCACTTTCTTTTTTTTATTGAAGATATTTGCAAAATGCAAAAGTTATTCTGTGTAGTCCTATGAAATGCTAGTAATAGATTCCTAGTCAAATAATTAAAGCTTGTATCAGTGAGTATTTTGGTAGTGGGAGTCTTCTATTTTAAATTTAATATGTGATGGAGGCTCATTATAACAAACTGTTGCATCCGTGGCTGTAAAATTAGCATGGCTGTTGGTATTAATTAGCACTATCTATCCATCCTTTACACTGAGCGGAGATTGTATCACAGATACATTCTAGGAGATAACATAGCTAAATTATTTCAGGATTTTCCCAGTGTTGGCATGGTTGGCTTTGAAATCCTAGTGGAAGCCCTGTGTGTGCATGTGTATAAACAATATGCTTAATTTGATCTATAGCAATGGTCACATCAGAGTCATCGGCGTAGTTTACATCCACCGAATACTCATGTTTTGCTATTTTTAGATCCTTTTGAAAGAATGGATCTCTATGAACCCTTGCTTTGGCGGTATCTGTGTACCTCTAAAATGATTACTGTTTTTCCAGTACTGTGATGCCAGTACATTTTGCAGATGCTTCTTTCCCAGCTGTATTGTTATGGTGAGATTTTGTATTGCTGCTTTCAGCCAGTAGCAGGAGGCAGGAGATAAGCAAGAGGATAAGGGAAAAAAGTTCCATAGTGAGCACAAGAAAGAAGTTTAGTGTTAATATTTTCCCTCTTTCTTACAGTAGCTTCTCTTTCTTGCTGTTAAAAGTGATTTTTTTCTGTGCCCTCTCTGCATTGTTAGCGAAGACACCTCTGGGCCTTCATTGCTGCTTATATATACTGGCATAAAAATGTATTTATAAAATGCATAATTATCGATCAGGTTAGAAAATGGAAGATTGAGAAGCAAAAATAGAATTGAGAAAGAGGGAATGGAATATCTAATGTGGTGTTTGCATTTAGCTTGTGTTTATTAGACTACCTAAATTAGCTTGTGTTTGGAGGATACATGTGTTGTTTTTTTCCAAGAGTCTTATAGCTATTTTGAGACTGGTAACCCCTACTATATTATGTCAACATTTCTTCTCCAAATAACTGAAAAATAATCCTCTGTTTTGACACTTGTCCATGTTAAATACCTAACCCCCTGAAATGCTGTATTTTCATACTTTTACCATGGAGTATGAAATTATTGCTTCACCTAATCAGAAGTAACACATGTATACAATCCAGAATAATACATTTCTGAGATGATAAATATTATATGAACTCCATTAAACTGTCTTCTTAAAAAAAAAAAAAAAAGAAAAGAGACTAGAAAATGGCACAAGTTACCCATTTTCATCATGGCTTAAGGAGTGTAATCATCTCAGCCTATTCTAGAGCCACAGTACGGATGATGAGTAGTTGAAATCCAATTTGAATTCATAATATCACATTTAATTTACACTACCACCTGTCAATAGGAAATAGACTGAGACATATCTCCTGAGATATCCATAGGGAATGTTCATTTATAATTAGCCTTCCTTTTTATTTTTTTTTAAACTAAGTCTTCGTCATTGCAATGGATTTTTTTGTGCTATTCCCCACTTTTGTAACAGTTCTTCACTAAAAAGTAGTTGAATTTTTATGTAATATTTTCTATGAAATGTAACAGAAGATGTTTCCTGTAATTTTTTTCTGTTGTTTACTGTCCATCTCTTTTTCTCTTTTGTCTGTGCCCACATTAACAACTAACCCACAGTAAAAGTCGAATAGCTTTTCCAAATTCCTGAAAGGTCTAAGTGGTATCGTACACTTCTAGGTCAGAATATCTAGTATAAAATGTAAGTAGCGCATCTCTGTTTTTTGAAAGGATGTCACAAAGAGATGAAATGATGATAAAAGTGGGCATTGGCACAGATTTAACCTAGTCATTATTCTCATTAGACTGTAATTTTGGGTTCCTTTTTAGATGACAGCACAAGATGATAGCTGACATCTACTTTGGATTCATATTATCATGCTTAACACGTTCAACTAATATTTTTCAACAGCCAAAAGTTCAAATGCATGTCTTCTAAGATGTTCATATAAACACTGTTCATATCTATCCGCAAATACTATGGATAATGTAGATGGCTGGTACTTAAAATCTGGAAGATAAGAAAGTAAGAGTTCCTCTGAACATGAACATTTGAGATTGAGGGGAAAAAGAACAGACAAAATCAAACCATTTAATAATTTTTTCCCCATTGAGCTTTATACTTCTTAATTCCAGAAGCAATAAACTTTATTTCAGTGTTGGCACATCTAAGAGGATTATGCTAGTTTGACAAAGCTCCTGAGTCTTTCAGAATCTTTCTTGAAAAGACATATTCCACTGATGTTTTGTCACTTAATAACATATGGCGAGGAAATAATGCAGCTTCATCAATAATTTCTTATGGCTTCTGTGATGTTTATCCCCGTAACATGAGACTCAAAAAATAATGCTAAATAAAAAACTCTCTACTGAAAATTACTTCCCTTTTTTCCTATAAAGCTTGTAAAAGAAATGAAACCCAAACAATATGCAAACTATCTTGGCATTGGTCTTAAATTGCAGGCTCCCTCTCAGCCTGTACTCTGAAGCAAACTGCATTTTGCTCCTTTTTGTGTTTTCATTTAAAATGTAGTGTGACTCTCAAAAAAGAACATGATTTAGATACGCCATCTTCTTTTTTCTTGGTTTCCTTTTTTTCCAAAATCCATAAATCCTTCCAGTTAAGACTCACTGCTAAGCTAACGACTATCACAACTCACTAGATATTCTTGATCTGAGTTTTAGTATTGCCGCAAAAGCTCCACACAGTCCTTCTGATCTTTGAGGTGGTATGATTATGACTAGTGAACATGGATGGTTTCATGTTTGGTTTGGTTTTTTTTTTTTTGATAAACAGTCATTTTTTTCTGTGACTTGTGAGTAGTGGCTAACAAAGTGGGTCTGGTGATGTCTTGTGATCTGAGTGAGTTCTCATTACCTTGTAATTAACCTTTATGTGTAAAATGGTGACAATATTTACTCTTCATGATATATAATTTTGAGAGCAAAGACGAACATGTTTATGTTGGGCATCTGTATTATTTACTGTGTATGTATTTAGGATGATCTGATATCCATAAAATTTTAAAAATTCAAAATGGAAGCATACATGCTACAGAAATATTTCCATCTCAGAATCCTGCTGGTAACCAAAACACCAGAACTGTTTTCTTTCCTCTGTTCTCCCACATCTGTTTTGCACTCAGCAAAGCAAAGAGGAAGATGAAATTGTACTATAACGGCACAGAAATTAAGCCAAAAGCAAACTGTTCCCCCCCTCCCCACCTTATCCTAAACTCTGGAATTTCTGGCACTTGCATTATTTTAAAGGGCCTTGAAAACTGTAAACCTGTTAGCACTGCAGTCTATATAATGCAAAACATCTAGCCAAAGGCAGTACATCCTTAAATTTTGCAATGTTGGAAATTATCTTCCCAGCAGGAAATTATAATTATGTCATCTTTCAGGACTTGAAAAGTATATATTTGAAAACTATAGATTGTCTTTCTAAAATATAATAGCTTATCTACTCACATAGTTGATCTTCTTACATCGAACAATAGTCAGTTATCAGATATTTGTCCAAAATCAATAATTCTTAATTTTGAAAGACATTTTCACTCAAGTATTCTTCCCACTTGCTGGTACTGACAGTGTTGTTTGAAGGAGAACTGTCCCACACTGACTTTGCTACCTATTGTAGCATGTGGCTTTCATCTTTGGAATTGATGAATGAAGCTATTATCCTCAGATAAATCCAGATTCCTCTGTTGGAGTAGCTAAGCACATGTTCTATGTTCTACTGATCTGCCTTTACCACGTTCAGGAAAATGCTCATGCCGCTTACTTTGAACCAAGCCACCAAAGTAACAGGAGAGATACCTGTTTATATGTTTGCTTTAAATCCCAGCAGCCTGAAGCAGTGCTTGTTGTGTTAAGCTGTATAGGAAAAAGCAGATACAAGGAAATTCAGAAAAGGTAAATGATATTTTGTGTGAAAAGAAAGGCTTGCTGGTTTACTACTTCTTTGCCTAAAATATAGCTTTAAGTTCTCTACCTGGTTATTAAATGGCTAGGCATGAAATTGCCATGTTTTACCAGCAACTATCAGAATTTTCCTGTGAAATCTGAATAGTTATGTATACAGCTCCATAGTTACACTCTTATTACAAGTATTTAGCTTATTTCCTACTATTGTTATCGTTTTGTAATCTGATAAGCCTGAAAAACAGTAACCTGCAGCTCATTTTCAATACATAATGGGTTTAGCTAGCACACCTCTTAAAGCAGAACTTTTCTCTTGGCTTGACCCAGAAGGAGCCTGTTATCTCTATGCACTATTTCATAACTAATGGATACATATGATTTTCTGCTGGCAGAAGAAAGCACAAACAACTTTACTAGATGATCGGTAAGTGTATTTTCCCCTTGATGTTCGTTATTATGGAAGAGAGAAAAGTTGCCTATCTTGTGTAGTGTGAGATCAGCAAATCTGCTATGACCAGCAAGTTGATTTTCCTCAGGAACTGCTTTTACCCTGAAATATCACATTTATTATGATTAAATAAGAGGTGAATTTCTCTCCTTGATATCAGCGCTATCAAGGATATAGCTTACAGTAGTGAGGACAGAGATCTCTGTGAGTATGTAATGGACCTAATGCATCAAATGTAATGGTGTGACTGATCTCATACAATTATTTCCAGGGGGTGTTGAGTCCACATGCTATCAGCATTAGTGTGCAGATGCCACAAGAAACCTGAGACTATAATTTCCACATCCAATTCACATAATGGATATGGAAATAGAAGTAATTTCAGATAGTAGATAGATATCCCAAGCCAATAAAAAACACATATAGCTCAATTTCCTCTCCAGCACTAGAAGAGAAGGTAAACAGACATTTGAATACAGTATAGTACTCATATTGCTCTGGACACACACAGTGTTATAACTTCGAAAGAATTAATGATTGTGCAATGTGAAAGGTGTCTTCCTAAACTCAAAACAACCACTGGCTTTTTATGTCCTGTTATGATCTTAAATAATGGGAAGAGGGGCAATCTTCACTTTGATAAAATAATTTATTTGGGGCTTTCACACTTAGTGATATCCCAACACAGATTTTCAACAGAAGCAGAACAGAAGCAATGGAAAGAAAGCATCTGACTTGTACAACCAAAAAGATCTTTTTTATTGAAGGAAACAAGTTTCTATATATATTTTTTACTTGACCAAAGGATGTAGTCTTGTTTCATATGGATATAAAATATCGTCTCTAGTTTACTTGTTACTGTTGAATGCAGTTCTGAACCCCTTCAGCATAATGTGGTTTGGTTTTGGTTTTTATGTGTGTGTGTAGAAATGTTAAAAGCTGGATGTTTTCTTGATGCAGGAATATGGGGATAATGATAAAGTTCCACACCTATGGACAAATTTTTTAATGAGTTAGTACAGTGATCAGGACAGGTTTAGCTTCTATACACTCTGAAGCATAAAATGGTTGAAGTGTCCTGCCTATATTTATCTTTCTGCTACTGTTTGTCTCTCTTGGCCGAACATTTTAGACTGTAAATTGCTAGGGGCAGGCATAGCACAGAGAGGTACAATTTTTGGTCTGTCAGTATGTCCACCATAAATATAGTTAATGATAGCAGCGCAAATGTTCAAAGACTTTAATATTTGTTTCAAATGAATATATATAGTGAACATAAGCCATGTTCTTAGCAAGGCTTTATGGTTTTAAAATATTAAATAAGTGTTACAAAATCAAGAAGTATCATGTTAAAACCAGCTAGTGAGTTCGTAGTGAGATTTGAATAGTAACTGAAAATGTGATGACAGTTTCCTTTGGAAAATATAATAATTTGTAATGATAAGGATAATGTTTCTTACTTTTATAATAATCAAAATTGCATTTGTAAAATTATAACAATTTCATTTGTGCAATTCCTCTGTATTCACATGAATTGTTATAGAGATAGTTACAGATTTATGTTACTGGTAACTTCAACATACATTTTGAATTAAACCCCTTTGATTAAAAAACTGAAATTTTCATAGGTTTATGAAGAAATCATGACACTTGGGTTTGGTCACTGATACCTTCAACTTTGTGTATAAATGTATAAATATGACATGAATATAAGTCACTAAAGAGAACAAAGTGAAGTTTGTAACATCCATCTGAAATTATGCAACTTACTGCTTTCTTGTTGACTGACTCACAGTTGGGTTTTTCATACAGAAAATAGAATGAGGACTTTATTATGAATGTTTGTTTCTTTGAAAAACAGTAATCAAAAATGAAACTTTTCATACAAATCTGTTATTTTTTATAAAACTTTACATCCAGGATGTAATATTTATTTTAAATGCAAGAGACAAAAAGGAAGACAAAGAAAGTAGAGCCAGATATTTTTGATACTTGTCTTGAGAGTGAGTGGCTATGTTAATGACTGTCCTCTTCCCCTGTAGCCATCACCTTTTAAGTGTTTTTCTTGTTCATAAATATTTGATTACGTCTCTAAATTGGAACTCATTTTAAAAGAGCAACTCAAAATGCCCACTCTCCAACTGATAAATTTCCTAAAGCTCATACTGTATTGGTCTCTCTCATCTGTAATTTTTTTAAAAATTCTTTCCTTGCAAAGAATTAGAAATGTTGAAATACTGAAAAATTCTGGGGCTGGGGCGGGAATAACAAGTTTTCTAGCCACACGTAGTGGTGCATTAACCCTTAAGAAATTTGGTTTAGGGAAAACAGAAGATTCTCAATTTTTGGCAGTGGAGAAATCTTACAACAGATTATGAACAAGTTTTTCTTCCAGAAGGTCTGTGTAAAAAGATATTCTAATGATATTTCAGAAATTTGAGTTCTGGAAATCAGAAATTATTAAGCCTTAAAGTCTTGGAGTTCCGATTAGTTAGGATGAAAGATTAATATTGTTTTTTCCCCTGTGTTCCTTTAGCTTGTGGACTAGAATCAAAGTTTATGTGTTCTGAGTGTTTACAGTTTGCTTTGAGGATAAGTAAGTTAAAAAAGACATATTTTATCAACTTGGTCTGATGCTGAGAAATTTTGTTCTACTCTATGTAATTTCCACAATTTTGAAGAGTTATTGAGCATAAATCCCCTAATATTTTTTAAATCTAGTTTGGAAATTTACATATACAGATTTATTTACATCAAGTCTTTGAAATTCAAAGCCTTGCTTAAAATATTAAGTCAAGAAACAAAACAGCTTTTCTCTCATCCATCTCTATGGACCAGTGCAATAGGGAATTATACATTTCCATCTGATTTTCATAGCTATATATTTTGGATCAAGGGAAAGCAAACACCGTATGACAGCTTCATTAGAAACAGTACGACTGAATAATAAGACAATCCTGTATTATGCAAAGCTAAACTCTACTTGATCACGCTAATATAAACGACTAAACTGTATTCCAGTTCAAAACAGGTGCAACTGATTGAGTGCTGACTGGTTTAGGTCCATTGATTTCATAAAGCTATACAAAAGTATTTTCATACAGTTCATACATAGTAAAGTTCACATCATCCTTTTTATTTCCAGTGTATGAAATATATACTGTTAACTCTGTACCAGTTATTTTGTTAAAATGAATGTGCATTTTCCAATACTTGATAAGGAACTATGCTGAAGAAAGGACCCAAAATTCTTTCCTTCTTTCGTCTTTAGCTTACGACTTAGAGGATGAAAATACAGTTTTTTTGCCATTCTGAAATAAAGCCTTCCTCACCGCAGAAGTACAGTACTTGATCTTATGGGCGTTTAGTATTTTATAACTTCATCTCAGCTTCTTCATTACTTATAAATCACTGACACTTCATACTTAAGCAATTAAAACAAGTAACAATTAGCTTATTACCCCCATGATCCACTGCACAATAATTGCACTAGAGAATTCATTTAACATAATAAAATGAAGAACATTAGAAATCATTTTGTGCAGAGCCAGCACTAGTTTGACAATAAGCTTTATGGTGGTTGAGTACCTTATGCTCTAATAAAAGCAAATACATTTTCCATTATTGCAAGCCACTCACATAAATCCAGCAGGGTAAATGGTGATTCTAAGTAAAGAGTAAATAATCACACTGGTGGAATGTGTCCTTTCAAGTTAAAAAACTAAAACCATTTTCCTCCTTCCTTCCTTCCTTCCTTCCTTCCTTCCTTCCTTCCTTCCTTCCTTCCT
>JANZLQ010000044.1:6488496-6503112 GCA_026212715.1 Elanus axillaris | reverse complement strand
CTTCCTTCCTTCCTTCCTTCCTTCCTCCCCTCTCCCTCCATCCCTCCCTCCTCCCCCATCTTATTGAGGCAGAGATTTGTTTATTAGATATACCTGAATTTATATTAAATAAGTAAAAAACTTCTAAAAGTAGATCTGCAGTATCAACATTTGTGAAATTCATTATGTGTTGGTCATGTACACAACAATAAATTGAAGGTCATGAAAATGAGAAGATGGCATTGTATCAATATCTGATTTCAAAAAGCCATTAAAGCTTTTTCTTATGTGTTCAGTGTACTGCAAAACATGTAGATGAAATCCTGCCATATTTCAGCTGAATTAAGACCTGAAACAAAGCCTAGTGAAGTGATTAATATCTTTCTCAGTGGCTTTTGTGGGCAATATCTTCTCCACTCTTGAATATAATGCTTACTCAATATTGTGTCGTAGGAAACCATTAGTCAAGTGTCTTAACAAATAATGTTAACAGCCTGTAGTGGCTGTCAGTTCTACTGATCCCTACCATCTACATTCTCATAAGTGCTTTTTACCCTGTGAGATCTAATGCCTTCTATTTCTTCAAATATTGCTACAATAGCATTTTCTATTTCTTTTCAGATACTTCACTGAAATAAGTTTATAGTCTCCGTTTCTTCTTCTCCCATAATTTTATTTACTACATTTCCATACCAAAGACAGTGTATTTTATTGCAGAGCGGACACTTGCAAATTACTTTTTAGAGATGGCCTATTCAGACACCTCAGAAACTGACAACCCATTCTTAAATCTACCATTTTCCTTATCCACTTCCATGGGGGTGGCACAATAGGAAGCAGAATCCAAAGTCAATAGATCTGATTGTAGATCCTGCCCAAAAATTTGTGCAACTTGGAATTGATTGCCTTGTTAAATTATTTATTCAACATTAAGTCTTCTTGCTGTGGAATTTATGTTCTTATTACAAGACATGTGGGAAGTGTTTCTCCCAACTGCTTCAGGGAAGTAAGACATCAGATCCCCTTTGCTTCTATTCACATGCACTGACTTGTTTGGGACAGAGACTGCTGCTATTTTACTTCCAACAAAAGTGCACAGAATAATGCACTAAGAAAATGTAAGTGTGTGGTTGAGCTAGTATGGAGACAAAAATAAACTACTGCAAGAAAAATGCCAGTAGAGTTCACTGCTTTCTCTGGTGACTAGCAAGGAGTCAGAGGCTGAATTGTGTTTCTATTTCAGAAAAAGTCCAGTAACAGTTTAGGACACAGTCAGGGGAGATTTCCATGTGTCATGGCACCAGGTCTGGTTAGAATTCTCTTCCAACATACCCCTCCCTTCCTAAACACACAGCTCCCAGAATGTTAGTGTTTGTTTTCTAGAAATTTTGTTTCAAATATCTTAACTTCATTCAATTTCTGTTGTTTTATTCCCCTCACCAGACGACTAAAATGAATTTGAGAGAAAATTTAAATCAGTGCTCTCTCCAACACTGGCCTACTATGTGAAGTGACATTACAGGTGCAGAAGTGACAATAAAAAGAATTATAAAAGCATGATTGGAATTACTTGAGGATTTATCATAAAGTCTGTATTAAAGCATGTTGTGGAAAGTATGTTTTGAATGGTTGCATTCTGAATGTTTTTATCTTGAAGAAAAACACATCAAACTATTATTCAATAAACAAGACATTTAAATTAATTTAGTAATTATTACTGACATCAGGACAAAAGAATATAAATGCAGAAGTTTTATTCCTGTTAGAATCATTGGTTCAGCTTATTAGAAAAAACAAAGTTACTCAACAATACTGGGAAGTCAAAACCATATTAAAGCGAAGTAATGCCCTTTCCTCTGCCCTTTATTGCCCTGCCTATTTGGAAGAAAGAACATTTAACCTCTGTGTTAGCAGTGATAATAATGGTGGGTAGTACATCATAATCTTTTAGAGAAAGCCTACAAAAAGCTATTTTAAAATATGACAAGTAAATAATACATAATTAGTCATTTTCTGCATTCACTGACATAAAAAATTAATGAACCTTTCTCACAGTCTGAAGAAAGAGTTGAACAATTATTCTAGTCCTTTCTATAATGTATTAGCTTAAGAGTGACTAATATCTTTTCTTAAGACTGTATGGAAAAGTTGCATATTTTTTTCTTGCATATTTTCCAGACTCTGGGCTTGTCTTTCTGGTATCCTTCAAATAAATTCTTTTTGAGGATAAATTCTAATATGTTACTGAAATACTTCCAGTTTTATGAAAGTCTGGTAGTAACACTGTCTCTTTAATGACATAGCTCTCATTGGGGTGAGCTCTGAATCTAATTTTTTTCCCATCTCCTGAGAAGGTGTTTGCATATTAGCTGTAAACTACAGGTGGTTTCCCTCTCCCACTTATCAGTCAGGTCTCAGAGCACTACTCATTGGTAGGGTCTCAATGGAGTTGTATCTTATACCTTGGATTACCTAATCTATTTTGGCTTTTAGATGAAACACTGATGTTCTTTTCCCTCTGGGCAATGACAGTAAAGGGAATTGGTTACCAAACCGTCTTTTTGAAACAGAAGTGGTTTGGGGTTTTTTTCTCTTTGGTTTTTATTGTTGTTGTTGTTGTTGTTTTGTTTGTTGGTTTTTTAATGAAAAAATATCATAGAAACCATGAGAACACATTTCCTCCCTTTTTTCTAAAACTTATCCTTCCCTGCCCATGGGAAGACTAAATTCTGAAGAATCACAGCCAGACTATCTTTCTTTGTTGGTCTGTCTCCCTGCATAATTTCAGAAAAATAACTTCAGCTCCTTCATTTTCTCCTGATCTTTCCCTTTTCCACATGTACATGGACCTTTATTTAGTGGCCTACTGAAAATTAAACTCCTGGAGTTATCAGGAAAAAAGACACATTTGATTTTATTTTTATTTTATGTTTGCTAAAATGTGGATTGTTTTATTATACTTCTCTTTTGGCACTTTCTCCATTCCATGGAGGATAAACTCAATTTGCTGGTAGATATTGTTTGTGTTTATATATCATATAAACATCTGAAAATGTCTTACATTGACTATTTTATAAATCTCCAGTTCCTCCACTGGTAAGTTGTGGGGCCTTCATGTTTATGTTTGAAAAGTCATACAAAGCACTTCCATGCTTCCATGCCCTTTCATAATTTTCTTCTGCATACACAGAAAATTAAATATAACATTAGAAGAGACTATGCAGAATTATACCAAATGTCCATATAGACATCTATCCAGTACTTGTAACTTGTATCTCTACCTGAATCTAATACTCTCTCTTTGATCATGGCCAATAGCTGCAGTTAGGGAAGAGCATAAGCACAGGGCAAGCATGTGCCTGTACCTATTCTCTCCAGAAGTGTTACAAACTCCTGCCCTTGCCTTGAAGATGCTTTGTTTTTCCCCAAAGCAAACTTAAATAACTTCCCTAAAGAATTAGCAAGTTATTATTTGAGTTACAGGAAATATCTGAAATTATTTCTTTAGATTGCATCGTACTTTGAATTGTGACATTTCTGCCTTCCATCAGACATCAAACTTTAATGAACAATTATACCTTTCCTCTGAAATATTTCTAGGTTTTGGAGTTAATAGGTGTGTATGACTGTCAGTGTATAATTTCTATTGGCAACATTTTCACCAAGTAAGATTTTTGAAACATTGCTTTTGATTCTTCATTGATTTTAAGTATCTTAAAGTTTTTATCCTTATTGGTTCATTACAGCAATAGAGATTCCAGGAACATATTTATCGTTGGTTTGTTTTACAGTTTTGTGGATAATGTGGATGAGTGAGTGGCATATATCAGGTCCTTGAATTAGGCATTTATTCTGAATGTATATATAACTGCATTAATCAAACCCACTAATCTGCACTGAACATTCTAATTTCCCTAGTATATTATAGTTTTTAGTAAAAAAACTTCCTGTTTTTTCATTTGTCTTGCAAAAGTGATGAGTGAGCATATTCTAACAAAACCAGTTCTAAATACCAGCCTGTCTCCATGTAGTAATAGATAATATCTGAATAAAGACACTAATTTCCACAGGTGCTCATTAGAAACATTTGAAATACCCATAATAATTTATTATTCGATAGTGAAATACATAAGTGATCATATGTAATACAGACAGTATAATCGACTAGTTATTCTACAAAACATATATATAGAGAAGAAGACCAATCATATACTTTCCTCTTTTATGTGTTTTTAATTATAAGACTTCCTCAATCAATTGTAAAAAAAGCTCCCAAAACAGCTGGAAAGTATAATTTCCTGAGAGTGCACTTCATCCTGTTTTCCAGGTTGTTAATAAGGACATCAGAGAGCACCAGCACTAGCATCTGTGAGTGACACCAGCCACCAGCTGCATTTTCTACCACTGACCAAAAGCTGACCCTTCCAGCTTGATGGTCCAGCCAGTTTTCCATCCACCTTATCATTCATTTATCCAGTCCACATTTCACCAATGTGGCTGCAAGGAGTCTCTGGGACACCTTGTCAAAAGCCCTGCTGAAGTCAAAATGCACAGCATCCACTGTCCTCTCCTTGACCACAGTGTCAACTGTCCAGCTCCTCTCACCAATCTGTTCCATCACCTTCAGTCCTATCCCTGCTTCCCACAGTGATAGCTTGGAGACAGTTTGTGGTTCCAATTGCCTGTCTAAATAGAAGTGCCGTAAGAAGTTTTTGAATGTTTTGAGGCTTCCTAGGCTACCCAAGGACCTACAGTCAGATCTGCAGAGGCAAAAGTATCAGACAAGAAGGATCACGGTGAATGAAGATTCAGAGCTGTAGGTGAAGTCTGAATACCATCCTTTCAGGCCACTATGTGGTATAGGCATAAAAAAACTTAAGAATAAACAGAAGAATAAGCACAATTTTAAAAGCCTGTTCAAACAGATATGCTGCAATTAACAGAGAAGGGTTTTTTTCCCATATGTTATTCAATTTCCCGAGTAATCTGTTTTACTCTGAAGCAGTGAATTTGTCTAGAAATGTTATCTTTTCAGAAAAAAGCATAGAGATTACTTTAATTATACCAGCATATATTACCAGTGTTCCTATTCAAACTACTTAGGGAAGAATAGGATGCAATCCCAAAGATAGAACAGTTTTGCTGGTTTTAGAAGATCTGCTACTGTACTGATGTTCTTACAACCGTGCATTCTCTTTTTCCCAAGTTACATGGTTATGAATATTTAAAAAATAATAGCAATAATTAAAACTTCTTAGACCACATTGTAGACTGTAAGGTGGGTTTTAGTATGAGCTCTCTACTTCATGCTTCAGCAGTATGTAGTTTAGCAAGAATCTAATAATGTATAACAATATTATACAAAATTAATGTAATAAAACCTTGGAGCAAATTGTCCTGCCTATGTACAATTAAGAAGCAGTAGCTTTCAGAATTTTAATGCTGTTGGAGATGGGGGATTTGTAAATGGGTTGTTAGCTTTACCTAAAGTTGCCTATAAGTCTTCTGATTTGCAATATGTATGTGTAAAAAAGCCAACCAACAACACCTACACATTTAACCAGACTGTAACAGGAATAACTAATATAATAAAGGATGATAAAGGCAATTATGGAATCTGTCATAATTTCTTTCTTAGATGGTTAGGGTTTTTTTTGTTTTTTTTTTTAAGGTTACTGAAATGTGGTCTGTGTAGATTTTTCAGTAAGGACATTCAGTATTTTATCCTGCTGATATTTACCGTGGAGAGCTATGCACTTGATTCAGGGTTATTAATGTTATCCATATCATTTTGAAACAAATTACAAAGATGTTCATGGAGCAAGGCATATGTTCTTTTATATCTTCTTTATCAGTAAAACTTTCTTATGCATTCAGAATCAGTTGTGTGCAGCAACTCAAGAAAATCCACTGCATTTAAATGTCGACATGTTCATAAAGAACAAAATCAAGAGTGAATCCTGAAAAAAAACAACCCTGTAACCCTACATTTATAATAAAACCTTTGAGAGACTGACTGAGGATATACTTTAAATATCAGATTTATAATTCACGTTGAATTTTTGTGATTAGTTTGTGAAGTTCCTTTTAAAGTCAGAATTTTTCTCCTGCACTAATACACATTTTACTCTTTACTATCACATATTAATATTTATGCTTATTGTGTTTGATCCATGCAGAATGCATAAATATGGCTTCATATTTTCTTCTGAGGATTTTATTTCCTCATAATCTTCTGATGTCTGAGTCCTGCTTTTCAAAGAAAAGGATCTGTAAGATCATTCTAAGATGATTGGTCATTTCTGAGGATTCAGAGAAAGCAGAACTGATGCCCCCCCTCTCCCTCCCCTCCTCCCGCCATGTGTTCACTTACCTGAACAACTTTTGGACATACCACTCTTTAAATTGGCAATTACCCCCGATCCTGCCACCTTTGAACAACCTTGAACTTTGTGATTGGTATTAAGAAACATCATGAGTAGAGCTGGCTGGTATCAATTTTTCTGAGAAATACTTTGCATGGGAAAAAAAATGTTAGAATAAAATCCTTAGTGAGATGGGAAGGCCACTTTAGAAAGCAGAATGAGAAAACTTATCTTAATTGTGGCTTGTTTATATTTCTACTACAGTAGCTTTTGCAAGTTCTTATATGAAAATCTGATGGTATTGTTTGTATTGGGAATACTGATGAATAGATTTATATCAAAGTCTGTTAAATATTCTATGATTCTAAGTAATGAATCTCAGACCACTTCACAACTTACTGTTTTGGAGTCTGTCAGTGATGAAGCTCAGTAAAGGACTCTCATACTCAAAGCCTCTAATGAAAGCTCCACAGCAGAACTTCTTCCCAGAGGAAAACTCAATAGCGAGCAACTATGGAAAATGTCAATATATACTTTTCAGATAAGAAATCTTTCTTTCCCTTTATTTTTTCTTCTTACAGCAATATATAAGCAAAAATGTGCTAGGAAAAAATATATACTGACTTCATAAAGAGCTGAAAATGTCTGTGTTCTGTTAAATATTAGAATTGAACCTTCCAGTGTAATTAATCTACGTGATGCACTTCAGCTGGAAATAGTAAATAGTAAGCTGCCTCAGCATCTTTCTCTAGTTTTTAAAATGCCATGTTCATTGTGGAATGTTAGGATATTAATGAAAAATGTTACAAATAGTACTTTGAAGCTAGTATTTCCATTAGGTATGATTTTTGCTTATCCTAAAAAAAAAAAAAAAGAAAAAAGAAAAAAGATTAAATGACTCCCTCAAGGGCAAAGACCAGTTGTGCTTCCTTCCATTTAATGAAGTTTAAAGGACAACCCTTGCTCTTCCAGTTCAGTACAAAGCTGAACTGCACTTAGAGCTTTTCAGTGTACAGTAGACCATTTGAGCAGTGTGGAGTTTGTGTTATTTAACTCAGGGGACAGAGTAAAACGGATGTGAAAGAGCAGAATTTGTTTTGCTTTGATTCTTCTCTTCCTCTCCAACATGTGAATGCAGTGTGATAAAGAGATTATTCTGCTGAAGACTTAAGTAGAGGTTACTTTTCATGACCGCATAGCATGAAAAGTAGTTTTAGCACTACAGACTTTAACACTGACAGTGGCAGTGCTCAGTGGACACTGGCTGTATCCAAGCATAAACCAAGAGTTTCATGTGCCGATATAGCGAGAGTAAAGCCATATGCATGGATACAGCCACAACAAAGCACTATTATAATTTCAGGTGTCTAAAATCTGTCTACTTCTGTAAATCCTGTTGTAGATGTTTTGGGGGAAAGATATGGTGCAATTTTAAGATACCGTAATTTCTTTTGAAACTATGTGATAAACCATGAGGTATGAGACACAGCCAAGAAGCTTGGCTGGACAAAGCTCTAAGGCTACCAGGATGATGACTTTCATAATTACTTTCTATGTTAATCAAGTAATAGAATTTATAAAAGCTTCTTTTGACACACCTGAGGATCTGAAATGTTTGGGGCATAAAAATGTGAATGAGAGATTTTCACTTACCTTAAGTGTAACAACTCTGTGAAGCAAGAAGATATTGTAGAATTATGCTACAATAAAAATTTTACTCATGTAAAAAAGCACATTACAGCAGTTTAATTTGATAATGTGTATGTGGGCTTGCTCTCACTTTTATAAATATTATACTGTTTTGATAATTTCCCAGACACAACTGTGTAATAATTGCATGTCTGAAATGGTTGAAAGGATGCGGCAAATATAATCTAAGCAAATTTTCCTAGAATAATTGTACACTGTCATGTGTGATTGGCTGTGTTATACAAAGTATACAAAACATAAGCAAGCAGGCATCTTTAGTTAAATAAAAACACTACTGTGCTGATATTCCTCTTTTTCCATGAACTTTAGGAGTGCATTTTTATGATTCAGTCCATTGTGAATGTTTTTTCCTCTCAAGGATAGCCTTAGAGCTAGAAGCAGTGGATATCATGCTGTGCAGATACTTAACCCAACTCTAGAAGAAGTGCAGCTGTTTCTTCAACACATCATGCCTACGCTTTGTGTGACTATAGCTATGCTGTTCCTAAATCAGAGCTGATATGTCCTGTGGTGTAGTGTACCTCTACTTATTAGTTCAGGAAACTCTGTGATGCATGGCATTGCTGAGCATCACCCGTGCATGCCAGGGCTCAGTGAGAGAGCTGCATGGTGTCCATCTCCATTCCCTATACACCTCTGTGCAGGGTGAGAACTGGCTGACTGAAAATTCTTGTGCCCTCAGGGAGTTTCAGGAGGGTCAAAGTCAGAATTTGTCAATAAATGGAAACTGCCACTTAAAATGAAGTTAAAACTGGTTTAGAACAGTTGTGCAAATTCCTGAATATACTTTTGTGCAGTATACATTTGTTTCAGGAACTTTATATGTTAAGAGTTGTAAGTAGTGTGTAATTTGACTGTCTGTAATATTGAGCATAGGCCTGAATCCATGCTTAAACTGAACTTCTGACTCTTCTCACTTCATGAAGGCAAGGCTATATTCAGATTCTTGATTTTGGGAGAACGCAGAATGAAAAATCTGACATCACTTTAGCATGAGTCTAAATATATGCCTCTCTAACATAGATTTGGGTATGATGTGCCTCCAAGTACCTCACCCCATCTTGCTTGTAGAAGACAAACTGACATGCAGAGCGAGGGTGTGTGAAGCTTCAGTTCCCAGCTGGCACAAGAACACTTTGGAATAGATTCTCTTCTTTATTTCTTCCTCAGTAAAATGAGAGTTTTACCATTTACCTTCTAAGAGAATTGTGAAGATAAATTCACTAAAGGTTTTAGGTCCTCAGAAAATTTAATGGAGGAGGTATAAATACCCAGAAAAAAAAAAAAAAATCAGTGAAACCAATCTATTAGGACACACTTAACAGTAGCTTACAATGGATAATTATCCATTGCTTCACTGCTACTGGGCAATTACATTGCCAGTAAACTAAATTAGTCCATCTGTGGGTTATGTGTCTCTGGGATATTCAGTTAATTACATTACAGTATATTTTTACTCATGTGAAGCAGAAATATCTAGTGGTTAAAAGACTGAATAATGAATTTGGAGGTGTGGTATAGATGCAGCTCCTTGCACGATGTCCTCATTCATCACACCATCTTGTCTCCCTCAGCTGAGGCTCCGAATGAGTTAAACACCATTCTGTGAACTTCATTACACAGTTTGTGATTAACAGAGAGTTGGCACTGGCTTCTTGTAGATGAATGCTTTGGATTGTTTTGTACATGTCTGTAACGCAGTTGAGCATTCAGCATGTGATACAGAGCTTTATGTAGCAGGAAGAAGTTGGTGCTGTATCAGCATTCTGAGGAAGAAAATCTGAAATCCTTTTAATTTGCCTTAAAATTTTCAGAAGTGGATACTTAACAACATAGTTGCATAACCCAAAGCTGAGACTTCTAAAATGTTTATTGTGGCTTAAATGTGCATCATTGTAGAGGTAATTAAAACAGTCAGAAGAAAATTTCTGACAAGCTGACATTTTCAAAACAAATAAAGATTCTCCAGATATTTATAACTTTGTGTCAAGGACAATTTATACTCCATGTCATATTACAATATTTAATTTGTTTTTGTTGTCATACTATATTATCTTTAAAAGACTTTCAATATTTCAGCAGCTGCTGCACTGCCCCAATCATTACTGAAAAAACATTCAATACTGAGTGTACACAATATGCCAAGCATGTTCTTTGGATTACTCACCGCTCACCCCTAGGTGAGTATCTTTCTTGTGCACAAACTTAGGTTCTGAAGTAACAGAACACATATGAGTGAAATTTGGAGGAACAGAGCAGGAAACGAGCAGCTTTGCTGCTAGTAATCATAGTTAGTAATGACCTTATGCCCACGGCCCTAGTGACATACATTGTAGTATGTATTATTAGATGTATCATGCTGTTCTGAATAAGTAAAGGGGCAAAATTTGTCCCTCTTAGAAAAAAAGCAAATTGTTCCCTAAATCACCCTGAATCACCCCTGAATCATGGTCTTGAAGCAGCAGATCACAGAGATCATTTTGGTTTTTATCTACTAGACTGTTGTATGCCCCCTCTAAGAATGGCAAACTCTAATTTGAAATTCTTACTGGTATCACAAATCTGGGGAACGTATTATTGCTATCTCTAGCTTCCTTCTAATATATATTTGTGTGAGAGTTACTCATTAAAGTAGATGCCGCAGGGCCAGATTTTTTTTTTACTGTATCTGTCCTGGTCATTACAGATTTCTTAATTATTTAGAGATCTCAGTTAGAATATATCCAATTTCTGTTCTAAATTAGATGTCCTTGTGATGGTTATGAAATATTCTTATTTATTGAACAATAGAAATGTATAGCATTCTGGGATAAGAATATGATAATAAATATTATAGAAAAACTCTGATTATGATAGTATTGCTAAGCTTTTGGGTTTTTTTCAGTCCTCTAATTATCAAAATTCTGCTGCAGTACTGAAAATATGACACCACGACTTGGATTGATAAATCGGAAATGACACAATTCAGAACAGTGCTTTGAACCTGTACCAGAGGTTAAAACTATTAACAGTGAAGTAGGTTACTGAAATTAGACTCTACTTGAAGCAAATTGATGTCATTGATTTGTATGACAGGCTGTAGTACTCAGACTTTAGTGAATGTGAATGTATCTGTGTTAAGCAGAGGGTACTGTCACCTTCATATTTTTAAAGACTATCCCAGACTATTCCCACTGTTAAATTTCAATTAAACAAATTTGGTTGGAAAAAATGTTCTATATGTCTTTTATCTACCCTGCGCTGCTGGCAAAACAAACTGGCTTTTTCATATTTGGCATTTATTAATAATATTTTGAATACCACTGCGCTTTTTAAGCTGAGTGTGGTGGAATTCTCATGTGGGATTATTAAATGAGTCGATTTGCATTCTAATGAGAACAAATGTTTGGGATTGCATTGTTAAAATGCTAAAACGGTGTGTGTATAATTATTTTGCAGCTTAGATTTGCAGAACTCATTTCCCCAAACTCTTTTTTTTAAATAACTAAAGAGACAGAGCATACTGACGGCTGGAGGGGAGGTGATTAGGGTAATTTAAACTGTTCACAAATGACTTTGCTACTGAATGAAAGCATTTCTTTGGCTTTGCTGTGCTCCTTTCATTATCTTTAAGCGGCTGCAGTGTTGAGTCCCATAAGAAGTCTCACCAAGCTCTCTTTCCTTGTACAATTTCTCATTTGTATTGATTAATCATTTTGTAATTCCATTCTAGGTTGCCTTGCTCATCTTTAAGGCATGTGCTGCTTTCCTTTGCTTGTCTATCCTGTAACGGTTATGTTGTCTCTTCTAATACCTTAGCTTTATCACTGCAAGTCAAGCTTTAAAACATTAATCCCTTCATGCTTTAATTTCATATTCTATTACCAGAATGAATGCAAATACTGTTTCCTTTTTGCTCCTTTTTAATCATCTTCACTACAGCTTTTGCAAATGGTCCAAGAGTAAAGTAAGCTTTTTATTACAAAGTCAAAGATTTGTTCGGCTACTCTTTTCATATATTTTTCCACAACTATTGCCAAACAAGAATTGTTTACCACAGGCTTCTGAGATCTTCTGCTGTCTTTCTATTCCCCATCCCGTGCACTGCAAACCAGCATTGTTTAAAATACTGCTTTCCTAAGAAAAGCTGTGTGTTGCTCAGGGCAAATTACCATGAGATACTGCAGGGAGGTTTTAATAAAGCCTTGTCTACCCCCCAACCCCTCACTTGTCTTGTCATAAGCAATTGTGGTTGTGAGGTGTGGGTAGGGGCTGCTCTTTAACTTGCTGTGTGAACCACCAGGCATCACTCTGGCATTGTAAACTTATGTAAAATTTATATAGAGAGACCTTAGCAGCTCCATAGTTAAGCTCAAGTTATACTCTTCAAGCAGGTTTTAAATCCCTGAGATTGACACAAACTTTTTTCGAAGATCCCATCAGAAAACTTGTACCATTCTCAGCAGGAAGAATACATGTGGAAGTTTCTAGCTAAAAAATACACAGTCTGGCTACAGCTCAGAATTTTAGGTAACTTAGTCCTCTATTCAGTTTTTCTGTTTTCTTCAGGTCCTGACCCTTGGTAATTGTGACAATTGCACGATCCTGATTTCTTATAGAGCATAATTCTAGTGTTAACTGAATGAATATTCCTATTTCTCATTAGCAGTAATATATTTTGCCAAAGAACCCAAAAGTCTCATTCCCTCCAACTTTCCTAGGGGAGAAGGAGGGAGCTGCACCATGGGAGACAATTCCAAGTGTCACATCAAAGGGCAAAGGGCTGCATGTCAATCCCTCCTAACACTTGGGCAGGGCAAAAACATTCTTTTTCATTCTCACCAACCATTATTTTGTTGCCTGTGTAAAAAGCAGTCCTTTGAGTTAGATTAATTATGTTGTATCAGACATTTTTCTCACAAATCTTAGTTGTGTTTCCAATTCTCCTCTCTTCAACAAACTTGCAGTCAGTAATTGTGTATAGGCTGAACAAGAGTTCTGTTGGAACTAAGGCACCTTAGTGCTTATACTGACTTACCTCCATAAAAGCAGGAGGCTCCACTGCCTCTTTTGCTGGAGACATAAGAATATACCCTACATACCTTCCATGGTGCATGATCTGTTATTCTATACAATCGAAAACAGACACAAGTTTGAGGTATGATAGTCCTCCTTTCTAACAATGTTTTGACCAAAATAGAGTTTCTGTTGTTGCAGAAGTCTGGTTTCTTTCAGCGTAAACAGTTAAATTCTGAAGAGAATTATAGCAAAATAACCCACATGCCATCTCAATGCAACTTCATGGACATTGTAGCCCTCAGACATACTCTGCTTTTTCCCTCCAAAACTTACTCATCCTTTTCAGCCACTCACAGCATACATGATCTGTGCCAAAACTTCATGTTTAAGTTCACAGCCTTCATGTTTACAGAAACAGACTATGTGTTTCTATGAAATTAGTGAGAAAAATTATGAATGTATCTGCTGAATTATGGAAGATCTAACTTAATTTTGTATGTTCTTACAGTAACTTGAAAAAGCCATTAATCATTATTAAATCACAATGCTCATCAACACATATTTACAGCTTAATTAAGAACTGTGCTCTAAAACTGCCAATTAATTATCAGAAGCATAAACACCTCTCCACCCACAATCTCTTAAATTATTGGTTGTCATGACCTTTTATTCTTTCCATATCTTCACATCACCCCTTATAATATCATACACTCCAGGCTTTGGAGTTCAGGTATGCACCAAAAGAGTTATCAGACTTCAGAACCTTGTGGTTTGTGATATTTATTAGCAGTTCGGTTGGCTTTAGATCCCTGGTGTTTTGGGCTGGGGCAATGCTATTGCCTAACAGAGGATTAAACCCAGCATTCATAGCGCAGTCTTTCACTCCATTTATTTCAGCAGTCTCTGGTTTAATTATGGCTCTTTAGAAATGAGTGTTGTCTTATCTGTTCTTCCATTTTGCACTCAGCAAAGGAGGAACTGGCAGTTAATATGCTAAATTTTATCATTTTTTTACCACAGCAAAATTTAGAAAACATTGTGCTGTCATTGGTCAGCTCACTAAATATCTGCAGTGAGTCTGCCTGCCCACATGCATGCTTACATCTCTGCTTCAGACAACATGTACTGCTCAAGAGTGTTGTATGATCTAGATGAGAAGTAGAAAAACATTTATATTTAAATTTTTGCAAATGTCATGCCTGGCAATAAATTGGCACTTGCAGAATGTTTCAGAGCTTAACATGCTCAGCAGCAGCTGTTGGACGTCTCTCCTTCTAGAAGGTTCCTTCCAGAAACGTGGCAGCTTGAATCCCAGCTGCTGGCTGAGGGAACTCACAGAATCACAGAATTATTTAGGTTGGAAAAGAACTTTAAGGTGAGAGAGTCCCATTTAATGCTTACGTTAATTGCATTTAACGTTGCATTTAATGTTCCCTTGCAGCAGTCACTAATATTGTTCCACTCAAAGTTGCTATGGCCATAGTGAAATTTACCTTTTACAGCAGAGGTGGCCAGAGGCTCAGGTCCTGAGGGGGCAGGGATGGCAGTGGGGGGGGGTGGCAGT
>JANZLQ010000044.1:6447778-6485378 GCA_026212715.1 Elanus axillaris | reverse complement strand
GCTGAACTCAAAACACAGCACTGTACCAGCTACTAGGAAGACACTTAACTCTATCCCAGCTGAAACCAGGACATCCATGAATAACTTTCAGAGCCTTTGCATGCTTCTAGTCATGCTACGTGCCAGGGCAAAAGCTGTAATTCCAATTTTACTGCCCTTGTGTACTCTTTAGTATTGGGTTGGGTCTGAGTTAGCTACAACTTTCCTGAGTGACATCTGTGAATCTGAAAGTCAGTTGACAGATCTTTAATCTGCCTAGTGTTTTGGCCTATTAGATCTCTTTGCATGTAGTTGACTTGTGCATCTTCTGAAGGGTTATACTTCAGCAGTAAAAATAAAGAGATGTTCTGTTAACATGCACAGCAAATACTAATGCTATTAATAGCTTTTAAAATGTTCTTTGTCTTTATGATGAACAGTTCAAGATTATCTTCTCCCCTATCATTAAATTGTACATTATGTGAGATGAATATTGAAGTTAAATTAGAAAATATGCTCTGACAATATCCAGATCCCTAGAATTATGATATTTCATGGCCAATTTGAAGTCAGTGATATAGTATCACTTCATAAAAACATGAAATAATTCTCCAGCATCCTAGCTGAAAGCACGTTTTGCCAATATCAAGTAATGATCTATGCATGACAGTAAGTAACTGTTATTGTTTGGTTGTTTTTTGGAGGTTGTTTTTTTGTTTGTGTTTTTTTCCACAAATGGGGTGACCAAAGTGGAAGGAAAGAAACAAAGCAGATTTTTTTATTTCATGACTAGTAGTACAAAGACTACACCAGGAACTGCTTTCCTAACATGCAGACTGCTCAGAAACTCTTGAGTCATGTTTGAAGACTAGACTATGCTTCTGCAACTGGAACTCTGCCAGGATACAAAAATAATGCTGATCTGTAAACCCAAATTAGAACTTTATTTTTGGTGCTTTAAAAAAAACTAAACCAATCTTTATAGGCCATGATGATACTTAAAGACAAAATCCATGTTAGGAGGTAGTGCAGGCTAATAAGTGAAAGTACAAAATGAAAAAGATAGTGTCTTGGACATAGCATTTACACCAATACATATTTTGCAGAGGTTATCTTCTGTGTTAATTCTAGCCTGGTTTTCTAAATGGAACATTCACTCAGAATGGGAAGAATTTATGTGTAATTTTGGAGCACGTCTTCTAGCTTCCTTTCAGATGAAAGGCATCTTGTTTGTGCACTCTATCCCCTTATTGTACTTTGTTTCATATAATATAGCAGGCTTAATTGTGAAATATGCATTAAATAACAAAATAAACAAACCATGCTCCTAACCCAAAATAGAGTTCTGATGTAGGCACACCCAGAGATGATTATACAACACTAGTGTTGAAAGTCTTTGTGTGTCGCACATTCTAATTGCCTTTCATTATGAGGGACAGAGCTCATTACATTTAGACCCAAAAGCATGAACAGGTTTGTTTGGGGTGGAAAGAGCTCACTTTTGTCATTAAAAATTAATTTGATTAGGTATGTAGAATCATAACACTAAGATTATAGAGAAAGGGCTCTCTGTTATATTAAACGGGAATAAATCCCAGTATAATTTTCAAGCTACCTGCAGTGAGTTTGTGCCCTGTATTTGAACACTGGAAGGTTGAGAGCTACATTGTTCCGTAGAAACTAAACCTGTTAGAGTAGATGGAGTGCCCCAGTTTTACCACAGATGTAATAAGACAAGCTGATCTAAAATTCAGATCTGTCAGTAAGTATAATGTGGTATTTTTTTATTCACCATATATAAATGTAGACTAGATATCACTCTCAATTTGAACTTGGAATAGAAGATAAACACATGTGATATTAAACAAAATATTAGTGATATTTATTATCTTGATAAACTGTCAGTTACAAGAAACCAATGAGAACTGTTGAAGAACAGAAGTTCAAATGCAGATGTGTTCTTAAGAGAAAGCAGAAAAAAAATGATTAAGAAAATTCATAGTAACTCTGCACTGCTTTTCAAACCAGCGCTAATATAACTGTCTCAGCATCTTCCGGTATGTGTAGGTGTGTTGATAATCTCATAAGCACCCATCAAAAATGGACTCATTCCTATCATTTTACTTCCCCAATCCTGGCTGCAAAAATGTGGTAGTATCTCTTGGGTTGTGATGATCCTCTCTTTCCTTCCACTTTGAAGGAAAAGTGTCACTTTCTCAGCTCAGATTGCCCCAATTGCTGTCATGAAATGTCTGCTCCTCTGAGTGGCTGAGATTTCCACATCCTGCTCTTAACTCTTGAATTTCATGTTACTACTAAAGTTGTCATGAATCACAGTCTCTTGCAAAGAATAACAGAATTTTGCAGTATGATACAGGGACTGCAGTAGTATGCTGTGTTTTAAAACTATAAAAAGAAGGGGGGCATATGGGAAGTTAGAAAGCATTCTATGATGAATAGCATAGACCAGTAAGATTGTTTGTGGCAGAGTATGCCTTATAAGAGCTCTGCTAAGATGTAGGATGTTGATAATCTGTATTGCTGTTTCATCCTTGCATGCTCTCCTGAAAATATTATCAGCTTGATGATTGTGAGGTTTTCTGTTAATACAGTATATTAAATGAAATTCTTACCTTTCTTTGGCCTTTTTCACTGGAGTTTAGTGGAATTTCCACTGGAGTTTAGTGTATATAAAACAAATTCATAAGTGAGTTAGGCTGCAGGTAGCACAACATGATGTCACACTCCAAATCTTGTTACAGTCAAAAAGGAAACATACCTTACGTGTAAAGATAAGAGTATGTTGCTAGTTATTCAAAATGTAATGGTCAAGTCAAAGGATTATAATCACTGTTGTGGATTTAATTGTTACAGAAAATGGAAAAAAATGAGTACTGCTGCACAGAAGGAGTCTGTATTATAGTTAAAATTGTTCCACTCCACACATGTCTTATCTACCCCTTTTCCTGGTGATGTGCTCACCCTTTCCCTTCTCATCTGGGTCCTTAGGCTGATGGCTTCAGTCTGGAGTGCTTGTGGCAGGGAAGGATTGGCAAGTTGTCAGCATTTTGAGTCCTTTTCTGAGAGGACAATAATCACACTTTTATCTTCTTCACTTTATCGTTTATATGCATTCCTTCTTAAAAGTTCACTAACATGCTTTTACACCTTGCTTTTCTTTCATCTACAACTCCATGTTACATGTGATTCTTACTGTTTTTATGAAGCTATTCTTTGTTAAATGTTTTTACATTTCTGCCCAGCTCCAGTTTTGCATTTATTTAACTGGCCACTGGTAAATTTGTAGCCTTGGGGTCTCCATTGTAAAGCCTGGGCCCCATCTCTTTATTTTATGCCAGTAATCCACAATATCCTGTGTCTCCACTTCCTGCAGCCTTTGCTACCATTCCAGACCTGTATTTCTCTGCACTGTGTCACTGTAATCATTGTAAATATCCCATTCTACACAGAGTAACTACTAACTATGACCTATATGCAAATGTTAATTGTACCATACAAAGATAACTACAGCCATTTGGCCATTAGAAAATTTTTTTTTACACTAAACCAAGTAAAAATAATCCAGGCAGGTCAAGAAATGTGTATTCTGAGGCTTTGCAAACTCAGCACAATACCTGTGATCTGTTATTAGAAATGGCAATAAAATATTGCTGGGCTACAATGTCTGTATAAGATCCTGTGCAGTTGTGAAGTTTGGGAAATCAAATAACTGAAGGGTAAAGTAGGAATTTTGTGGAAGATTTCTCTTATATACTTGGTTGGTAAGAAACACTGTCAATTAAGTATTTAAAGAAATTACAAAATGTCATCATACAGTTTAAAAATCAGATTGTCTTTCCCAGAGCTAAGGACAAACATCATTTACTAGTTTGATGTTTCCATGGCTACAGAAGAAATAATTTAGCCTTAGTTGGTATAAGTGATTACAAGCAGGGTCTGTGTAGCCTGGAAAATTTTAGTCTGTGAGTTTGTATTGATGGTCTCTGCCCATTTGTTATGGAGCTGGGACTGTAATTTGTGACTTGACATAAGGAGGAGGAGCATAGACTCTGAGATCTAGTAGAGGTGAGGCTTGTATCATCTGGGTTCACTTCCTGCTTTGCCGATTCTTCCGTAGAGGGTGAAGGCAATGAGGAGCTTTCACAGACGTTCTTCCAAACAAAATCCAGAAACTGTATCTGGCTTCCATTATGCTCAGTGCTCGTGTTTGGTACAGCTCTTGGGGTCTTCTGTCTCTTCAGTGGGTGTTCATCCAATTCCCAAGTCACTACCAAGTGTCCCAGTAACTGTAGAGACTGATTGGAGACAAATATGTAAACATAGCTGTATAAAAGATATGTGCACTTTACCCCAAATGATGAAGATCTTTGTTTCTTTTATGTTCACCTGACTGAAATTTCAAGGTTATTTCATTTATCACCCTCCCTTTTCCCTGCCAGAAAGATGTGTAATCTTAGCTTGCACTTAATAGGAAAGGACAATTATCAGAACTTCCATTTGTTAAAAAAACCACTGTACTAAGCTGGTAAAATATTAGCCTTTAAGATATTTTTTCCTTGGTGGTAGGAAGAAATAAATGGGGGGGAAGAATGAAACAAATAACAGACTTTGGTTTTGTTTCTTGGGTGGTTTTTTTTTGGTTTTTTTTATCCTAAGACCTAAATTTTGATATTGTTACTACTGAACACCATATTTTTCTGAATATGCATCACATTCATTTTGGATTATTTAATTTAACTTCTTTCCAGATGAACTAACTTTATTAAATGCTTGCCATGGATGAGCAAACAAAGTTTGTGCAGACTATAAATATCTGTGATGAGTCTTATACAGCATTTTGTAATCTAAGGTTTAACAATTACATATAATGTTTTTATCCAAGCTTGGTAAGCCACTGGGGAGGGGAGAGGGAACAGTTTAAAATCCATTAGTGAAACAGAACCAGGACACCAACTACTCCCAAAAAATATACAGTCGGACCCTGGTATATGACACATTTAAGGGATGAACTTCCAAGAAACTCCATCAAACTATTAGTGTGGGCAGTTTAAATTATTAATAGCTTCACTCTTTCATAGAAGGGTAGGTATACTTTAAGGTACATGACTGCAGTCTGGGTAGCATAGATGAGACAGTCCCCAGAGTCGCTGTCCAATTCATGTTAGTTTACCTGAGGTAGTACAGAGGCAAACCTCATTTAAAGCTAGCTTGATAAAGTCTGAGCAGTAGTTACATGGCTGCATGCATGTGGTCATGTTCATTGAAGCTTTGGAAACTATGGCAGCTTCAATCCTCTTTACAGAAAAATTTATATCTAATTTTGTTCTCTTTACTGAAAAAATCAAGTCACTTGACTTGTTCTAGTTCCTTTGGAGATTTCTTTTTTTTTAGATGCCTTGCTGTTTTAAGGCAATGAATATGTAGTGATTTTCCTTGAAGGTGTCTTGCATTCTAAGAATAAGTGAATAATGGCAAGGAATAAATTGTAGGTGATGACAATTTGCTACCCATGATTTTGTTGACTTGTGAGGTTCACAGTCAGTTGTTGTCTTTGTAAAGTAATAGGTTCTCATGTTTATTAAATCATTTTTAAATTATTTATAGATTCTTCCTAAAAGGTTTGTCTTCAACTCCCTAATTATATACTAGTGATTACACCATCCATGACCACTGTCAGTTCACCTTATACTTCAGCAGTGTACCCATAATTATTAAGCACTAAAACAATTGCCAGGCTGGCACAGTAATTTATTCTGTGTTTTAATAGTGTTGCTCTATTCCTACTGAAGGTTCAAAATGTCTGTTGACATTGGATTGGTCTTTAGTAGTTTAGATCAGTTAACAAAGTCCATGGATAATATATAGCTCATAACCAGTAAGAGTGCTGACAGGAAACAAAAAAAATAATTCACTTTTGGTTCATTTTGTTTCTTGCACTGTGATCATGGGCTATGCAGACTGGATTAAGTGTCTATATTGGCATATTTGAACCGAGCTGACCTAGTGTGAATTACATGTGGATCCTTTAAAAGTTCAGAGGCTTGCCTAAAAGTCTTAAACATATAATTTGTCACAAAGTTTTTCATTTGCATATTTAATTTATATGCAATTAAGCTCTAAATTATTACTTGGCGATTAACTTGAATTTAGCTTGTCATGTTATTCATCAGTGTTACTGCTATAGAGATGCAATAACACTGATGCATTTTGAGGTTTGTTTTCACTCCAGTTTTCTTACCAGTTCACTTGGGTTATTTAGTGCTGAAGTATTTTGATCTTGTAATCAGCAATTGATTTGTTTGTTTTACTGTAACAGATCTTTTTCCATAGTGTAAATTATTAAAGCCAGGTTGATTATAGGTTTATTGAGACACATAGTGAACTTCCCACTGAGCAAGAGCAAGGGCTTGTCTCATGGCAAACGTTCAATGGCTACAGTATCCTTTGGCTGCCATTACATGATGCTTCACATCAGCCTGGGGCCTGTATACCTTTGCATTCCAGGTGCCCTAGGTGGTTAAAAACTGTTGTAGAGCCAAGGTGCAGATATGTGTTTTATATCTCTGTGTGTTTGCATGGTCTCTGAATAGATAGAAAAATGTTGCTTTGTGAATTACATGAAGTAATCAGACAAAAATTTACAAGTGAAAAAATTGGCTGTGCATGAACATAGGAGTTGATTCCTGAAAAATATTGATCAAGGCAGTAGCAAAGCACATCATTTTTGTTCTAAGTCTTTGGGATACTTGCTAGAGCACTCTAACAGCTGTGGGTGACTTGTATTACTGTTGTCATGTTTCCAGAATGAGAAAAAGGAACAGTGTTAGTAATTCATGAAATTGGAACAAATCCTTCAAATAATGCACATGATGTATTTTATGGAATTGAGTAAGCAAAACTATAATTTATGGGTGTAAACCTTGAACTAGTCAGGAAGAATGGAATAGAAGATTTCTGTTACAGTTATTCCTTGATCTGAGTCTTCACATACACATCTAGAGAGTATATTCACTCCACTTTTATGTAACTCGTAGAAGTACCCAGATTAAAAGGTTTAAAGATTAAAACCTTTAAGTGGGCAAAGTTTAGTTAAAAGTATGAGTTGATGCTATATACAAATGGAACTGAACTCTGCTAGAAGTAATTTAGAAATTCTAACTATAACTTAATGAATATAACAATCAGAAAACATATGGCATGCTTTGGTGGATAAATAGGAAGTAATGAGTAAATTTATGGTTCCTATTTTTGTGAGTGACATTTCTGAAATAGTGTTCACCAGAAGACTTGAGTGATAGGACAGTTCTTAATTACGGTTTATTTTCTGTGTATTTTGATCCTGGATGAAGTGTTGTGTGATTTTTTTTAAATTATTATTTATTTATTTTTGATGGTGCTAAGAATAAATATACTTAATTTAAATTACTTAACAAGTTTACTTAAGTGCTAATTGTGCATTGATTTGTTTTAGTTGTAACAAAAATTACAAATTTCACGATAACTAGTCACAGATCATGAAATGAAAAGACAGAATAAGATACTTTTCTGAAGGAATGGGCAAGAATAAAAATAGTATGAAGTGATATCTTCAATTTTCAAAGTGGCATAATATTGTATTGGAAGTATGAATAAGAAGGTCTATATCCACCCTAGTCTAATAGTGTAACTTTTGTGTCACTCTGAGGTATGATCTAAGTGCTAATGAAGATGTCATTGCTATAGATTAATTTATACCATTTTATTAAGTTCATTAGGGAATAGGTTGAAAAATAAATTTGCTCAAGAGTCTGGTGTGGTGACTGAGGACAGGAGGTTGAGTAAGTGTTTTTTGGAGCTGGTCATACTCTTCCTGTGGAATTTTACATGGTTTCCCATATGCAACCCCAAATAAGGGAATGAATTCTGAGGGCTATGGCATGTCTTCAGTTTCCAATAGTTTGTTGTTACTTTGCAAACTTGCCTGAAAGCTTATAAGTGTTTGCAAAAGTGGCAGACAATTTAAATTGCGTGGTAAGAAGAGAAATACTTGGATATGCTGCTACTAGTGATGTCACTTTACAGATAAGTTAGCACTCCTGTGTTCATAGTGAACAGTGAACCTTCCCACCTAAAATATGATGGTAAAGCTGCAAGATTTATTAATTTTTTTTGTGGGTTTTCTAAGGCAAAAGACACTGACAGAGTGATGACAGATAGGAAAAACAAAGAGGCTTCATCCACTTAAGAGGAACTTCCACAAAAAGGTCTGTGGTAAAGTCTGCTATTAGGTTTTGAATAACTTAATTAAGGATTCCATTTACAACTTTGCATGGTTGGAAAGTTTCCTTCGGTATCTCCAAGTACTTGGAGGAGTACTTAGTAAACACCTGTTGCTCATGTTCTGTAGCATTATAATTCAGCACAGTAAAAGATACTTTTCGTTTTAACAGTTTAGATCCAAGTCACCGATCTGGAGATGAAATATTCTGCTCTGAGCTGTGTGGTTTGCCCTTTTCTTTCAACTCTCTAAAATGAAATAGGTTCTTTGCCCCCTCTTTCCCACCTGTAGATACTGACAAAATGGATCTTTCTTAAGTGAATATTAATGTGTCTTGAATGACTGTGATGCTGAATCAAGGAGTGAATGATCCCAAAGACACTTAATGTTTCTTTCACCACAAACTGAAACAGACAAAACATCAGCCTTTTGGAAAGTCTGCCTCTCATAAGTCCAAAAGGGGTGATGAGCAGAGCCAGAAGACAAAGTTAAGAAAGACTGTTTAACTAGTAAATGCGCTGTAACATTGATTCTTTGTGCAGAGTTTGAATTCTTCCTGTGTTTCCTCTGAAGTGATAGGTTTTAAGGTGATTTCCAGATTTTACAGACCATATTTCAAGAATTTTAAGTTCATTAAATAATGCTTTATCAATATGTTGAAATAACAAATTACTAAGTTCAACACCAACAAACAGGTTGGGTTCATTTGTGCAATTAAATGGTATGCCTGAAGTTCCCACTTAATCAATTGTAGTCATGAGTCTTACACAGTCTGAAAGCTTCTGAATTTGATTTAAATGATTGATGTTGATTATTTCATTTTGAGATGTTTTTATCTGGGATTTTTATCTAGATAATGAAATAAATGCCATAAGTATTACAGCAACTGTATTGATTACTTTGATTTGATTTATGTATTGGTGGTTTTTTATCTGAGACTCAAACATGCATTTTGAAGCTCTAATTAACATGTACGTTCTGACAAACTGGAACTGGCTTTTTCTATTAAGGGGATGTAATTTCAAGTGTGCAATAAGACTTGCAAGCTGGGTATCATGCAAGGCTTAGGTTTCTTAAAAAAAAAAATTGTTTAAGATATTATTGCAATAAAAGTCCCTGAGGAAAACCTAAGATTAATGTTTGACTCCATACATAACATCTCTTTATTTTTAATATACTTCAAATGTATAGCTAAAACAAAAGTCACTTTTGGTTTTACATAGATAAATTAGGAGACTGTCTGAAAAATACAGTATAAAACCAACTATATGTCTTTGACCCAACACTGGATGAAATCACTGTTGCTTATTACCCAACCCAGACTGGTGCTAGACAAAGCTATCTGTTCTTCAAAAACAACAACCCCAAGAGCAACAGCAGTATCCTTTTCAGGCAGAGTGGAGAGGAATAGCAAAATGGCATCTATATCATAGTCTGAGACAGAGTAATCTGTTACCAGGCATCTTGTGGAATTTTAGTTAAGATTAAAGATGGGGATTTTTGTCTTCCTGTGGTCTCTTCACTTTGTTTTTTAAACCAATTGATTTTAAAAACACAAGTGTTGTGGTTTAACCCCAGCCTGCAGCTAAGCACCACACAGCCACTTGGTTACCCCCCCTCAGTGGGATGGGTGAGAGAATCAGAAGGGTAGAAGTGTGAACACTCAGGGGTTGAGATAAAGACAGTTTAATAGGTAAAGCTAAAGCCGTGCATGCCAGCAAAGAAAAACAAGGAATTAATTCACTACTTCGCATGGGCAGGCAGGTGTTCAACCATCTCCAGGAAAGCAGGGCTGCATCATGTGTTAATGGTTACTTGGGAAGAGAAATGCCATCACTCCGAATGCCCCCCTCCCTCCTTCCTTCCTCCAGCTTTATATGCTGATCATGACATCATATGATCTGGAATATCCCTTGGGTCAGTCGGGGTCAGCTGTCCAGGCTGTGTCCCCTCCCAACTTCTTGTGCACCCTCAGCCTGCTCGTTGGTGGGGTGGGGTGAGTAGCAGAAAAGGCCTTGGCTCAGTGTAAGCACTGCTCAGCAGTAACAAAACCAACCCTGTGTTACCAACACTGTTTTCAGCACAAATCCAAAACATTGCCCCATACCAGCTACAGTGAAGAAAATTAGCTTTACTCCAGCCAAAACCAGCACAAGTAAAGCCAATTATGCATTTGACTATTCCACTACAACTCAGTCCTTGCTTCTGCACTTTTCATAGTGACACTAGCCATATGAGCTCTTAATAAGCATAACCTCCTGAATCCTGTAATCCCCATCCATCTGTTAATTTGTATAGATACAATTCTTGCAGTTTCCTGTCACTGCAACTGTACTTGGAGGATAGTAACTGAAGGCCATTCCTACAGTATTTTAAGGAGTGTCTATAATTAGAAAGGAGAGGAATTGATTCCAAAATGCCAGTGTGTGGAGTACTAAGAAAACCCTTTTGAACTTTGAAGGAGGACCTTGTATAACCAAGTTTTGCTACTGTTTCAGGTACACTAGCTGTCTTGGGGAAAGTGCTTTTTTCAGCTTTACCTCTGTGTTGTGCCCTGTGCACCTGTGGCAAGCAAAAGCACACTAGTGTGTCAGTGCTATGGGATGCCTGGATACAGTGGCAGTGGCTTCAGGTGGTAGATGTCTTCAGCGGTTCCCTTTCTCTAAGAGCCAGAATGAAATTGGGTTGTCTTTTTTTTTTTTTTTTTTTTTCCCCAAGTTCCATTGTGTTTCACTAGTTTTCATCAACATTTTTTCCATGGATCAAAACCAGTCTCATTCAAATTGTTGCTTCAGTTCTTACACATATGAACCAGTCTGTTCTGGCTTGTTGAAAAGGGTGATGGTCCATTTCACCTCTTCACATAAATGTTACTTGTTTGCAGACTGGATGCTGATCATGTTACTCCTCCAAGTACTTGCAGAGTAGGCACCATTATGACAATTTTACTCTTTTTATTCAACTCTTCCAAACAAGCAAACCACAAAATATTTCACTTTGTGCTGTATACCAAACAGTCTTGTGATATATCTGGGTGCAAGCAAACAGGGTGTGTTTTGTTCCTCCTTTAAATCGTGCAGGCTCATGATAGATGTATGTACAAGGCCCACAGAACAGTTGCAAATAAGCCTTCAACCTACAGGAGGAAGTGTGAGGGAGAGGCTTCAACTAGGACATATAAACTGTGTTGATTTCATTATAGGCAATAGTTGCAGTATGTCAGCTGTGTGCTTGTGAAGCTGTTTAGGGGAATTGATGTGAAGAAAGAATTGAAGGACAACAACCCAAATCTACTAGTGTTACAGCTTGTGAGTGATAGATAGCTGCATGAAGAAACTGCTGTGTTGCATGTGTATTCTGGACCAGAAAAGAATCTTCATTCCAGCCCTGCATAAATGTCAGAATCAATATGGACTCTTTAAAAGCAAAGACACTGGTTGTTTGCATATCTTTAGCTGTGTCTGAAACAATCTGAGGGGATAATTAAATATCTGATGCAGTTTAATTTTAAGAATGAGAACTTTCTCTTTGTTTGCCTACCCTCCTAATGCATCCTCCCAAGTCTCTTCCTGTTGCTTCTCATAGAAACATAGTACCCTTTCCAAACCTTTCTTGCCCTTCATTCTAACCCTATAATTGCACTCTCTGATCTCTTCGCTGAGTGACGCTGGTGCCCTATGGGGCAATCTTGAGCTCTGTAATTAAAAAAATGTAATAAAACACATAAACAAGGGAACAGAATTAAGGCTGCTCTGAAATGTCTAACCCAATTCCTTCTTCACCAACCTGCACATCTTTGACATTGTCACAAATAGGGTTTCAATTCTTTCTTTCCCAAGCTTTATGTCATATATCAGAAGGAGTTAAACATTCTGTAGTATATTATGGTTCTCTAATGTGGTATAGGCATTAACTAATTTATAAAGCAGCAAGAGAAAACTGATACCTGTCTTCTACTGCATCGAAGATATATAATAAATAAATGATCTAATGGTTTATGTCTGCAAAGGCAGCTCCTCCTGTAAGCCAGGGCTTAATGGATGTTTTGAGAGACAGTATTATTAAATCTGAGATTCAAGTATGTAATATTTAGAATATTTAACTCTGTTGCTAAGTCCCATAAAATGCATACCCCCATTTAACAATAAAGTGCTAGGAGTAAAAAGTTGTTGTTAGTAGTGTGAAATTCAAGTGAGCATCAAACATTTATTCATTTTTTTTTTAATGACAGAAATACTAACTGGGAAAATGTGGTGGGAGACAAAACTGTAAATTGGCCCAAGGGAATTCCTTTGGATTCCTCGCTCCAAGACAGATGAATGGATCAAGGGCAGTACCACCATTGTGCTGCATTTTGAATGCTAATCAAAATAAGTTTTACTCTTGCTGCTGAAAATGCTCCTCATATGTTTTTTGCGGCCAAGGAAAAGGGAGCACAAAAAGCCTCTGCTAAATCTCAGATGACCATTCCAGAAAATGAAAATGCTCTTAAAGAATTGTAATTTCCTTGTTACAGTGCAAACTGTTAGGCAGGATAGAAATATATATTATACTTTCATAAATGGACTGAGACATCCACATGCTTAAATTATCGTTGGAAAGTTAGTAACCAAACTCCTGTTTGGCACAGTGCAATGTCCCAGTGTGTAGACTACAGCAGCTCCTTTTGGCCTACTGGAACATTTTATATTTGGAAAATGATAGCTTACATCAAGAGGGTGACGTGGATGAACAAGAATGAGCCAATGGTAGAAAGTGATTTCTGCAATGGCAGTAAAGGCAGATGGAGAATTCATGGCATTTAGCTCAGAACAGTATATAATTGCAGTACTGTACCAGATCACTATCCATCGGCAAGTTTCAATATTTTTTGCCAGGTATCAAAACCTAGGATATTCTTACACTTGAGATTAGAAGCTGTTTTTTCACCCCTTCATAAATATAGCCTTCATTTGCATTATCATCTAGTTCTCTAAATGTCATTTTTTAAATACGAATTTATTAAATGTCAGTTGAGCAGGGTAATTTGAATAGTTATTTTCTCCTACCATTATTCTGTTGCCACTATCCTATTATTAAGGACACTTTAACTGTTGATTGCTTATATTACTGATTGGAACCTTTGTTTTTCTATGTTAAAAACAAGATTTTTTTATGTGGCCTGATTTTTCTTTTCTTCCATGTCGTGTTTTAACCCCAACTGGCAATTAAGCACCATGCAGCTGCTTGCTCACTCTTCCCCACCCCAGCAGTGGGATGGGGAGGAAAATCTGGGGAAAATAAGTAAAACTTGTGGGTTGAGATCAGAACAGTTTAATAATTGAAATAAAATAAAATATTATAATAATAGTAATGAAAAGGAAGATAACAAAAAGAGAGAGAAAAGCCAAGAAAAGTGATGCACAATGCAGTTGCTCACCACCCACTGATCAATGCTCAGCCAGTCCCCAAGCAGCGATCAGTCCCTTCTGGCCATCCCCCAGTCATATATACTGGGCATGACATCCTATGGTATGGAATATCCCTTTGGCTGGTTCGGGTCGGCTGTCCTGGCTATACCCCATGCCAGCTTCTTGTGCACCTCCTTGCTGGCAAAGCATGGGAAACTAAAAACTCCTTAATTTAGTTCTTGCTAAGTAGTGCTTATCCTAAAACATCAGTGTGTTATCAACATCATTCTTATACTAAATCCAAAATACAGCACTGTACCAGCTACTAGAAAGAAAATTAACTCTGTCCCAGCCAAAACCAGGACACTCCATTAGAAGCTGTTGCAGACAATGGAATATAACTGCAAAATCATAGTGCAAATTCCACTTTGTTAAGAAGCATTTTGCCTTATGCTGAAGATAATTCCTGCCTCCTTTCAACCTCAAGCTGGATCTTGGCATCCTTGTGATTTCTCTTCATTTTGTCTCATCAGATTTCTAGAAAAGAGTCAATTAATTGCAGCTACAATTGTCGCTATCAAATTATCAATTTTCTGCAAAATCTGATTCTCTAATTAATGTTGTAGCATATGTGCATTAATCTGTCTGCTACTTCTGCTGTCTAATGAGACAGATACTTACAATGCTTTCTTAAGAAATAGTAATAAACTGACTGGTTATGCATGATGTTATCAGCTAATAAATATGATAGTGGTAGCTTTTGTAATCATCATACCTTTAGATGCAAATACTGGGGTTTCAGTATGTATTTGAACTTTGGTGATTACTCATCTTTGACTAAATGAACAAGACCATATGACTGGAAAATACCTTATTTTATTTTTAAAAAAAGCTAGTAATAAAGCAGGATGGTCTGTAAATTCGTATCAGGAATGTACAGTTTGCAATGTTCTGTTTGTAGTGACATCTAGTGGTGTAGGGTTCTTTGACTAAATGGAAGAACCCAATACAAACCTTCTAAAACATGTTAAAAATAAAATGTTGCACAAATATTAATAAAATTAATAAATTAACTCTATGATCATAGGATATAGTACTGACCTTAGATCTATGCATTAATTTGCAGCAGACATGTCTTGAAAGTCCTTTGTGAAAAAGCACTTGTATGATGTACGTTACATAAAAATCATGCACGTATTTCTTACAATAATCTTTCTCATCTTTTTTTTTTCCACTAAGCAAAACATAAGACAGCAGTAGCACTGCTTATAAATCGAGGTAAAAGACATGCTATTTTTGAAAGAATAACAGTGTTAGATGAATATGCATAAGTACTTTTCATACATTGCCAAATGAGATTAAATGAAATTGTACCAAAAAATTAATTACTCTCTTTTCCCTCCTCACAGTCACCAAGATGCTCTGATGCTGAATTCAAGCTTAATTTTTAAATGCATTGCTTTAAAAAAGGATAAATACTTATGTAGGGATAAGCTGATTGCAGTAGCCAAGTCCCAACCAACTAAAGCCCACAGGTCATTACCCTGATAGTTTGGCTGTTTTTTTTAAAAACTATATTGTCATGTGAGGATCAGGTTTTGGCAATTGGGATGATTTCTAGTTCATTTAGATTGAGTTTTGGCTGGTGGAGATCTGATCAGGAACAAACACTCAAGAAAGTGCCACGTATTCAAGATTATTTTTTTTTAAAACTATTATTTTAAATGATGCAGCCAGCTTTCTGTTTCCTTATTTATTCCTTTGAAAGATCACTTTGACCCTTCCCCTTTCCTCCTCCCAGCTTTTGTTTTTTTTTGGAGTATGCTGAAACCTGAAATATGTTTCTCTATGCAGATTAAAGTAGGAACCCACATTACAAATAACATGTTCTTTTCTTTTGCCACAAAAAAACTAAAATGCCTTTCAGGAAAATTAAGTATGTGCTTGGGTCCCTTTTCCAATATTAATCAGTATTGATTGGGTTTGCCTTTCCCAAACTTGCTTTTTCTACATGAAACCAATTTAAATGAAGAGGTAGTATTCCTTGTAAGCAGTTTTGTTAGTTCCAAAAGAACTTTTTCAGCTATCCAAAGTGCCTAGAACAATCTAGGATTTGTTTTACAGGTCACTGAAATTTTTCTTATAATTGCTTCCGTGTGTATCTAGCCACTGAAATACTGTTATTGTTTGGTGGAACAGTGTTAGTGAAAGACAGGGCATTGAACTCTACATTTGACAGATACATAACTGGGAATTTAGAAATAAAATTTAATGAAAAAAAGGTCTAAAACCAAATATATGTTACATCTTAAGCCTGCAGAAAGATACAAGCCAGTTGGAAGTGGATATGTAGATACAAAAGAGAAATTTCACTGAAAATCTTCCACTTTTGTGCACAACTAAATTTTCGGTTTCTGAGAACTTATGATTTCTTGCCCTCGTTTCTCTTCTATGTTCTTCAAGTTGTGCTCCTTCTGATACAGCTCTGACTGCTTTGAAGGATTTGGCTAAGCAAACTATAGTTGGAGACAAACATAACTGTCATTCTGGGGGTTTGTGGTTTTGCTGTGGGGTGGAAAGAGCAAGGAAAGACCTGAGGAATATATGTGAATTTCTGTCCTTTATCCTGTGACAGTATTGATACACTTAACTGTGCATTATGAAGTGTTTGAAATTGGGTCTGTTGGTAAAAACAGAAATTTAATGTTTTAGAAGAAATGCCTGGACTATTTCTATTATAAAGTAAATAAGTATGTATTTGAGAAAGACTGAGAGAGAATTCTTTCTTTCCATTTTCTAAATAATTTTAAATATTTTTCAGAATTAGCCATTTGCTCCTGCTGTGCATGCCTGAAAGTGATACTTTCTTTGAGCTTTGTGCTGTGTACTACTGAGCTTCATTAATGACTGAGCTCATGATTGGCCTCTCAATATAACAAGGAACAGGAAATATTTTATTTATAAGCAGGAAAAAGAAGCAGAATTCCTTGTAAACTTAAACATTTTTAAAAATGGCTATGCATTATGTGACTAGTTCTCAATGCTTAAACAGAAACCTTTCCACACACAGCCAAATGGAAGTTAAGGAGAATGGGTGTAAACTGGTCCCCAAACTCGTGAAAATTAAATAGTGGCCGAGACTCATTAACATGTGTTGATAAGGCTTGTTTCTCTGGAGCTGTGCACTGATAAACAAGCTTGCCTCAGATTTTCCAAGAGGCCTGGAAAAAAACTCATAAATCTTAAAAATCATGGTCTTCTGGGCTTTGACTTACCCTTTCAATCCACATTCACAGCTGGACTTCAGTAGATATCAAAATATTCCAGCTGCTTGATAGAGGCACAAAACACCATCTCTTCCTACAGGACTTCTTTGAAAAGCATGGGGCAAGAGAAGGGAAAAAACCCTGACGTCCTAACTTGGCATGCCAGAAATGTGAAGTAAAAGAGGTGGAGAAGAAGCAGTGCAGTTCTGGTAACTGAAATCTATGGGAATTGCATGTTTGACTCCAAAAGCACAGCTGTGCCTTAGGAGTCTGGGTTACTAGCAACTCATTAAAGTAATATACAAATATTGACTGCATTTGAGAGCAACAGCTGTGAAGTCATACTTGTAAATTAAAAAAAAAAAAGTAAATTTGTGCTCTAAGGCTTACGCAGTATCATTGAAAAAGGCATTTTAACCAAAATACCATTTTTCATGCTTTTGGTATTTAAACAACTTGCTATATATTTTATCAGTCTCACTGATGGTTAGAAGAAATAATGCTTACAACAGTACTTTTGGAAAGGATCAAGGCACAGGACAAGAAATTTTAAGTTATAAGTTCGCTTCTATTTCTGCTGTTAATCACAAAGCAGAACTAGAAGTGATAGGACAGGTCTGCACTGCTATCCAAGATGGATAAAACTTGATCAGGCACGCTGAATAGCCCAGAACTTAGTGTTGGCCACGAAGCTGCCCAAGACATCGAGTATATACTGGAAAAGTGTACCCAAACTGCAAATTGTACTGCTGTGATTATGCTGCTGTCAATACTGAAGTTAGGCAAGAGCTAGCTGAGAAGCATTTATGCTACTTCTGACTAAATCAGTCACAATATCTCCTGTTTTCCTTAGTTGTCTTTTTGTAAAATAGGGAAGTAGTTGCCTGCTTCACTTATAAGGTCTTTTACATTTTCTGGGATCCTTTTCTTGTTTGAGGGTATCTTGATAGAACCTCAATATAAAAATTAACATCCTTGGATGAGAAATTGTGTTTGGTCATTTTTCAAACAGTAGGGGATTCACTTCAATAGTGCAAAATCCCTAATGCTACTGATAATGGATCACATCTGTACCTGGTGCACATATGGTTGTTCAGATTTCAATTAAATACATTATTGTCAAGTAGACACTGTTAAGGCTACTGATTTAATTTGTTTTGTGTTTTTCAGCTACTTTACCTCCAAGGCCTTGTTCTGTGTTTCAGTGTCTAAAAGTTTACTTACCTTAGAAAACTGTAAAGTACTTGCATGTCTTTCAGTTGTACCCTCAGCAGAACAGCAGCAGGAAAATCAATAGGGAGTCATTCTGTCCGACAGTTCAAGAAGCAATATTGAACAATTTATCTTCTTCCTTTGTTCAGTGATAGCAAAATAAGTGTTATCAAAAATAAAAGGTAATATATTTGCACATTCATGAATTCACTGAATTTTTTTTTCATTATAATTTTGTGATGTGCTTGGAACAAACTCTGCTTTGGTAACACTTGTGCAAATCTACCAAAATTAACTAATTGCATTATGTTGTTTGTGTTCACATATGTTTTGCACCTTGACAACAGCTGATGCTGTTGTAAAAATTGCAAGTTTACCTTTGAACTCTGATTAGCACAGTGAACTTGTGTTTTGTGCTCCGTCATTTTCTAAATACAAAAGCTTGCCATTAAAATTGTTGGGTTAAAATAACTTACTACATGTGTAGTGTAATAGCACATTATATTTCCCTGGGGTCATATTTTTCTACTCTCACACCAAAGTACAGCTTCTTTGAGTTGAATTTTTAAGTTCTGCTTGAACGGTATCTCTGCATGGACTAACTGAGACTCATTCTGATTCCCACTCTTCATTTGACTATGAAGTGAAAATAGAACTGATGTCCATGGCAGACTCTTGTCACTACACTGTTAGTTTATTTTAAAGATGTAAACAGCGGTTGTTAAAGCTATATTTATGATGATCTTTCTCTCTCCTCCCTAAATAATTACTGAGAATATCACAGCAGGGATTACTAGTTTAGGATGCCCAGATGTTCCTAATGTGGTCTGCCTACAAATGTAATATACTAATTTTTAATTAGCATTATTCAAGCATTTGAACTATACTGTTAATAGTTAACACTTTTGGAAATAACTTTCTAGATAAATGGCTACAAGAAGACAGAGTGAGTATGAAAGATAATGTGAGTTGATCCCTTTTATTAAAAAGAAACCAAACAAACAAAAAACCAAAACAAACCACCCTGAGACACTCTATTCCTGATCATCAGGTTAAACCCACATTACATTTTTTTCAGTATTATAAACTTGTGTAAATAAGGATATACTTTAAAATATGTAACTGAATGTGAAATTAAAATATTTTAAAATAGAAATTCTCAGGGAGAGGTCTCATGATTTAAAAAAAGCATAAACAGATAAGTGCAAATCAAGGTTGCAATGAAAGATTTTGATGTTTCTAGTGTGTAGCTACGTATTAATATTTGCTTTGTTATGTTTTTGGAGTGGTTTCCTTTGGCTTCAGAAATTAGCTGACAAAGCATACAGTCCTAACTATTCTACATGAGCATTCATGCCTCTGCCTTTCATGGTGGTGTCTTTCCTGACCAAAAGAAGAATGTGAAGCTACGTATGCTCAACTTGAGTAAACAGTTCTGATGTACTAAAAAGTCAAAATGAATGTGCATCTAAAAAGAAGCATGGAATTTCACTGGTATTTCCACCTGCCTTGATGTACTGATCTTCATTGTCATGTCTTTAGTATATGTCTTGGTCCTATTTTTTTTTCTTTGCATTTTTTTAATAACGTAGCAACAAGTTTTCTCTTGAAGAGAAAAGCATTAAGAAAACAAGGCACTCTGAAAGCTTGATTGTCAAGCTTTCTTTGAGCTAGATTGTGATCTGTTTACTGAAGTGTTTAAAGTTTTTCCTTTACTTTATCTGGTCTGTGGTCCTAATGATCCAAGAAGGTACCATATAATAATGAAATGTGAAGGTCAAGAATGATGAACATTACATAAATAACATCATCCTTTCAGAATAGACAAAAGCAGTAAACTGATATTTTATTGTTAGAGTAGATCTCCCCTTATGTTTGCACTGCAAAGACAGGGAAAGGTACTTCCATAGTCTAGCTATCATCTGGATTCCGCTGCATGCCGTCTTCTTCTCTTACTCCCTGACTTTGCCTTTTTACTTTTGTATCTAGACAGAAGTGATGAATGGGTAAAATAAAAAAAAGAATACACAGGAGCTTACCTACTTCACTGCATGTTTTCCTGGACAATTTGCCAAAGCAAACAGTTTGCAGTATTTTCTGAAATAATAGCTCTTGATATGAATGGTCTGTGGTACTTGGTCCATGGTTTCCCAGTTGATGGAAGGTACTGTGGCATTCATAAAAACAAATCCTCAAGTATATAGTGATACAAAAATGGCAGCATTTTACTTGCCAAATCCCCTGTGCTTAGTTAGAAGCTCAAATATTTTCTAAGGCACTCCAGTATAAATTAGACTGTCTCCAGATGTTTTGGTACAGTGAATGCTGAGGCTCAAATTCACTTTTAATGAACTGTATTTTAATGTCAGTCTCTCCTATCTACTTAAATGACAAAGAGCTCATCTGAATTTGTAATGAATCCTGCAACTGTATCATTTATTGAGCCTCTGTCTCAGCATTGTGTTGGTCCATGATAACATAGGTTGGCAGTGTAAGTAAACTGCATTGAAGGTTTATTACCAAAGTTACAGAATTTGAAGAAATGACATCCAACACAGCAGGAGGTGGTGGAATTTCTACCGAGGCGAACTGTAGCTGTAGGTGGGAGATAGGTTAAAAGAGCTTAAAAATTATAAGGTAGGGCATGGCGATACATGAGGAAATATCCATCAGAAAAACTAATCATTAAATGAACTGTGCAGTCTCTAATTCAGACAGTAATCAAGTCTGATTAGGCTATATATGTGCTGCTTGGTAGGGTATAAAAGACCCATATAGGTGATTAAGAAGGTGTATAAATCAATTGGATTTTTAAAAAAGGCATATGAAAAGTAAAGAAAGATGGTACTAGTAGTTATGCTACATAAAATGTCTAAGATGTTTACATATATAAGGAATAAGAACATAAGAGAGTGCAGGGTGTACTGAGGTGCACATAAAAAAATTAAATGCTGTCAGTACGTTGTCTACATAGCAACATATGCTATGTAAGAGAAAGAGACAGCTTGGAAGTAAGTCATAAAAAGATGAATGTATAGAGTGAAGACTAACAAATTAGAAAACAAGGCAGGATCTACCTTGTATTTTCAAATGAAGTGCAAAACTAAAAATCAGCACCATTGTATCTTTTGGAAATAAGGAGGCATTGAAGCAGGCTAATCAATGGTCAGTGTTTATGAAAGATTTGAAGGAAGAAGTACAATGTTTTGCCCCTAGCCTTGTGCTCAGTAGTGAAGCAGATACTGGAAGTAAATGCTAATTGAGGAACCTATCTGAAGCGAATAAATAGTGAGATGTACTTTTTCATCTGGCTCTGTTTTCTTTTAATTATGAAAGATCTAAAACCAAATCTTTCCACTTTTGTCTAGTGACATTTTTTGTGATTATTAACTCACCTGTTTCAGATGTTGCAAGCAATCATGGTCCTGTCTGTGAAGGAATCCCCTCATACCGTGTAAGACATTTAATTTCTGGGTTTGTGTTCATTTCTTTTAGGTAAAATGTTGTTCCTCTATCTGGTTACTGGACTCTGATTTCTCACAGTAGTTCTCTCAATTCAAAATAATTTAAATATCCCTTGGAGATTTAATATTTTGGGATCTATGCACGGACAGGTCTTTACAGTTATGTAGGACAATTATCAAAATGTCTTTCATTTTATTCATCAAGTAGAATATGCAACAGTGGCAACCATGAGAGGAGGTTTGTCCCATTTGGCATTTCTGTTGAAAGCTGCATTGATTGAAATGTTCTGAGTGAGCATTTGCACCAACCTGTCCACTTACACGTACCACCAGACATTTCAAGAATTTACTTTCTAAAGTCTCACAGGACCTGACCAATATAAAATTTATCTTTCTTTTCTCCATGTGTACAGGAAGTGTTCTAGTGGCAATGGGAGCTCTGCTGGCTATGGCTGGTTAAAGCTCCATTTTATTCTCTTTAACAGAACGTTGCTGAATCTTTTACAGAGGAAACTTCCAAAGTACAGTGAATTTAAGTAAACATTTAAAAAAAAATAATGTCATGCTTCTACTGCTTAGTAGATCTCAGGCAACATCTGAAAAGAAAATCTCTGTAACTTTTAGGCACATAAGAATGAGAATATAAACTGACTTGAATTTTGGAGTATTACAGGAGAAAAAAAAAACTATCCAGGGAAGTTTCTGTCAAATTTGAAACAAACTGCTCTCTACCGCAACATGAGCCTCTCTTGTTGAGTCCTGTCTGACACCTTGTTAGTTATAAGGAATGTCAAATTAGGATTCATTTTCTACACAGGGTACTAGATAATCTGTGACCTTAGAGTGGGCATTGGGATTCAGTCTGATATTCAAGAGGTTTGCTTTTAGGGCTTAATCTTCCTATATAGTAATTCTTGTTTTAAGACTCTGAACAGATAGCTCATTCCAAAGGAGTCTTCAGCTGCCAGTAGACTTATTTGTGGAGCCTGTGAGCAGGCCTGGACTTTGAGGGCTGGAAGCTGGTATACTCAGGCATCCAGAGCTGTGAGCAGAATTGATGTAGGATCATGTTGTCTGCCATATCAGAGGTGCTGATAGTTGTGATGCTTGTTGTGTGCCTATGAACGATGTGAGATTTTGATGCTGTGCGGAGGATGCCTATGTCAGCAGGAAAGTTGTATAGACGCATCACATGTCTTCTTGGGGTGATGTGGCATATCCTAAGACATTCTTTTAATTTCCTCAGTGGGAAAGGGTTCATTGCGTCAGATTGGTAAGTATTTTGGACTGACTAAGTACACATGCCAATGACTATCTAGAATACAGAAGGAAGCATAGCTACTCAAGAACGTCTTTCAAGGATGTTATAAGAATTTTGTATTTTTAGCTGCAAAATGGAACACTGAATTGAAGAACAGTAGAAATATCATCACACAAAACCTTGGTGTCCACTGGGGTGGGAGTTGGGAAGGAGGCAGAAAGGCATGCCAGGTAAAGGATGTGTATGGCAGTAACAGCATTTTGGAAAATTTCTTAAATGATAGTGTGATAGCATCCAAAAATTTTATGCTGTCTGTAGACTTGATTGGCTATCTGTATATCCACTGAGGTTGACTTTCCCATACCTACTATGGGACTGCCACCTTCAGATACAATGGACTTGAACAACATGAATGATGAAAACTGCAGTATGTTGAGGCCCTTTAGTTAGAATAGAAAATTGAAACCTCCAAACCCTGCATGTCTTTGCTTACTAGCTTCTGCTTTTTATGTAAGTCGTTTTCTCAATAGTTGTATCTGCAATTATTTGCCTTATGCTTGTAAATGTTCTGAGGGGAAAAATCATAAATGGCGATTAAGTTTTGAACAGTAACATCCTAGAGAACACAGAACATCTACAGCCACTTAGAAATCTATGTCTGTTGCAGAAGCCTAAAGGAAAAAGGAATAGCTTTTGTTTACCCTGCTTATTACCTGTCTTGTATTACTTTTATTAAATTTGTATCTAAAATTCAGTTGTCTATTCAGTAAACCCTAGTATTATTCAGAATTCTTAGATGGTATAAATATTGATTTACTCTGACATAGAATAGAATCATTTTCTCCAATGTATGTGACAATACTCTGTTGAAGATTTTATTCTGTAAGCTTCTGCTTGTGCACTGTGTGTGCCTTTGAAATGTTATACATGGTGAGTGAACCAGCGATGCTTAAGCAGTGAAAGTAGTTAATTTCAACACTTAATATCTTCTAGAGTATCCTGTGTAGCAATGTTAGTAAATATGTCATGCTGAATGCCAACTCCCCAGCTATATTCAATTGAATAAACAAAAGTTGAGTAAATAAGACCATGAAAAACAGTAGTCTGTTTTGTTCTTGGAATGTCCTGGTGTATTCATTAGATGCAAAGAGAAGGTAAAAATGTCATTTCGATTGTCGTAGGGGAAAAATAAAACTACAAAAGGATACAGTGTTCTGTATTGTATTCCATTCACATTCCAATTAACCTTGGAGATTGTTTTTGAGGGCTATATTCTTTAGCTTATATAGCCACATAAGTTAAAGGAAGTAAATAAGGACTACTGCGTAGCTATACTCATTCTTCTGTCATGCTGTACTTTTACTTTCACAAGATTTAATGCAAGGTCTTCTCCTTCAATGGAAGACTACCTTTACTGCAGCAGCAAGGAAAGTTTTATTCTTACCCAGGCAGGTTGCTCCATGGAGAGATGCCATATGAGGAATGTGTATTTTTAGTGGACTCTGAGCCTATTCCAAACTTGTGGAAATCAGATTATTGAGGGAGTGGCTGCTTGACTTAGAATGGAGGGCCTCTTTACTGCTCAGTCAAAGATTAAGCACTGATTGGCATCAGTAGTTTGCTGCAATCTCAGTTTGGTAAACCTTTGGGTTATTAGTTTTGAGTTAGGTTTTGTTGGTTTAGGTTTTTAAGGGGGAGGGGCTGTTAGAGACCTATTTTGACAGGACTGTGTGTGTTAAGTGATGAACGCAGTAGTTGATAACTTCAAGGAACATGCTTCTTAAGGAAAGATGGGTTGGGAGAAAACAGCATCTCTCAGTGCCTCTTGGTGTACTCCATCCCTTCTCAGCAGTTATCAATAAGTGACTTGATTTCAACCAGATTTAGCATAAAAGTATTAAGATAGGGTGCATCTGGGAATTTTGGAAACTTAGGCCTAGCTCTGTAGAGGTGAAAGGCTTTGCTGGTACCTGATTGCATATGCAGAACCCACAAATGTCCTCACTGTGGGATGTCTGTGAAATTTTGCACCTTCACCAAACACAATATCCGACCAAGACAGACAGAAAAAGAGCAGAACAGACTTCATTTCTTGCTATGAAATAAATGCTTCCTACTTCAAAATCTAATGGGAATAACCTTTGGATTGTTTAGCTGCTTAGATAAATTACTGTTACTTACATTCACCTGTACATATTTAACAGTTTGATTCAGGTCACAGGGATCTTAGTTGGCACTAGTACCTGATTTTACATGGTCAGACAGATGAATGATGAGCGCAATACCTATCTTGTGTTAGGCATGAAGTGACCTTTCTGCACCACCAGACCAGCCTTACTCCTATGATATGTTTCTTCAAGGAAAATATGTTTCATTAGAAACACTGCAAACAAAATATCAGAGCTGTGTTCCACATTCCCCACCTATAAATCAGATGAGAAGGTAGAATTTATTATTTTGTGGTTTACCTATTGAGTTTAATGTTTCTTCTGGTTTGTGAGTCCTTAACAAAGTAGATGTAGTTATGTTCTTTTCTTTGTACACAAAGTAGACATCTCTTACCAGCACTGTCCTGTACTATGGCCATGCATACTGCCTTCAGATGTGTTTGTGCTGTGTTTCCAATGTGAGCAGCTGTAATTGAGTTTGCGGTGATAATGACAATTTTCCTCTCTAGCTTGCATTCATACTAAAATCATGGAGCTGGCAAATTAGAGTTCACAACCTTAGGTAGCTGGCCTGAACAGGTTGCTTTGCTGCAAGCCTGTATTCTCTTTTATGGGCCTGTTATAAAACTGGAGCTGAAATTTAATTTAGACCTGTTAGTTATCATTGGGATTGGTATGTTTCCCAGCTGTGTCAGATGGGTAAATCTCTACTTCTGATATACTATGTAGGTAAGTCTGAATCAGGATCTCCTAGGCAAAGCAGGAGTATATATTCTTTGTGGTTATTCAGCTTTTAATGTGACAGAATCTTTTCTATAAATATTGATATTGTTGTTTAATGTCATTAAGTAATGACTTTTTCTTCTGAATGTTTTAAGACCATTGAACTTATTGTAATCCTCTGTCCATTCTCCCTTCTTGTGAGTTAATAATGGGCTCACTGTAATGGTTTCAGCATTCTGGTCTGCAACGTTATCTATGCAAGGCCATTGCATGCACACACAGTTTGGGGAGAGATGAGAGCTTCAGCTTCGAAATTTTTTTCTGCCTTAATTCTTTTTTTTCATACTTTGCCCCATTATCCATGTTGCGTGTCATATGATAACACTCTGTTCATGATTTTGTATACTTCAATCAAATCTCCTGTCCTTCATGTCTGATACTTAGTATTTAGCAGTGGTATGTTTTACCTGGTTTTTTTTTTGTAACCTGTTTAACATACTGCATCCAGGTTTGCTGTTATTTTTGTGTACTGTTTGATGTCCAGTTACCTCCAATTTGGTTTGCTAGCAAATGCAGCTTAGCTTATTGGGGCTGTTTTTTCACTGTTGTACTGTTATCTGTACTGACTTTGACCTATAAGTGTAGAGATGAGTTTGATTCCAGCTCAGTCTCTATTCAAAAGGAAACATTGCTGAATTCATGGCTAACAGTACTTAATGCTTAAAGTTCCCTCTCCTTAGTTTTGTTACCTTCCTGTGGAATTTTTCTAAGATCTTCAGAAGGAAACACACATTTAAAAACCTGTAACATGCTAGATAGACTTTATTTTAAACACCCGAAGAGTTTAGTTTCCCCAATGCTTCTCTAATTTTCCATGTATAAATGTTGGTCTAATTAAAGATACTATTTCTATGTACAAGTCTGACCTGCCTACAATAGCACAGTATCATAAAAATGTATAGTATCGGATGCAGTTTTAATAGTGTTAATAAATATATTTAGGGGAATGTAATAGTCCTTATTTTAACTTTTTAACATCAAGTTTGTAAAACTATTGAGAAGAAATTCTGCACTTTCAATGCAGTAAGTGGTATGTAGTCTATGAAAAGCAACATGTCACTTGACATATTTTGCATACATTTAGTGGGGGAAGCTAATTTGTGAACGAGATCATTTGCCACAACTTGTGAAAGCAGAATTATGTAGCAGAAAAAATGAAAATGTCTTATCTAGCAAGATAATTCTTTGAAGGGATTACATTTTTAGGAGGAGAATATATGATATAATACAGAAGAACTCAAAAATACTACATGAAAGATACTTATGCATTCCTACTTCCAAAAGGACTTTTTGTCATCTGTCACTTATATGCTTGTATAAGGAGAACTAATTTAAAGTTAACCCTGTGCTGCAAAACAGTTAATCTCAGAACAAATGGGAAAATACTATCTGTGTTCAAATTCATAAATCGGTGGTGGTATGCAAAGATTACAGCTTCCAAAACGGAAGTCACATTTGAAATATCCTTGTGTAACATGTATATTACAGACATTAAATAGGTGTCCATACATGCATGTGTGTGCATACTACAGTGTACGGATGCATATATTTGTTGGAAACGTCAAGAAATAATTGACTGGATACATGCAATTCAATGCAGTTATAAAGGCTTGTTCATAACTGGGATCTTGTACAAATAATATAAAATAATAAAATTATTTCATTGCTGAAGAGGATACAAAATTAACATCTAAGTGGCTGTTAAGCCTGAAGTAACTCTGATACAAGTTTTCATGGGCAAATATTGAAGAATACACTTTATTTGTCTGTGCTTGTTTCTTATTCTTGTTTCTGTGCTTTGCTTCTTCAGCAAAAAAGAATAATTTTCTAAAGTGTCAATGATATAAAATGGTATTTAATCAGGAAGTAATCAACAGTCTTAACTTCATGATCTTGATTTCTGATGAAAATTTGTTTTGTTTTCAGTTTTTCTGTAAAAGCTTAGATATCACTAAGTGAAACTACATTCAGTGGAGCTTTAAGATAACCTGTTCAAGTGCTTATTTACAAGTTACTGCTGATCAGGAAGCTTTTCCTGCTACCAACACCTTCACAATTCTTTGTGGTTGTTTTTTATTTGCATTATTTCTCTCTCACCAAAAAAAACCCCAACAAACCACCAAAAAACCCCAAACATGGTGAGAAGGAACCTGTCAAATTGTCTATGAAAAATTAAAATGACATGATATGCTTCTGAAATTTTAGGTAACAGGTGTAATTGTTTCTGGTTTTATTATGTAACTCTGACTACTGTCCCTCTCCTTTCTGTCACTTTCCAGTAAGTCTCAGGGAAATGTAGCTTACAGGATGTGGTTATATGTCTGAGAAACTGTAATGTCTGGTAGGAATAGTTCATCTGTTGGTACAGCAAAAATAGCCATGAATAAACTCTTTTTCTATCCTAAAGTACAAGAGTTATTGCAGGTGCCAGAAAAGGTACGGAGGAAACAACAGACACTGGGAAAAGAGTTATTTTTGTTTGACATTTTGTGGTGTGAAGGATTCTTTTCTGAAGGCTTCCTATAATGCAACTAAGATGCTTTTATTGTTTTCTGTCTCTTTTGGTGGTGCTGGAGACTGCATACTGCTATAATTTGGGAGGTTTTTATAATTTGAGACTGTGCTTCTCATGGATAATTGTTCTTTGTAGGAAGTCTTGTTCTTTGAATGTGATGTACTGCTTTACATTCTCCTCTCCAGCATCTGGTATTTGCCTTTTTTTTTTTAACTTCCTGTGCAATGCAGAATATTGCAAATACTGCAAGATTTCTTTGGAATAAATTGCCTAATGATGCTTAATAATATAAAGGCATTGTGGACTTGTTTTTTATTTTATTTTGTAACTACAAAGTAATCTTACTGTTTTAGCTCATGATGTTTATGACTTCATATGATTTCTTGTTGCGATTGTCTATAAATGCATCACGAAATTTTAAGGCTCACAAGTCTTAGTAAATAAACATGCACAGAATTTATTTTTAATTAATTGGCAGACTGTTTAGGTGACTTAAAACTGTAGAAGATGTGTTTCTATAACTACAATGTAAGAAAAAAACAAAACTCCAGAGCATTTATTCTACTTACATGATTTTATGGACTCTGCCTGCATTGGAAAGAAAAGCATCATCCTGGGGGTAAAACATATCTAAAGACTTATTATTCTTTAAATGATTTAAAATACCATTGAGAGATATGAAAGTGAATTCAAAATGTTATATTATCTGTGGCTTAACATGGGAACTTTGTGATGGGAATATCCCTTTAGCAGGATAATTTAAGTTCAATCCAAATAAATGAATCATGTGGGAATTTTTATTAATTATAACTGTATTTTTGTACAGTTGCTTTCATTGCTATATGAAACAGAGGTATTCAAAATATGGTTAGTCTTAATACTCTCTTATTTTTCTTAAAATTACTAAGATTTTTTCTATTATTATTTTATTTTTGTATGTACAGTATTATGAATATTCTGGAAGCTTGCTGTTAGTGCACACTCCATATTCAGCAAAACACTCATGTACTTTACAGTGAACTGAGTAAGTAGTCTAGGTAAGCATCATGTAGAGTTCTTACCCATTTAAAGCTAGTACATATCTGATTTAGTTTGTGGACTGATGTAAAACTTGTTTTAGATAGTACTGGGGAGAGTAAGTGATGTTCAGTAAAATTACAGTCTTTGAATATTACTGCCTTTGTGGTGAAATAATTTAAAATCATAAGGTTTGAGGGTTTTATTTAAATTTTTGCTAAATAAATTCAAAGGAAGTATGCAATGTTTCCTCTGCATCTTGAGAATGGAGAATATAGTCGAAGGTAAACTAAAAAGGACTCTTTAGGAGAGAGTCAAATCAGCAGCAGTCCGACTATCCAACCTTTCACTTGTGCTGATTACATATAGCATACCTAGAACTTGGAACTGAGAAAGAACTACAGAATTCTGTGACTTGACTCTTGTAGGCCCCGTTCAGGGCAAATTTGTATCTTGAAAAAGGGGCTGGTGTTATGCTCTTATTTGGTTTCACAGAGAAAGAAGTTGATTCCTTTATGTTAAAATTCACAGTTGAGTTACAATAGGAAACCATGACTATAAGGAGAAAAATCCTAAAGCTGAAGGAATTAATTAAGCTTCATAATCTCAGAAGTATGGCGAATGATCAGAAATTGTTTTAAATAATAAAAATTGATCGATTAATACTGATGATTTTTCCTTCAACCCATTCAAAGTATGAATCAAATTTGAAGTGCCTCATTTCTTATATGATCACTTCAATATTATTTATTAGAGGTAGCATTGCTGTTTTCTATCTTCATGGCACAAATAAGGAGTGTATTTAATTTGTCTTTTTCACAAGGCACCTCATCATTTTAACTTTTTTTTTCCCTGTTACCTTATTGGTTTAGGAATTAACAGTTGCATATTCAGGTTTTTGACCTCAGAAGTTTGCCAGACTCATACCTTAATCAGACATAACCCCTCTATGTGAATAGATCTGGCAAGCAAACTTGCATGATTAGCTGCTGATTCTTCTTGTAAAGCTATTTCAGAGGTAAGGAGTATATTAAACTAGGCTAAGTGTGATTCTTTTTTTCCCTGACAGTTGCATTGAAAATAGAAATTTGCCAATGTTACACAGAAGAGAGGAGGTGGTTTGAATGTGCTTCTTTTCTTCCTTCCACCATAACGGATTCTTTCATTTTCTACTTTTACAGTGTGGAAAAGCTTTAACAACTTTGGATTTTTGGCACTCAATTTAAGGTCCATAAAGAGTATCTGTCCCTTCTGTTAGAAAGGCAATTTATGTGTTGAGAAGTCTATGTCCTTTTTGAAGATATTATTGAGAAATGTTAAGATTCGATACGATGTTGTTTTAAAGAAGATATATCTACTACTGACAACTTGACAGTACACAGGTATTTAAACATGGAGGATTCTGGTATCTTGCTAGTATTGGTCCATCTGCTTCCTGAAACAGTAAGTCAATTTGTTAAATAAATTGACAGACTCAGTGCTGGATTTTTATACATATATATATTTTTAGCACCAACTAAATACCTTCTGCATTTCATAAATTTGGGAAATCGTGGATTTGTAACTTAAACTTTTGCTTTTTCAAAATGTGGAAAGTGCTACATGTCTGTCTTGACAGTGAACTTATTTGAAGTAGTCTCTACTAACAGTCACCTTAAGGACTTTTTACACTTTTATAGGGTTAGTGGGATTTTGAGGGAGGGTTGCCATAACTGTTTTAAGGCATTCTTGCAACACCTATTACTTATATAGTTATTGGACCATACTTCAAACGGGAGAAGTGAATAGTAGAGGTCAATGAATTATGGAAAATTATATGGGAAAATATAGAAAAATACAAATAGAAGTGTCCTGCTTTGTTCTTGTTAGTACTTTCTTGGTTTTTTTCTGGGTTTTGTTTGCTCGCTGGTTTTAATTCTAATTTATTGATCTCTTTTACAGTGCAGTCTCACAAAAAGTTGTACTAGTACAACAAACAGGGGCAGTGACCCATAGGCTGGAACAGTGACCTATATCAGCCAGTTTTATCTGAGTAGAAATGTGCTATGTATTTATTTTACTTGTCTAATATATTTTGAAACAAAATATTTAGGGTTGTAGTGTCTGCCCTTTAGTTTCTTAAGCTCTGAGTTGGGTTTAACCAATCTGCAAGTGCTATTGTAGTTTTGCTTCCTAAAGGTGCTGTCAGTGCATCAGACTACATTATTCCTCCTCTGAGAAAGCAGTATTGTAAGTGACCCTTGTAATTCTCACCTTAGGAAGAGATAACTTTTTACAAGGGCATAGGGTGATAGGACAAGGGGTAATGGCTTTAAACTGCAAGAGGGTAGATTTAGATCAGATGTAAGGAAGAGGCTCTTTACTGTGGGGGTGGTGAGGCACTGGAACAGGTTGCCCAGAGAGGCTGTGGATGCCTCAGCCCTGGAAGTGTTGCAGGCCAGGTTGGATGGGGCTTTAAGCAACCTGGTCTAGTGGAAGGTGTCCCTGCCCATGGCAGGGGGGTTGGAACTAGATGATCTTTAAGGTCCCTTCCAACCCAAACCATTCTATTCTAAGTCAGTCTTTGGTGGTTTTCTAATTGATCCACTGGTGACCAGTATTAAACATCCCACTTCCACCTTTTCATTGCTTATGAACCTCATGTGGCTGATTCAAGCAAATTTAGTAACTTTCCTGCATAGTTCAGCATTCTGAGTTGCTTATCCCTTTCTGCAAGTCCAGATTTGGCTCAGAGTGATGCACAAATGTACTTTGTTAAAAGCTTCCCTGCTGTCTTTTTTGTCTCAAGAGCTTCATCCTCCATAGAGCTTTTAACTGTTCTACACATTGATGCAGACTATTTTTCCTTATTTGCTTTCTTTCCAGTAGGATACAGCTTTTTGTGTTTGCTTAGTGTTAATGAAGTTTGCAGGGACTTCAGTTAGTAACAGAAGAAAGAAAAATCAGTGATTCATAGCAAGAGCATCACAGCTGTTGGTTTTTGTTATTAATTACATGAATGCTTTTGCATGTTATGTTTAATAAAATACAATATTTAAATATCTATATTTTCGTTATTGTTTTTGCCTGTAACAAAAGCTACAGACAAAAAAAGTTCTGTACCTCTGTAGGACCTGTGTGCAAATCTTTTAGGTGACCCATGTCAAGGGTACATGCATCTCATAGCCTGCTTGACCTGTAAGAGATCTGCATAGAACATGTTATTTCTTTAGATTCTATCTAGCACTGCCATTTCAAATTCTTGGTGATAAATAAGAAAATAAATCAATATTAAAAAACACAAAACCAAAAAAAACCCTCACCCAAACAACACCCAAAACCCCCACTAAAGCCGTCTGATATGAAGCAATGCAAAAACAAAACAAAACAAAACAAACAAACAAAAATCCCACCACCACCTCCCCCCCAAAAAAACCCCAACAAAAACAAAAACCACAAACAAAAACCATCCAGCAACTTAGGACTTCATTTGAGAGAGATGGTTGGGATTAGTGGAGTGATGACCCCATATGATATTAGTTTATAAGGTCAGTTCTTACCTCCAAAATCAGATTTGTTACATGCTTTACAGCTGCATTGGTTAAGAGACTCAGTTTTACTACCTCAGAATTTGTTAATTTCCTTATCTCCTTCCTACCGAGGCTGAATGGTCATGTGATGTGTCCAAGATCACAGCAACTTCAACTACCAGGGGCTGATATTCCAACTCTGGATGATTCTTTCTCATAAGACTGAAATAGATGGCAACCACTGAGCTCTGATATTTTATATGCATCTTTGACTATTGTTTTATAAATAAACAGGGGAGTTTCATTATAGTACAGTAGTGGCTTCTATCGTGTACCAAGATATAGCTTGGTATATACAAATTAGTCCTTCCTGAAAATATTAATTTTCAGCTCCTCTGCCATTATTCATGTTATTTCACAGAAAACACCTTTGAATCTGAGCTGATTTTTTTTCCCTGAACATGTAGCTGAAGGGCTAATATTTTAAGATAAATATAATTTTTTTCTGAAGTGGACTGAATGCATCTCATCTGCTAATGAGTACACCTTTTATAAAAATGTTCAACAAAAGCCCCAAACCCAAAAACTGTCCAAAGGAAGAGGAGTATTAATGTAAAAAGTTGAGGGCTAAGAAAGGAATTAGAGAAAAGTTACTTTACAGAATGAATATGATTTAAAAAGAAGGGTTTCAGAAGCAAAAGAAAAATTCTCTTTATATCAAGTGGCCTGATGTGCAGTGAAAGGGATAAAATTGAATATTGATTTTTGAAAAGGTATGACTATGCTGTTAAAATGATAAAGATAAAAACAAAACAAAACAAAAGAACAAAAAATATACAAGAAAACAATGAGAAAATTGATCACCAAGGAGAATTGTAACTGCGGGCCATATTCCAGTTACCAGGTTCTCCAGGGAGTCTGTAACTGGCAGAAATGCATTAGGCTGCTGATGATGATCAAGGAAAAAATATCAAAGTAATTCACAGTAAGGATGAGAATGTGAAGCTAATGATGAAGAATTTCCACCTAAAAAACTTCAGCAGTAATAAAGAAATGACGTCTAGTGTGATGAAGGATGAAATGTAAGGTAGTAAAGAGTGTGGAGAAACCAGGCCATTTCTCAAGCTGGCTGAAAATAAGATAGATGGAAGAATTAATCCCTCATAATTAAAGATGTGCAATTTACTTCACTAGACTGAAGCTTAAACAACTGAAGTGATTCTTTTCAAAAACATAATTAGTTTCCAAATGGCTATAGAGAATTAACTGGCTAATGAGATTCATACTAGCCATGTCATGGAAGCCTCAGAAATGTTCCAAGCTGGATCTGGTTTCTTTAGCAGTATTCTCAAATATATGTAGAAGTGGTTTAATTTCTTCATTCCAAGTGGGGTTTTGGTCTAGATATCCATTAGAAAAAGTTTATCTAATATGGCCCTTTCACTTCTAGGAGTGAGAAATCCATTTCACAAGGAAAAGAAGTGTAGATGGGATTTGAGTGCTAGAAGGTGGGGCAGTGGTTAAATAAAACATGTGGCCAAAACTGCAGTCCTAAAAATCTCTCCTCAGCTTCTCTCTGATCAGAATCCATAGATATGTGATAAGGCATTTTTAAAAAAAATAAAAATTGCTACTTTATGTTGCTTTAAAAGAACCTTTTTCTTGAAAGGACCAAACAGGTTGGATCTTGCCTATGCCACACTCAAAATACAGGTCATCAGCTACTGTTTTGTTTTTCTCAGCACAAGAAGTGATTGTGTTCTCCTGCTATACCATGACTGAAATACAGCTTTTGTTTCAGTGCCTTCACCCTTCCAAGATATATATCCACATCAATTGTATTTTCAGCCAGCTTGTAGGTTAAGAAGAGGAGATTGCAACGCATTTTATTGTGTGTTATAAAGCAGAAGATGCTTTTGGTTCAGTAGACCAGAAGAGAGTAAGAGTATATTAATGAGCATAATTTTAGTATTGAGACTCAATCTATATACTAGTCTTCCCAGTGAGAATACTTCATGGCATAATGAAAAGCTGTTTTTTCAGACCTTATTCAAAGACCTTTAAAACAAACAAACAAACAAATAAAACCCCAAGCTAAACCAAAAAAAAAACCCCAAACAAACCAACCCACAAAAAAAAACCCTGTTAAAATGCCATGGATTCAAAGTCAGGACATCAACTCTACCAGATAAGTCTCTAATGAGTATTCATGCATTATTCATTATACATTTATTCATAAGGTAATGCTTTATCTAGGTCCTTTGTTGGTGTCTAACCCTGTATTAGTCATATAGAGTACCAGGGAACATTGTCATAAATTCATGGAATCATCAGGAGGGAAGAAGGAAGATGCTGATATGTCTAAGTGCAGGTGCTCACGTGTTACTGGACCTCACCCCAGCTGGTCAGTTCTGTGAACAGATGAATCTGTTCTTGCTTTAAGCCCCTATTATGTAGAGGGGCATGCATTTTAGTAGTGTGAGGTGCTAGATAACAGCTTGTAGCTGGAAGTGTAGAAAGGAGGAGATGCAGTCATGGCTCTGAGATGTTGCAAAGCCCAGAAATAGACTGTACTGTTGTGTGTATGGATTTCCCTTTACAAAAATAGAGAAAAAAAAGTACTATTACCTCACTCATCAGCTGCTGGCAAGCAAGTGGTACAGTGGCAGATATCCTGGAAATTCAGTTGAATAGATTTAGGAGTGGGATTTGGAAACCACTATGGACAATACAAATAATTTAATATCTGTGTAGCTGTAAATAGAGGGAAAAAATATGTTGTGGCATAAATCAAGAAGCAATAATGCATTTTGTCTTCTTGCTATCTATCCAAGTTTTGTTTGACAAATAATGTTGCTTGTTTCTCTGTGTTGCTTTTGGCATTCTACCTTTTGCCTGTTTGGCTGTGCTGCACACATCCTAGTTATGCTTCTAAAGCTTACTGATATCTGCAGTATTTGTTAACTTAGGTGTTTTCCACACTGATTCAAAGTTAGTTTGTGGTGTCAGCTCTACCACTGCAAAATTTTAAACAGAAGCAGGGTATTTTGATTCCTCTGAGGTTGCTATAAACAGTAGCATGATAACCTGCATGCCTCTAGATGCGTTCATTTCATTTTGCTTAGCTTACATTGTGTAAAATGCTTTGACTCCAATGTTCTCTTAAAAGGGTAGGGTTTTAGGTATTAGTTATCTCATGGTAAAAACAAGTTTTACTTTGACAGCAAAAGTGGTCTTGGGACTGCTCAGCCATCTCAGCAGTTGCTCCATGGAGTATGACCATATAATATGAGGATGCAGAAAAAAAACCCCTTTATTATATTGAATTCTTAAGTTATTCATAATACTTTTTTTCTGATGGAAAAGAGAAGTGAATGAGTTGGTTTGCAATTTTAGCTGTGTACATGTATTACCATTTAAGATTAAAAGGCCTTAAAAATAGAAATAACCTAATGATTATATCTTGATGCTTCTTGATACAGATTGCCTTCCTTATTTAGGGAGTGTTTGCATCCTTTGTATGACTAGAAGAGAAATTCAGCCAAGGAAGTCAGACTCTATCCCTCAGCTTCTGTTTTGAGTAAGAAACTTCTTAAGTTGCAAGCCTTATCCTGATCTGAACAACTTTTTTTTTTTTTTCCCTTTTTTTTTTTTTTATATTCTCCAGTATATTTAAATCCAGTTTAGTTTTTTCCCCCGTAAGGTTCTTTGTGAAGGCCTGAGAAGTTAGCAGGCAAATAGTGAGGATTTTGGACTGGATGGGGAGCATGTCCTCCTGAGTCTAAAACTCTATTGTCACCTAGGAGATCTGGTTTCTCTTATTGGAGATGCTCCTGACCTTGGGCTTTCATGTCTCTCTTTGTGTCCAAGTTTCCTAGCCAAAAAACCAATGTGTTACCTTGTAGAGGATATGGGTATATATTTGACATTAATATCATTAGTAATTTTGGATATTGGTGTGGTTAAAAGTATTTTACATATAAAACTGAACAACACTATGGCTGTGAAAAACTGAAAACAAAGAAATGTATCACATGATAATTCAAATGCCAGCTTGTACAGGTTCTGTCCTTAAAAGTGGAGAACAACTGATTTTCTTTAGTGTTATTATAGTATTAAGGAAGACTTAGCAAAATTTGAGTTTATGCTGCTGATATTTATAAGGTAATTGGCAAAGGATGGATTAAAATCAAGATCTCAACAGTATCAAGAGTCAGTGCTCCCTACTGAATAAAATAATAGATAACAATATACTGCTCTAGTTGCCAACTTTACTAATTTTTAGATTAAGAAAACAAGTGTAAAGTGGATGAAACTGGTGTCAATCAAAACTTCTGTCTGTCTTCTCATAAAAGGAGCTCTTTATTCTTGAAATATATGCCTATATAATATAACTGATAAATCCCAGCCAGCAACTAAGCACCAGGCAGCCACTCACTCACTCCCCCCCCACCCAGTGGGATGGGGGAGAAAATCGGGAAAAGAAGTAAAACTTGTAGATTGAGATAAGAACAGTTTAATAGAACAGAAAAGAAGAAAGTAATAATGATAATAACAACACTAGTAAAATGACAACAGTAATAGTAAAAGGATTGGAATGTACAAATGATGCACAGTTCAACTGCTAACCACCCACTGATCAACACCCAGTTAGTCCCCGAGCAGCAATCCCAACTCCCCACACCACCCAGTTATTTCCTGAATGTGACGTCCCATGGTATGGAATACCTTGTTGGCCAGTTGGGGTCAGCTGCCCTG
>JANZLQ010000044.1:6437488-6447678 GCA_026212715.1 Elanus axillaris | reverse complement strand
ACTGAACTCAAAACACAGCACTGTACCAGCTACTAGGAAGACACTTAACTCTATCCCAGCTGAAACCAGGACACCCTAACTGGGGAATGTCTTGTTGTTGCCTAGTTACCTTAAATCACACTAAGTGAGGAAAAGATAAAATGAAAATGTAAGCATTCATTATTCACATCCAAACTCTAGAACACTTGGAAAAGTATGTCAATCTGAAGAAATAAAGAGAAAAATCTCTAGCCTACTTCACTAAGGCTGTGTCAGAATACTGTGTTCCCTCTTCCTCATTGGCTAACTCGATCCTAACAGTATGGTAGGGTTTCAGACACTGCATTTGCATTTTGTCTTAGGTAGTCCCTATGTGAATATCTCTGTGATAGGAATTTATCTGAGCAAGTTTTCACAGGAGAAAACCTTCAGGTATGCTACTCTGTTTTACTTTTCTTTATGGACTGTGTCAGGTTTGACTGGGGTAGAGTTAATTTTCATCATAGTAGCTTGTATGGGGCTATGTTTTGGATTTGTGCTGAAAACAGTGTTAATAATACAGGTGTTTTCATTACTGCTGAGCAGTGCTTTCACTGAGCCAAGGCCTTTTCTGCGTCTCACCCCACCCACCAGCGAAGAGGCTGGGGTAGCGCAAGAAGTTGGGAGGGGACACAGCTGGGACAGCTGACCCTGACTAACCAAAGGGATATTCCACAACATATGACCTCATGCTCAGCCTATAAAGCTGGAGAAAAGAAGGAGGAAGGGGCATGATTTTCAGAGTTACAGTGTTTCTCTTCCTAAGTAATTGTTACATCTGATAGAGCCCTGCTTTCCTGGAGATGGCTGAACACCTGCCTGCCCATGGGAAGTAGTGAATGAATTACTTATTTGGCTTTGTCTTTGCATGCAGCTTTTGCTTAGCTATTAAACTGTCTTTATCTTAGCCCATGAGGGTTTTTTTCCTTTTACTCTTCCTATTCTCTCCCCCATCCTGCTGGGGGAGAGTGAGGGAGTGGCTGTCTGGGGCTTAGTTACCATCTGGGGTTAAACCACAACATGGACCCAGGCAGGTTTAGACTTTAACTTCAGAATTTACCTTAAGTAACAAGTAGTCAGGACAACTTCTAATTAAAATAAGTGTGTTATATTTAAGTATTTAAATAACTGCTAGCCAAACAAAGCCATATCCCTTCTACATAATGGAATAGTAATAGAATACTCTTCTTGCTTCAATGAAGAGTAAATACTGCACATGTCATCTAGTGGAAATTTGGTGCATATCCATTTTCAGTAATAAATACCACTGCTGGACTCTGAGTCACATTGGTTTGTACATCAAGAAAACATGATGCAAACATCTAGAAAGATTTGTTTTTTGTAACTGGCAAGGGTTTGAAACGTAGGAGTCACATTAAAGATCATTTCAGAGAGAGAAATAACAGATATTTTGAGTAACTTTTATAGACTTTGAAAATAACTGTTACAATATGTTAATTGCAACTAATATAACAAGGAGAAAACAGGCTAGGAGCTCTCAGTGTAAGATTTCCACAGGAGATGCTGCAGGCAATATATTTAGCAGTACACATAATTTCTCTAAAAAAAAAAAAAAAAAAAAAAGGACTTTCTAAAATATGACTGTTGCTGAGTATTTAGCAATGAAATTTTGAAGAAGACTTAGAAAACTTGGAAACCCTAGAAGGGAAATTTAATGACAAGTTCAACTTCTGAGGTACATTCTGATCTTAATCAGGCACATGAAGAATTGGGACTCTGGTATCAACAAAATCAAACTACAGTTTAGATCTGTTTAAGTTCATTTGAATGAAGGTATGAGAAAACAACACTAGCATTATAATAGCAGTTTCGGAAAACATGTGGCAGTGTATCTATATAGGTATATCATCTATAAAATTGTATAAAAAGGCTTATCTTACTACCAGTCTTGGTGAAAGAAATATTTCTTTCAAAGCATAGTAGAATCTTTCATCTAGATTAGGGTTACCATTGAAAAGTCTATCAACACTTAATTGCAGCTAGAAAAATGTAACACAGTAGGGTTTTTAAAAGAATGAAATATGTTACTTGTTTTCCTATAAAAAAGACATCTATGCATTTGCTAATTTTGTTATAGTTAAACCTAGAATATCTCTGTTCCTAATTCAGCATCAAAATAATAGCTGTGCAGTATCTCACTGGTGATTGTACTTGGTGAATCATGCAATCAGGTGAGAGAAACTAAGTTGTAAAGAAGAACCATCTGTGCAAGAAATGTACCCAGGTTTTTTAGAAATTATATTATTTTGTTCACCAGTAAAATTCTCTTCAGGCTCTTCAGTTTGTCACCCTCATTGTCAAAAGATTTAGGCTGAACTACACCATTTATCACCCTTCAGAGATGGTGCATTTCAGTGGCACACAGTACGGAGGAGAGGGTGGGGCCTCCCCATGCCAGAACTCCAGCAGCAGGGGACCATGGCATATGGAAAGGAGTCTGTTTCTGTGAAGCTTTACACTGTTATGTGATAGAGTTCTGGTTATATGAGAGAATTTTCCCTTGGATGGGAAAAAGTGGCTCTTGAACTTAAAGAACCTGAGTAGAAGCTAACTGAAAACATGATTAAACTGAAAACATGAGTAATCTTGGACAAAGGTTGCAAGCTACATGAGAAACGTGAGTTATGATAAAGGGTAATTTCTGTAGCAGAAAATGACAAAATGTGCCTTGCTAGTGAGCTGTACTTCTCTAAAGACAAGTTGTAGGATGAAGCTCAAGGCAGTAAGGTCACCCTGTAGTTTAGGCTTTTCAGTGGGAACACCCCTGCCCTATGAAAATAAAATCTGTTGCATGACACAGTTGACAAAATGTAGAGATTACCTTCTAGGGGTCAGGAGGAGTTAAAGCCAAACAGGTAGGTACAAGGTAGGGAGGTAGAAAAAGGAGGAACAAAATAAGGGAAAAGAAGTAGCCAAAGGAGTGAGGCTTGCCCAGAGGAAAGACTGGGAGCACTCTGGTTTCTCTGTGTACCAAACAGTATGAAACCATAATATTCCGCCCCACTGCTGTCACAGTCAGTTTGGATCTCTCAGATTTACAGGACAGCATACTCTGTGATTTAAACTTTATTTCATAAGCTCATTAAGAAATACAATAAACAAACATGACAACAGGGGCTGAATCCCCTTTTGCTCAGACTATCCCGTGAATTCACTTATTTACCATTCAAGTCATACAGTTTTGTAATTTATAACCCCTAACTCTTAATCCATGCATTTATTAGGGGAAAAAAAAATAATTCAGTTACCTAGCCGATGGTGAAAGTGCTCAACCTTCCTCCTCTGTTAGGGTGCAGGTGTCTCCTGTATCAGACCAGGAAGCATGAAAGCCTAGCAGTCCATCTGCTGTTGGATCTGCTTGAGAAGCTTTCTGGGTAAGCTGATATTTTATACCTTCTAGCTTGGAGACAGTGGTCTATACCACTTCCATAAATTAGCAGATTCTGAGGAAAATGCCAGACAAAAGATAATGGCTGCAGGAGACAGCAGTTTGCAGGTGATCATGGCTGCATAATGGTCCACTAGCTCTTTCTAGCTACCTGTCTGGCCTAGGTGCTGCTCCCAGCATTCATCAGGCCTTAGCATGAGCTGGGTTACCCAAAATCTGAGCAGGAGTTGAGTGAACAGGCACACTGTGAGAGATCAAAAGAGTTAATATCTCAAACATTGTGGTGGGGCAAGTTCTGCTTAAAGACAAACCCTGCACAGTAAGGAACAAGGTGAAAAGCCCATCAGCTCAGATATCAACAACAGGAGGGGGAGGGCACGGGAGGCTGTGCACAGCTCCCTGTTCTGATAAGCTGTTCTGATACAAATATCAAACAATAGCCATGTCTGAAGGGAAGGAGAAGTTACTCCACAAAGGATCCCCAAGCCCAAAAGCTCACAAACTGCTCATTAACCTAACGAGTTCAGGTGCCTGCCCAAAAGAGGTGCAAGGATGATAAAAAGACACAAACTGAAGCCCTAGGTACACAAGTCCACCAGAACTGGGCTGACTGAACCAATGCTGGACCCAGGACCAGTGAAATCTTTCTTCCTTTTTCTCTCTCTCTGTCTTCTCTCTTTCCCTTTCCACAATCCCTACACCTCGCCCATTTCAAGACATAAACCATTGACCAAGTCTGAGATTAAGAGCAGATCCAGCTGCCCCTGGGCCCTTCTCTGCGGAGGAGTCTAGAAAGCAAGGGGGTCTGCTCTGAACCTCGTGACTCCATGGGAGGGATCTCGTCATTCCCTGAATCCATCTATGTGGTTACTCTGGGTTACGAAAATAATCTTATACCAATTCCTGTTGTGAGAAACCCTGTCACCTACTACCAGGCCTCCCCAGTTCAGTTTGCTTGTCATGAATAAAATCTTTAACTGATTGTTTGGTGTCATTTCACCTTAATTTAGCCAGAGGGAATTTTGAATTAAACACGACTCCCTGGTCTGTCCAGTCTGGGTTGTCACACACACACGTGTTTTGGGTTTTTTTTCCCCTTTTATTTTTGGCATGTCAGACTATCAAGCATGTGCAGCATGGTTCCATGTTCAGAGCAGCACTCATTCCAAGAACCAGTGGGATAGTTGTTTTGTCTAAGCATTGAAAGCACATTGCCTTCTATCCTGCTCCTTGTTGCTATCTTTCCTTTCCCAGTATGTTTAGGGTTTGCATAAAGTCAGGTAAATCCTGTGTCTTTATACATGCTAAGAAACATCTTTGAGGGATACTTACAGCTAATCATGTGAGCTCTTTACTGTCTTCTAACAGACCCTATATACAGACAAAAAATGCAGAGAGAAATAAAAGGAAATACTGACTGCAGCATATAGTTGTTTCTGTGATATCAATGCTAAGGCTTAAGAAAATACAAGTGGAACATGAGATCTGTCTTGTGAAGATGTAACTGCAAGACTCTCCTGTCTAGAGTATAATGTGGCAAACCTGTAGAAATTTAAATATTTACAGTGATTTAAAGACTGATAGATAACACTTCAATTTTGTTACAACTGTCACAAATATATTCCCTAGAAGGTGTTTATTGTTCTGGGGTTTCTTTTGTTTGTTTTTGAGTGATATTTTTTTAGTATTACCTTCACATTCAGGTCAAGAATTCAGTCAAACTGGGTAACATAAATTTTAGTGTGGAATCACTCTCTATTTTCTGTTGGTATTACCAAATGATATGCAAACTGTCCTGTGAAGGATTTCCTTTAGGAGCTCATCATTTCAGAAGAAATATGTATCACACCCCCACCCCACCCCTTCTGTTAATAGTATTTGACCAACACTGCCTACTGACTGGAAAAGCAAATTTGCTTTGTCTCTTATGTCCTGTATTTATCCTTCATGAATATCCGCAAAATTCAGCAGGGATTTGGCCAAGAAAGTTGGATCATTCCTCCCAGAGAAGAAATTTATAAATCTGTGAGGGAGGTGCTGTTTGTACAAGATCTAAAAGCAGCTTTTGGAATTTGCTAGAGACACTTGTGTAGCTTTAAGGAAGGAGATTATGTAAAATGCTGACTAAAGCTGAGAGCTTGCAAAGGCTCTGCCTAGCAGCAGAGCTGTGTAAAAGAAATTAATAAGTAGCTTTTAAGTTCTCCCAAGGCAAGGACTTCTCACTATAATGTTTTTTGGTTCCCTTGTTTGGCCATTAGTCAACCCAAATTTCCTTGTTACATCTGTGTCAATCTTGTGTCCATCTTTCATTAATACATTAATATGGGCTTTCCTGTGGCTAGGGTATATTTTTCTGGGTCTTTATTCTCTAAGCACTAGAAAGGAACGTACTTACCCTTGTATTGATTCCACTTAATGAAAAACAAAATATTAGTTATTTGAAGTTGAATTTAGATATTTAGAAAATTCACAATAAAGCAACCTCTAGTGATGGGTTGGGTTTGTTTTGGGTTTTTTCTAGGATGCCTTTACTGATTGAAAAATTGATTGTATTTTTTATCTTCATACAAGGAGGTAAGAAAGGAAATTACCTTGGGTTGGAATAAAAAGCTCCAATTGAAATTTGAATAAAACTACAAAAATATTTCAGGTAAACTCAAGTATTTCAGTAAAATTTTTAGTGAAGCTTTTATGTAAGTATATACAAATAACAGAAACAAAGCTGTACTGCCAATACCTTTAGAACTTAATTTTTTTTTTTTTTCATTTTTGTTATATGTTTGTTTCAGGACTTGATTAACAGTTTTCTCTAGAAAAATGCTTTGATCTTGTATTTACTGACCTGCTTTAACCCTTTGCATATTCTATGTGTTCTGCATATCATACTCTCTAGTGTGACTTTTCATTGGACTATCTCCATGGTCATTTGTATTCTCATTTAATTCCCATTACCCATAGCAATATGACTAATGGATGAAAATAACATGCTCGTGCACAACTAGTTTAATGCTTTGCAACAGTACTAGGGTGGAAACAGAGAGAAAAAACCTCCACTTTAGGAAGAAGTTGCCCTGTTCAGTGGCAGCTGCAGCCTTGCATACCCCAGGTGATCTCCAGGGCTGCAACAGTGGGTGCTCGTTTTGGCTGTGATAAGAGTTATTCTTCATAGTAGCTGGTATGGGGCGATGTTTTGGATTTGTGCTGAAAACAGTGTTGGTAAAGCAGGAGTGTTTTTTGTTATTGCTGAGCAGTGCTTACACAGAATCAAGGCTTTTTCTGCCAGCGAGGAGGCTGGGGGTGGACGAGAACTTGGGAGGGGACACGGCTGGGACAGCTGACCCCGACTGACCCAAGGGATATTCCAGGCCATATGACATCATGCTCAGCATATAAAGCTGGGGAAAGAAGAAGAAAGGGGGGGACACATTTGGAGTGATGGAAGTTGTCTTCCCAAGTAACCATTATGAGTGATGGAGCCCTGCTTTCCTGGAGATGGCTGAACACTTGCCTGCCCATAGGAAGTAGTGAATGAGTTCCTTGTTTGGCTTTGCTTGTGTGTGCAGCTTTTGCTTTACCTATTAAACTGTCTTTATCTCAGCCCCTGAGTTTTCTCACTTTTACCCTTCTGACTCTCTCCCCCATCCTGCTAGGGGTGTGTGGGCGAGCAGCTGTGTTGGGCTTAGTTGCTGGCTGGGGTTAAACCACAACATTCCTTTTTGGTGCCAGCTAGCTCAGCTGGTAGAGTGGGAGGCTCAATCTCAGGGTTGTGGGTTCAAACCCACGCATTGGGTGCTAAAACAGACCCAAACCAGCAGACAGGAAGGGTGGTGGGAGCAGGATTTGGCCACTACTGTGCGCTTGGAAAACTGCATGCTGCCCCAGGAAAGAAGCCCTGGCTATTCCTGTGTGCATGAGCAGACTATGCCTTCAGCCAGTCATGAATTTCTCTGCCCCAGGAAGGATAAATTGAAGAATTCTTCTAAAGGGGCATAAATAGCGAAGATCCTGTTCTATTTCTTTGCTTTACGAGATTATTTTGGACTTCAAGAAGTATGATTTGGATAAGCAACTGCATGCTACTGGTAAGAAGATTTTTTGTCTCGTAGCTCAACTGATACTGTTGGGTAGGATCACTGAACAGGTGATGACCTGGCATATCTCAGCTTATACCTGAATTATACTGTGAAGATCAGGTTCTCACATTTCATGACTATATTTTAGATATGTCGGTAATAAGCTACTGTACAAACTCTTGTTTTGTTGAATTTAGTTGCTTGAAAAATATACTGGCTATAAAAATCAAATTGGGCCCAATCCTGTCTTCAATAAAACTTTTAAAAAAGTACTATTGAAGTGAATGTACATCATAAGCATGCTCAATTCATTATTGAATGCACTATATTAGTTAGAGAAGCATGGATATAAGAACTATCTTTTGATCATACTTCTTTAATAGCAGCTTAGTTTGAGTGTATAGTCCCCCTTTTTTATTAGCTTTCATGACAAACATCAAAGAAACGAGTGTTTCTATAAACTTCTATTTGTAGAAAGAGTATAGAAAGTATCCCTCATTAATTCAGAACCACTGAGTCAGTTGTCAAAGAGAGCAGCTGTGAATTCTGATAATTGCCTAATTAATCTAATGATACATTTTTTCCTATCATGATCCATCTAATACATTTCTGCACTGGAGTTGGATTCTGCAGCTGAGTTGTCTTGATACTGCTTCTGGATAGCAACTTCTAAAATTGAAATATGCTGAGGTGTATTAATAAAGCTGAGCAAGTAAAAGTCATTTTCCAATAACTCAATTATTCTCAGTAAATATTTGGAAATACATTATTTCAAGGATGTGTGTGTGGGGTTATTAATATGCAACTGGTAAGATTCTAATTAACTAGCAAAATTTGGTTAATTGGTGTTTCTCCTATTCATTGTTATCCTACTTAGGCAGAGAATATACTGGGTTATTGAAATGGGAGGTGGCAATCTTAGGAGATTAAGTATTCTTCCAGGTCCAAGGGTGGCCAAACTATCTACCAGTGTTTTGGGATTATCAGCCTGCTTTTTATAGTTATTCTTACATTTTTTTCCTAAACTGAAAAATCTGGTTTTTTAGCTGTGATTCTAGGCAGTTCCATAGTTGTGCAAATCACAAAACAAACCCTCAAATGCATCTCCCCAAAAGAGCTCAGAACAAATCATTCTGCCAAGCATACATGTGTGAATAATCAACTGAACTAATACAGTGTTGTTTTAAAGAAAAACAAATAATTAAAAATGTACAACTTAATTCACATTATTGCTTAAATATAAGCTAAAGGGAAATAATGCAGTTACCAATACACTATTAATAGATAGCTACAGTAATTTTGTAGAGTTAACTTGATATCAATTTTCAATTTTATTATTGTTTCTATATTATTTAAATAACAAACAGCAAAAGTAAGCATGATACATGGCTGTAAGGATTACCTTTTGGTGGTAAGCAAGTGCTGCCATGAAATCATCTTTGCAAAGTTACTTTTCCTGTAGCACCTGATATTATGTTCTCAGTGTCCTAATAGAACTTCAGTGGAATTATTTCTACATGCTTACGAAAAGAAAGAGTCTTTCACATGAGGTTTAACCTTGTCCTCGTCTATTACAACAGAGGTTAACTGTACAAGAAGAGGGATGCATGGAGATGGATATGTGACTACAGTATTTGGTATGCTTTCCTCCAATTACTGCCTGTGCTTCAGATGCCTGGAATTTAAGCAAATGTGCTGGATATTTAACAATGATTTCAACTTGTTCTACAATTTTTTTTTAGCTTGCATTAAATGCAAGTGAAATGTAAATGAAAGTGATCTTAGCCTGTACAGTTAAGTCTGAAAAGTTGAAGATTGTATCTTTCAACCTGATGATATAAGCACTGGGGACATGAGCTAAGACTTCAGTGATACTGAATTGTGAAAGACTTGACTCATTTTAATGGCTAGATGCAATGAAAAAAACCCATATGTAACTCACTCCTACTATTTCTGTAGAAGTGGATGGAATTGTTTCCATGACAAGAGGAAATGCTGATAAAACTTTTATTTTTAAAGAAGAGGATGTCACTTGTTTCATAAAATATTTTTCATGCTAAATTAATGTTCATGCTATGTAGTACTCTCCTTGATAGCTAAGATACAAATATGTTAAAATGATTTCCCGTTGTTAAACAGATAGTTGATGTTAAAGCATAATGACAAGATTTCTACAAGCAACAGGTACTTCAGTGAAATGAGAAAATTTTGGAGTAGGGAAGTCTGCAGTCAAGATTAAATGATAACACTTTCTTTTTTTTCTCATCAAAAAGATGATAAATGTGTTAGGTTTCAAGGATTTCACTTGCTTATATTTAATTTCTTTAATCATAACCATCAACAGTGGTTCAGTTTCGATGCAGGTTTTCTTAAGGGAAGCGATATGTACTTACAACCTAAATGCACCTATAAAGCTATACTTTAATTTCACAGTTTTCATCCCTTAAAAAATTACATTTTAAGGTATGTTGAAGGTTGAGGCACATTTTGGCCCTTTTTACCATCTTTTGGTGTGAACTCTGTAACGTTTATGTACCAACTTAAGTTTCAAAATACAAAGTAGAATTTTCTGTCCTTTAACTTCTTGGCTTATGTATTTGGTTTCTGTGGCAGGGTTTTGGTAGCAGGGGGGGTTACAGGGGTGGCTTCTGTGAGAAGCTGCTGGAAGCTTCCCCCATGTCTGACAGAGC
>JANZLQ010000044.1:6423800-6437388 GCA_026212715.1 Elanus axillaris | reverse complement strand
CTGTCCAGCAAAGGAGGGGGGAGTGATAGAACGGCTTTGGTGGGCACCTGGCGTTCAGCCATGGTCAACCCACCACAGCTTGTTTATTTGGAGTATAAGCCCACAGGACCAGAGAGGGTTTTTTTACTGTATCTTCCTAAAGGGTGTAGTTCAGTGATGCGCTGAAGTTGGTATTACTGTAAAATATTTGTTGGTGTCAGTAATGAATAAAAACCTCAATAAGACCAAAATTATGTATAGAGCAAGATTGTTAATTTTTTTGGTGGTATTTTTAGGTGGATTTTATTTTAAGGAGAAGAAAAATAAAAATCTTACTTTTATAGTCATGAGTCTTTTTGTACACATGCTTTCAAGGTAGGTGAATAGGTCTTTCTGCTTTTTAAAACTTTTTTTCTGTATTTGGTAATATGCTCAGTAACATTGTCCTCTTTGTGCTTTTTGCTGCATTTGGGTTAAGGTTGCCTGATTTATTTTAGCTACATACTTTCAAAAGCAGTAGTGAAAGGATCCCTTTTTTTTTCAGGACAATTCTAGACAATCTGATAACCTGTACTTACTGTAGCTCCAGAAATCACATTTCTAACTTAACCAAAGTTCAACAAACTCTCAGCCTTGAAAACTCTGTTGGTTTCTATAACCGAAGCCAATGCATTCTGATATATTACAAACCCTTGAATTCAAGCATTACAATAGCATCATATTATTTTCATTAGTAATAAAATAGTGGTTTTCTTCTATTTCTCCCCTGATTTCTGAACTTTGGGAAATAATTTTACTCAAGTTTTCAGGATTGCTTTATGTCTAGAGCTACATTGCTAGGAACACATATTGAGACCATTTCTTAAATAGAAATTAAGAACCATATTTAATCAGTTGTTTTCAGATGCTGGTACTTTAAGGAGAATGCTACCTACCATGTAAGTGAGCTAAACTAAATATGACACTAGAAAACCTTTCCTGCTCCTTCTTTCTCAAGCAAAACATGGCATTGGAGAAAATGTAAAACTTATCTTGAATGTGACTGAAGAATCACTTTTCAGCTATATTTTGGAGCTATAAGCTAAAGCATACAGACAGCAGTATAAATGGAGCTGTTTAGAGAACAATCTGCCCTCAGCAGCAGCAAAGACATAAAATAGTAGAATGGTTGAAAGGGACTTTTAAAGATCATCTAATTCCAACCCCCCTGCCATGGACAGGGACACCTTCACTAGACCAGGTTTCTCAAAGCCCCATCCTACCTTGCCTTGGACACTGTCAGTCATGGGACATCCACAACTTCTCTGGGCAACCTGTGCCAGTGCCTCACCATCCTCACAGTAAAGAATTTCTTCCTAATATCTGGGCTAAATCTACCCTCTTGCAGTTTAAAGCCATTACCCCTTGTCCTTTCACTACATTCCCTTGTAAAAAGGGCCTCCCTGTCTTTCCTGTAGGTCCCCTTTAGGTACTGGAAGGCTGCTATAAAGTCTCCCCGGAACCTTCTCTTCTCCAGGCTAAACAACCCCAACTCTCTCAGCTTGTCTGCACAGGAGAGGTGTTCCAGTCTTCTGATCATGTTTGTGGCCCTCCTCTGGACTTACTCAAATAGGACCATGTCTTTCTTATGTCGGGGCCCCCAGACCTGAACACAGTACTGCAGGTGGGGTCTCATGAGAGCAGAGTAGAGGGGGAGAATCACCTCCCTCGACCTGCTGGTCACTTCTGATGGAGTGCAGAATGCAATTGGCTTTCTGGGCTGTGAGCACACATTGCTGGGTTATATTCAGTTTTTTCATCTACTAATATCCCCAAGTTATTCTCTGCAGGGCTGCTCTCAATCCACTCATTGCCCAGCCTGTATTTGTGCTTGGGATTGCCCTGACCCACATGCAGGACCTTGCACTTGGCCTTGTTGAACCTCATGAGGTTTCCATGGGCCCACCTCTCCAAGCCTGTCAGTGTGCCTCTGAATGGCATCCCTTCCCTCCAGCTTGTTGACGGCACCATGCAGCTTGGTGTTGTCAGCAAACTGGCTGAGCATGCACTCAACCGCACTGTCTATGCTGCCAACAAAGATCTTAAACAGTGCTGATCCCAATACCGACCCCTGAGGAATGCCACTTGGCACTGGTTGCCTTTCAGACATTGAGCCATTGACCGCTACTCTTTGAGTGTGACCATCCAGTCAATTCCTTATCCACTGAGTGGTCCATCCATCAAATCCATGTCTCTCCAGTTTAGAGACAAGGCTGTTGTGTGTGACAGCACCAAATTCTTTGGACAAGTCCAGGTAGATGATGTCCATTGCTCTTCCCTTTACCCACCAATGCTGTAATCCCATCACAGAAGGCCAGCAAATTTGTCAGGCATGGTTTGCCCTTAGTGAAGCTATGTTGGCTGTCACCAGTCACCTCCTTATTTTCCATGTGCCTTTAGCATAGTTTCCAGGAGGATCTGCTCCACGATCTTGCCAGGCATAGTGGTGAGGCTGACTGTCCTGTAGATCCCTGGGTCTTCCTTTTTTTTTTCCTTTTTAAAAAAGGGGGTTCTTTTTCCCCTTTTCTAGTCAGTGGCAACTTTCCCAGACTGCCATGACTTCTCAAATACAATGGAGAGTGGCTTAGTCACTTAATCCGCCAGTTGCCTCAGTATGCGCAGATGCATCTCATCACTCCTACAGTGGGCAGTGTGGCAGTACCTCTGCCCCCCAGGCCTGTCCTGCCAGCAGGAAATGAAATTTCTCCAGGCAGGGAGAAAGGGAAAGAAAAAATCACCCAAACCCTGGAATCCACAGATTGAAATTTGAACTGGCCAATCGAGACGTGCCAGGTACACTGAGGTGACCGCCTTGGCCAATAAGGATTAAATGACAACAAGTCAGATTCGACAGGGGTATAAACGGGGTCCTGCCAGAGGACATGTTGGCATCAGACCTCCTGGGAGCAGCGGGTCTGCAGTCAGGGACTCCCCCTCGGGCCGGGCACCGCCTGAGGTAACTCGTGAGGGGGAGAGCCCTCAGCTTTTAGGTGAGCAATACGTGTATTTTAAGTCATCACTTTTAAGTCTCAAGGATTTTAAGTCACCTGTGTAGTACTAATGCCTCTTACATCATGCCTGTGGTTTTATAAAATATTACTGGACTTCTAACTAACTTTTCCTGAAAAATAAATCTGAGTTTTCACACTTGTTGGATTTGGTTATGTGTGCATCCATAACAGGCAGTTCTTCATTCTCCCAGTCCCTGCCTTTGCCTTCTGTGTCTTGGGCATTGTGGCTGGAGCACTTGCCGGTGAGACTGAGGCAAAAAAGTCATTGAGTACCTCAGTGTTCTCCATGTCCTGGGTAATTAGGTCACCTGTTTCCTTCTGGAGAGGGCTTACATTTTCCCTAGTCTTCCTTTTATCAGTGATGTACCTGTAGATGTTTTTCTTGTAGCCCCTGATGTTCCTGGCCAGATCTAATTCTACCAGGGCTTTGGCTTTCCTAACCTGATCCCTGGCTGCTCAAACAATTTCCCTGTATTCCTGCCAGGCTACCTGTACTTGCTTCCACCCTCTGTAGGCTTCCTTTTTGTGTCTGAGTTTGTCCAGAAGCTCCTTGTTCATCCACACAGGCCTCCTGGTGGTTTTGCCTAACTTCCTCTTTGTTGGATGCATCTCTCCTGAGCTTGGAGGAGGTGATCCTTGAATATTATGATGCAGGGAATTGTCCAAGAAGAAACTGCTGATTAAAGTTTTGGCTGATAATCACTTTGTCTATGCTTGAATTATGCTACTAAAACCTCTTTCTCTTCAAATCTGCAAGGATTGTATATTTGTAAACAAAGACAGATTAAGATAATTTATTAATTCTTTGTCTGCCATCCACTCATTATTTCTACTAGAAGTATCACCTTCTAAGCTCCCAACCACGTTAACCTCTGAGCACTGAGAAAACATTTTAATTGGCTTACAAGTATGAATTGGCTTTTATCCTTATATAAAACATGAATGATTCTAAATCTAATTCATGCTAGGAAATGTAGTACCCACACGCTTTCAGGATTAAGTAAGATATATTAACTTCACTGAGTGCAGATGTGCAGGGAGTCCTGTAAATTAGGTACACTCCTTGTTCTCGCCTGTATGGACAAAAACTTCCAGAGGGAAAGGACAAGAAGCTGGTGTGAAATGTTATTCAGGTTATCTCTGCCAGCTCTTTGCAGCAGCATACATACTTAATGCTCCCAAGTGAATGGCCAGGCTTTAGAATTGTAGAGTAAGTACTATGGTTTAGCAATTAGCCACAGGAAAGTAAAGCTGTATCTTATGTGGACAGACAGATGAAAGTTTGGCTAATTGAACTTCTAAGTGCCAAACGTTGGGCAGCACAGAGAGGCATCCTGTCAATACACGTTTAACACTGTCAGAGAAAGAAAGTAGAGAACATCCTTTCTACCAATTACCTGTTAAGTTGCAATGAAGCACTGCACCTACCAAATCTGTCTAGGTCTATGAATTAAAGCATCACAGCTGGATGGTTTTATTAGATGTATGTCTAGAGTTCAAATGATTAGGCGCTTTTCATATGGACTGGAAAAAAATGGTTGCAGCAAAAAAAACCCCAACAAAGCTTTTGTCTCTTTGCTTTCTGTAAATGGAATCGGTTTCTGCACTTTCTTTTCCATTTAGTCTAGGCTCATATGCTTTATTTCCTAATCCTCAGTGTTAACAGAAACTTTTTTAATATATCTATTTAAATATACTTGTATGTCTAACTGATTTTTGTAATAAAGCCTGACCTAGTTGAAATCCATAAATATGCAACTACTTATTTTACTATTGAAAAAAATATTTGTAATGTATCATGAGTAAAGCTAGAAAATATTATGTATATATACTGTGTGTGTTAATATATCCATATGTTTATATGCACATGTATGCATAATCTGAGTAATGCTGATAATCAGGAGTTGTATATATATTATAAGAAGGGGTCTGTACTGTTGCATGGACTTGGTCCAGATAGCCTCCCTATTCCACATAAGCTTACTCATATTCCTTACATCAGTGGAGAGTGCAAGACTCTGCATTTGAAACGTAAGGATGGTTCCTAAAAATGACCTGCTTCCTGGGAAGCCCCTTCAAGAGCCTCCATTTCAAGAGCTTTGCTGTTACAGTTCACAGACCTTCAAAAGTTGTTTGTAGCTACATTATCTAAAGATAGTAAAATACGCCTCTCCCAAGCTCTGTTGGGATGAAAGGTGTTGAGATGAGACAGTGGTGGATGGGAATGATCTGACTTCCCTGGTGTACCCACAACCTAAAATAGCAGACTTCGCAATGAAGATTCTGTGGCTTATTGAACTAAGTCAGTCTATAGCATAGTGATACAGGAGAGCTGATGTCACTTGCCTGCAAGCTTTGAGCAGCAGGAATTCTGTTTCTTCCCTTCCTGGCCTCTCTGAAAAAATGAAAGCTGAATTCACGACAAGTTGCTGGTCTCAATATATGTATGAGATTCAGAGCCAGTTGTGGTAGTAACTCTATAGAAAAATAATCAGAAACTTGTGATTACCTGTATGTGAAATCAGGTCAATTTTTTGTTACTCTTTTGCTACAAGTAGAAAGAGGACTGCTCTGAAAAATATTTTATTTTATGTTAGGATTGCATTGTAATTTTATGTTCTTATTTTGACATTTTATTTCATGCTTCCTTTTTTAATATTTGAAAGTCTGACTTTTGTAATTTCTTGCCCATATTTTCCTATTACAGTCCACAAATTCATATAACCTATTGAAAACTCTATGTACAACTGAGGATTTATTTACTTGAAGCTGCAAAGCTGATGTATCTTCAGCAAGAAAAAGAACAACAGTTCTATTATTCAGATTCCTATGTCTATATAGGTTGCTTACACAGTTTGTTAGTGGTAAAATAGACAAAAAAAGTCAATTACATTAAAGAAGTTTGCTCAGGATGCAAGCAAACAGGTACAGGGTATTCTACAAAGTGGATTTTGGCACTATCAATATTTTTCAGTCTTTCATCTGTTAAAACCTACTGCTTATTCTTAAAATAAACATAGGGCACTTTTCTCCCCACATGAAGCAGATATGACCACTAGCATTCTGCAGCAGCAACATGGGATACTGAGTGTGCAGAGGCTATAGATCGATTTCTTCCATGTGGGGAATCAGCTTTCAGATGCTCTGTGATATCTTGTATGTCATTTGTATTTTACCTGAAGAGCACTATCAGATATATGTGTAATCTGAGAAGAATAATAAAATGTCACCTCTGTAAATAGGCATATGCACTGCACCAACAATGTTTGTGCCAGTGGCCAAACAGCTAACTGCTGAATCTATTCCCAATTGCTAGGTTACAGGTGCCACCATCACAGGTAATACACAAGTGCTTTGCATGTAGGGATTGCAAATTGGTACACCTGCAATGACTAACAAGTTCTTCAGGTTTCTTGCTGGGTTTTTTGGCAGAGGACTTGAAATCTCTTTCAGTTTCAGTGCCTCTGCCAATTTAATAAACCCAGTATTTCATCATCCAAATTGTTTGGGAACCATAATCAGCATATTCTTCCTTTCTAATAGATAAATAGTCTTTGATTTCCAGTGTTTGCTCTCATTTTTCAGTATGGACATGTCTTTCATGATAGTATCCTCACCGGGCATACATGGTGAAAAGTATACTGTAATCTTTTCTGGAGAAACATAATCTCCAAAGATGAGTCCACTTTGAAAGTACCTTTCCCAAGCTAACTGCTGTCTTCTGAAGTTGCAGATGGTTCAAGGGGATTACTTAGAAAGCACATTGTTCATACTGTCTCCTGTCTCTATTATTATCGGTATGGCAATACTGTCTCCATCCTCTCCAGCTTGCCATCAAGTGTATTTCTCAAGACCTCTTTTAATGCAGCAGACACTCAGTGTGCTTCAACAGACATAAATACTTCCCGAGAGCTGGCATAAAGATCACCTCACTGAATGAGTAGCTGTTAGCTTTCTCAGACACCCACTCTACTTTCAAGATAGTAAAATAGCAATGGTATGCTGGGTGACTGTGAAACTATTGACAGATCAGGTTGTTTTTGTTTGGGACAGTGTTTTATTCTACACCTTTTGTGAGTAAGGGAGGTCTGCAGAGGTATAATAGAACACGATTTCCCTTTATTCTGCAACTAATAATATGAAGTAGAATAGGTACTGAATAACAAACACTTGGGTTATATTTAATGTTCTGCAATAGTGGTGTGGAATGGTGTGAAAGGTAACTTGAGAGCATCTCTCCCTGTTTTCTTTGTGCAAGATTTTTTTTTTCCAAATCCTGTAAAAGGACTAGGTAGCAACTGCACCTATTTTACAGCATCTTATATAATTCAGACTTCTACTTATCAGTGTGAAGAACCCCAGTCACAGAATGACTTTAGCACTGTGCTTTAGTTGATTGGGTTGGAGGGAAGTAAGGGGGAGTTGTGTGAAGGAACATACTCCCATTCCAGTTTAATTACAGATAATGTTGAACAGCAACTGATTTTATATTAGGTTTGATTTACTTGGTTTGTTCATTATCACAGAAGTGTTAGTCTCTGTTCTGGGGCTGGGAAGGAAATGCAAAGGAGATTGAAGTAATTTTCTGCATACAAACTTTTTTCATTTCCTTTAACTATTTTCTCCATTACGTGTAGCAGGCACTGGTTCGACATCAGATATATTCAGCTTACTATTAGTGTGTGGTTTCAATATATAGACTACTCCAGTATGCCTGTTTGTACATAGTTTGAGGACAAATGGTTTCAGCTGAGAGTGGCTCCAGTTTCAGTCTATGCCAAATGGGTATTTAGATAAATGTTCAAAGACCATATTGGGAAGATTTTATATCAGCCATAATTTTGTCAATATTGGTCACAAATCTGTGTTGAAGATAATGATAAGTTTCAGTGTTTATTTTGGAAAACGATAGCCTAAATAAAATGTGTTCTGAAAGTGTAGCTCTTCTCTGCTGTGTGAGGACTATGGACTGATTGTGTTATCCTTTTAAGGTTGTAGGTGCAAAGACAACTGGTGTGAAGCTTTGGTTGAGGATTATGTTCTGATGGAGAAGTTGTGGATGACTTGTTTATTTCTTTGTTTCTTTCTCGTAGTGATGCTTATAGAACCATAGAATTGGTTAGGTTGGAAAAGACCTTTAAGATCATCAAGTCCAACCATTACCCTAACACTACCAAGTCCACCACTAAAACACGTCCATAAGTGACACATCTGCACAACCCTTTCAGTGAAAAAAAAAATCCTAATATCCAATGTAAACCTCTCCTGGCACAACTTGAGGCCATTTCCTCTTGTCCTATCACTTGTTGCTTGGGAGAAGAGACTGACCCCCACCTCGCTACAACCTCCTTTCAGGTAGTTGTAGAGAGCAATAAGGTCTCCCCTCAGCCTCCTTTTCTCCAGACTAAACAACCCCAGTTCCTTCAGTTGCTCCTCATAGGACTTGTGCTCTAGGCCCTACACCAGCACCTCAATGTCTTTCTTATAGTGAGGGGTCCAAAACCGAACACATTATTTGAGGTGTAGCCTCACCAGTGCCGAGTACAGGGGGATGATCACTTCCCTAATCCTGCTGGCCATGCTATTTCTGATACAAGCCAGCCACCTGGGCATATTGCTGGCTCATATAGTTTTCATTAGTTGTTAACTACCTGTATAATAAAATATGCATGTGCGTCTGAAGCTTGTAGGTTAGAGAGATTCATGAAATGTATCTTTTTTTCCTTTGTATTTTAACATGAGAAAAATTACATCTTGAAGTATTCCTCTGCAATCTGCATGTTTCTTTGGTAGCTGTTACCTTGTTCGGTAAACAAATGTTGTTTTGGGGTTAAGGATTAATGGTAAGGAATCATGCGACACCACAGCATGCACCTTGAGGGAACAGATGAAGTGCCAGCCAATCACCTTCACTTAGTCAAGTTGCTTATTAAATCATGAACACTGAGTTGTAGATTTTGATGATGTTTGGGAGAATGGTCCTATCTGATAAATACTGTCTTGGTTTGATGAGTCTTTAATAAGATTAAAAGGTTTTAATTTTATTTTTTTATTATTAATAATTGTGCTTTTAAATATAAAATTACAGAGATTTTACTGAGACTTAGGAGAGGCTGGTAAATACATAAGTCAGTAATAATATATATGAGCTTGTAGGTGCAGACTCTTATGGAGATGTGCAGCGAATGTCCATATAGTAGACTGTTAGCAAGCAAACAACTGAATTGTTTCATGGTTTGCTATTTTTTTTCCCCTAAGAGAGAAAACACTTCTTGAATAGATGCTTTCCTCCAATACGAAACTATTAGATTAGTATGCAGACATTGTTTCATAAGTAGTGAAAATTGGAAAGGTTCCCCTCCATGGCCAGCTAATGGAAAAGATTGAAAACCAGCAAATATCTCTTCCTCTTCTGTTTATTATTCTATGCTCAGGTTGGCCCCTGAGCTTCTAGCAAAAAGCAGCCCATGTTCTTAGAAAATAAAGTACTATTGCTGTGCCTGATCTCTGAAAGATTAAAGTGGAAAGGAGGCTTATTGTATATTTTTTTAAATTACTTCATTGTGTTCATTATAGGGACTGACCAATATTTTCTTCAAAGGATATGTACCAAGCTAACAAGTGTCTTTATCCTCTGTTCATTAGCTGGATGTGCATCGTAGAGTGGGAAGCTCACAAAAATAATTAATTTACTTTTCCTGGTATGACTTACTGTACAGGGTTGTGCAATGTTGTCATGTGGGTTGTGTACCATTTTTATTAGGCCAATCCCATGCCTGACATTGTTTAATAATAAAATCAAAATTTTTCACTGTGGGAGACCACAGTCTATTGGGCAGCTTTGAAAGGGTAACTTGCTAAAAGGAACAAATCTCAAAACTGATGATACAATGCAAAATACTGTTGGCCTGATTGACTGGTGTATGAAATGATAGAAAGCTTGCATGAGACAAAACACTTGCTATGTAGACTGAAAGAAATCTATGGCAGAGGGGTACAGCACAAACTTATGAGACCTGATACAGGTTTCCATCACAACAATTTACCTGGAAACATTCTCCTCATCTGAACATGCACAAGTACCACTCTCCGCATCTTCAAGAATGAAGACAAACTCAGCCTAAAGTGATAGTCCTGCATGCTAATAGATAATGTTAGAATGCAGGTTGATGATTGTGCTAGATATAAAATAAGAATGTGGAGATGCCATTTGTTAGCAATGAATTTTTCTTTACTACTCCTTTTTATGTTTGGAACCATTTGCAGTTCGTAAAAGCACATTAATCCAGTAAACATTCATTTTGGCCTGGTAATGTGTTTCTCTTTAAGTTAGAAATTCTGTTCCTTACATTATCTACTGTATTAGATGTCTCTTCTATTGAATATTAAGTTTTGAGCTTAACATCTCACTCCCAGCAAGGTCCGAGAGGCTGTTCAAAGTATATCATATTTTTTGATGTTGTATGTTTATTTAATCTTGAAATTGAGCTTCCTTTATTTAAAATGGAGTAGAAAAATACCTGTCCTAAGCTCTGCAGATACCATTATCCCTGAGGTGACATGTTGTTAGCAATGTAGTAAGTGGAGTGGAGTTACAGTAATCTTAATGTAATTGGAATTTCATGCAGGCGAGAATCTAAAGGAGCCTTTTTTCCAATCCACTGTCAATTTTGGCAGCAGATTGATGAACAGGGGTCCCATAAAGTTAGGATGAGTAAATATCATAGCTCATTGTGTTTTCTTTTTCTAAGGCGTGACAGTTTGGATGGAACCAGCGTTTTAAAAACCAGGGCACATTTTAAGCAGTTGCAGTAATTGTAAATACAAATTCAGTCTATGGCAATAAAGGGCAAACATAACCATGGTCCTCCAAGTGTCTGCTTAGTGGCATTGTATGCACCTCCTGCATACAATAACCTTGGTCAGTTCTTATATTGTCTGCATATGTGTTTGTCCTCCTTTGTGAGGACTGGAGATAGTCTGTGGGTCTACTGCTGCGGTTCTGGCCTGTTGACCATGATGATGGTAACTGCAGTTCAGTAGATTGCACAAATATAATCTGAAAAAAACCCTATTGACTCAATAAGCATCTTTAGGAAAAGCCATTAATCTCTTTGGGTTTATTACGAAGCCAACACAGCCTGGTACCAGAAAAAAAGATGAGATGACTAAAAACCAAATAGCCAGTGTATTCCTTTAAAGACTACCTTGTCATTAAATTTAAAATAACCCCATCTAATCTTAAGTGTTTTTTGTGGCAACTACATTCTCGCTTTTTGCTGAGGGCAGGGGGAGTCTGTGATGGGATGCTCCCAAATTGTTATTCAAGAATCTGTCTTACAGCTAACTTAGCTGCACAACACCATTCTCACTAATGATAAAGCTCCTACCAACTTCCTTGAGAGTAGTTCTTCCCTATAGCAATTGCCATGGATATAAAAAAAAACTGGTCTACAATAAACTCTGATTCTGAATGTCAAGCTATTCAAACATTATATAATCACTATTTTGGGGATAACAAACTTTCTTTCATAAGTGCTGGTAGTGACATGTTAATTTTGAAAGTAATAATACCCAAAGGGTGAGTGTGTAAATCATCACTTTTCAGATGCATTTTTTACATTAAGACAATTCTTCAAAGCAAAAATAACAGATGAATTAGCAGATATGTAAGCTTTCAGTTAAATGCTGCACAGTTCTATTTTTCATTCAAGGAAATATGCTTTTATTTCTTGTAGCTCCAGAGAATATTCAGCTTGATTTTTTTTTTTTTTTTTAATCTTACTAATAAAGGAGTTTGGGTAGTTTAACATATTCTCAGGAGTCCATGCTCCAAACTTTGCCCTCCAGTTGGTATTATGGTATCAGTAATTGCTGCCTCATGTTAACATTTATTTAAAGCTGCTGATTTAACATTTAGAAATTCTGAGGTTAATGGATCTGTGAATACAGATCCATTAACCTCAATAAAAACAAATGGGACCTTTAGTGAACTAAAATAAGTGCAGATCAAGGATACACTTTCACTAATACTTACTGATAGCATTTAGATTGTGCTGTTAAAATGTCAGGTCATAAAAGGGGCTAGTAATGTACTAATATTCAAGGTGAATTTCAGTGTTTCGGTCACTTCTGTGACCCAAGATAGGATAGTTTAAGATCAAGCAAGCTCAGTGTTCTAATTGCAAGATATTCTGGGTGGATTGCTATGTAAATGGTATGTTATTGGGGCTGAGCTGGGTTTACTTAAGAATGAAATTGGTTTCAATGCACATTCATCTAATGAGCAAATTATGATAGTGTAGTTCAATGACAAACATTTATTTTATATAGAAAGTGACTTCTAGCTTGCAGCACAGGAGAAATCTATACTTAAGAAATGAATAAATAAATAAGGCAATGTATTTTCTTAGAATTGCTTTCCATTAGTCCTTGTATTTAATCTAATATTGCCATAAAAAATATGGAGAACTAGAAACACTGTTCAGTTTCATCTCTGTGTTGGGTTGACCCTGGCTAGATGCCAGGTGCCCACCAAAGCCACTCTATGACTGCCCACCTCAAATGTGCAGGGGAGAGAAAATATAATGAAAGGCTCATGAGTCGAGATAAGGACAGGGAGAGATCACTTACTTACCAATTACTGTCACAGGCAAAACAGACTCAACTCAGGGAAATTAACTTAAATTATTACCAATCAAATCACAATGGGATAATGGAAAAGAAAAATTAAATCTTAAACCACCTTCTCTGCAGCCTTCCCTTCTTCCTGGGCACAGCTTCACTCCTGATTTCCTCTTCCTTCTCCCCCCAGCAAAACAGGGCAACGGGGAATGTGGGTTGTGGTCAGTTCATCACACATTGCCTCTGCCACTCCTCCATCCTCAGGGGCAGGACTCCTCACGCTCTTCCCCTCCTCCAGTGTGGCATCCCTCCCACGGGAGACAATCCTCCATGAACTTCTCCAGCGTGGGTCCCTTCCACGGTGTGCAGTCCTTCAGGAGCACACTGCTCCAGCATGGGTCCCCCATGGGGTCACAAGTCCTGCCAGAAACCCTGCTCCAGTTTAGGCTCCAGTCTCCACAGATCTGCAGGTCCTGCCAGGAGTCTGCTCCAGCGCGGGCTTCCCCGGGGTTACAGCCTCCTTCAGGCATCCCCCTGCTCCAGCGTCTTCCCCACAGGCTGCAGGGGAATCTCTGCTCTGGTGCCTGGACCATGTCCTCCCCCTCCTTCTTCACTGACCTTGGTGCCTGCGGAGTTGTTTCTTTACATGTTCTCAATCCTCCCTGGCTGCAGTTGCTGTTGCACAGCAACTTTTTCCTCTTCTTAAATATGTTATGCCAGAAGTGTTACCTCCATCACTGATGGCCTTGGCTTTGGCCAGTGACAAGTCCATCTTGGAGCTCGTGGCGTTGGCTCTGTCAGACATAGGAGCAGCTTCTAGCAGCTTCTCACAGAAGATAGATACTCCTGTAGCCATCCTGTCCTGGTTTCAGCTGGGATAGAGTTAAGTGTCTTCCTAGTAGCTGGTACAGTGATATGTTTTGAGTTCAGCATGA
>JANZLQ010000044.1:6410055-6423700 GCA_026212715.1 Elanus axillaris | reverse complement strand
GGGTGGGCGGGAAGGGAGTGAGAAGCTGTGTGGTGTTCAGTTTCTGGCTGGCACTAAACCATGACACAACCCTGCTACCAAAATCTGGGTACACAAACCAAATACTATCTCCTGCATCACAATACAGCAAATCTGCTTTTACAAGAGTTATATACAGAAATATGAGGTGTAAATCCTGACTTGAATTCACTGACATAGACATCTTTGCTTTTGTGGGAACTAGTTAATTCCAGAATGAACATGTGATTCCATGTCTTTTCATCTTTATATCTTGTTTATCAAAATGATGTTGTCTTTCAAGATCTTAAATATGTATTAATGTACACTAATACATAGTGCAGGAACTTGTAAATTGCTCAGTGCTAACACCATGCATGGACTTGAAGGGGAAGATTGTAAAATACCAGTGATGTGTATTTGTACTCTAAGAAGTACTATCCTGTGTCTGTGTGTAGTGAAAGACTGCTTATACCTGTTAATAAAGTAGATTAAATACTAAAAATATATTTTTATTTTCAACATGCAAATAGGACAGGTGGGAAATTACTCAGCAGATAACTTTGAAGAGCATTATATAGGCAGTTTGGATCTATATCATACAGAAATTCAGAGTTGATGGGTCAATATAAAGGTAATCTAGTTATACAGGCATGCAAAGTTTTAGTGGAAGGCTATTAAAACCCATTGTATTCTCTATGTGGCAAACAATTCGAGGAAGAATGTGCAAAAGCACCTAAGCATTTAGAACCCCAAATCCCATGGAAAATCCGTGTTACCAACATTCTTCAAAACAGTTTTACTGGCTTCATTTGCTGTATCAAATAAGGCTGTGATATAATCTTGCAGAGTACCTCAGAAATAAAAATAGTTTTGAATATTTTTTTTCAGGAAATCAATTTAAAAACAAGAAAAACATTTAAGAGATCAGGTTCAGTTCAGTTCCAAAAATTTGCTACTTCAGATTTCTGCTATTATTACTAAAGACTTCACAGTATTACACAGGCAGAACTGTAATCTAAATTAGGCTTCTCCATGAGATTGTTACAATTCAAAGTAACCCATTATTGTTTGTTTGGGTCTTTTAATATGAATATTGATTAGCCTGTACACATCACAACAAAGAGGTATGTATTAAAATCTCTTAAGAAACAAAACTAAGAAAATAAATCTCATTGACAAGTCCACAGATGTCAAAGAGTCATAGTTCTCCAAGGTGTAAGTGTATAACAAACTAAACTATAGTTGCCAAAGAAAAGAGAGGTACAGCTAAATATTGGTATTTCTTGTGAATAATTTAGATCTACTGTCATAATATGTGTTTTGATAAAAAAAGCCTAACAGTCTTTAAGAATGGAGAAAAGCCATTTTTAAAGCACTTCTCTATTTAGCAAAATAGACAATGCCAGTTTTCTGCCTCTGTGATTTTGTTTCAACTCTGCTAAACATCAAATAGATTGGATTCTCATGTTGGAAACCAGAATGCATCACTGTGTGAATAGAAATGCATTACTCTGTGAATTGGAATGAATTAGGCACAGTCTATTGCCCTGTTGTCCTGTCATATTTCTGCCTTTCTAAATGTGGTTCTTGTGAGAATTTACTATAAAATCTAGGACAACATTTTAAACAAAATTTACTGAAATCTGTTAAATTTCATTATAAGTAATATTAGTTCTTTTTAACAGTGGAAATATGTTTGTTTTCCCTGAAAGCACTCTTAAAGCATGAACACTTAAAGCATTCACCAGTTTGGCTGATGTGAATGAACCTTAGAAATATTTGCTTTAAGCAGTATTAGGTGGCATTAAAATCTCCAACTGCAGCCTTAACTGTTTTTGAAATGTAGGATTTTTTAATGCAAAAGGTTATTACTAGGGTATTGCAGTGTTTCTTCTGAATTGGATATCTCGCTTTCAGGGTCTCTTAAAAATCCCGTTTTAAATTCTTAATTCAGGAGCCATCACTACAGTTTCCAAATCTATTGTTGGAGCTATATTCTCTCTAAGAATATTTGAGACAACAGCTAAATCTTTTTCACTGCCTTGGAATCAAGCCTCATGAGTATCTACTTTGCACTTAAATATAAGTCTTCTTACATATACCTCTTTACTTAATGGTGTGGTCATGAAAAGAACATTAAGAAATAGTTATTAGAATGTCCATGCCATGGAATTCTATCCAGAATGGCAAACTGTTTAAAGAGAAGTAATACTTTCTGGCAGGTGGCCTGTAGTGTTTTCTTCTCTGATCTGTATCTAAGCTATAGCCGTGTTTATTCTGTTCCATTTTCCAGGAGTCTTTCCTGTGACCGAAATCTGCTAATAACGCACAGCATCAGGGTAATACACTTACCATTCTACTTTAGTACTCTTTTATTAATGGACTGCACTGATGAGAAGAACTGTTATTGAGTATTGTATATTGGCCCCAGTTCAGCTAAGTGCTTCAGCGCATTTCTGACTTCAAGTGGAAAAGCGTATTAAGTACCGTTAGAGTACTGACAAAGTCAGATGGAGGTACAGTCCAAGAATCATACTGAACTGCGTTTTTTTATAAAGAGTGAAAGTAGAAGGCAAACACATCATGCTACATCCTGAGACAAATATTAGTCTTTTATTCTTACAAAATGTGTAAGTCTCATTAATTGGGGATCTCTCTAGATTACCCTGTGCTACATGAACATACTCTGTTGTAAGAAAGAGTGAAGGAATTTACTTGTGGTGCTGTATTTACATATGGTGTTATTTATAAAGTCTTGGTTGCATTTTCTTGGCTAAAGGTAAAAGTTGGAGCAGACTAGAGCAAATCATTCAAGGGAATATTTTATTAGCTTTAACACTAGGTTGATAGTAACAGCCTCAGTAGCTGCTGCAGTATTTATTTTATATCATCCATTCTTTTACATATCATCCATTCCTATATTTTGTTTCATTGGGTTTTGTTGTTAGTATTTCTCACCAATAAGCAGAAACTCATCTTCCACCTCCCCTGTTTCCCAGAACATTGCTTAGTACTCATTGCCAAACTCACAAAGATTTTCTTCTTGTACTTGATTAAATGCAGAGTGTGAAACTAATAATCCTAGTCTGGCAGGCCATTTTGAACAAATATTGGAGAAAAAGGTAGTGTGCTACTCAGGGACACCATCACAATAATAATTTATCTTTTAACTTTTAAAATAATATATGGCATGTACTTGAGATGTAGAGTGGTTTTGAGTGATCTTATCTTTGTAGAGGAGTACCTCAGATGCATAGTGCCATAAATTCTGTAGAGACCATTTCTGTTACAGTAGTTGGCACAGCTGAAGTTGCACACAAGTTCAAAGCTCACCTGAAAATTTAGCTTCAGATTTTAAGTCCTAGCATAAGGAATATCCTTCCCCTGTTATGATGTTGAAGGCTAGAGACCATGTAGTAAGGACTCAAACCCTGTGGCAGATCTTCTCTGTTTCATGTATTAAAAAAATACCAAACATGAAAAAACAAAACAAAAAAAATCCAAAACCTACCTCTGTCTCAGAAACTGAACTGTGTTCTCTTATGCACTTAGACACACCAATGAATGGTATGAAATGCATGAAAATGTATTTTTCTTCAAAACTGGAAAAAAAAACCTGAAAATCTGTTGTTTAGTCACTGAACATCTCTATTAATTATAAGCTTTGATGCTTTTTCTTTATTGTCTTTAATTTTTGTGGTATAGTATATGTTATCAGCAGCATGGTCGCAGAATGCAGCACAACACATAGATGTAAAAAAGTGTCTAATCCTTCCAGTAACAGATCTGTTTCCCAGAAGTATTTTGAAACATATTTCTCTGAGGACCTTCAGTATATTTGTCTGACTGAGGCCGTCTGTTAAAGAGACAGAATCCCTGTGTGCTTTACAAGCTTTGAGTGTGACTTGTGGAATTCATTTTCCTTTGTGATATGGAATTGTGGAGTAACCTCTAGGGAGTCTGTATATAGAGATGTCCTGAAGAATATTTAAATTGTGGTTTGGGGTTTTTTAGAAGATATTTCTTCCTTGTTTTCAATATAAAAACAATGCAAAACCAACCCCCCCAATTATTTCTTGAGTTTAAATGGAATTTCTTGTATTTCAGTTTGTGCCCATTGTCTCTTGTCCATTCACTTGTCCATTCATCTACCTTGTGTCTATCAAAACCAGGTTTTTGATTATAGTGATATATAGTTTTCCATATTTCAAGAATGCTGTTGAGAAAAAAAAGTTGTTTTTTTTTTTTTCCCCAGAGGAGAGGCAGAATGAAAATGTGGGTGGCAGTTGTTCAGGGAGAGTTTCCTTGTACCTGTGATGAGTGCATGGTATGTTACTGTAGTCACACCTCTTGTCTGTTTTGTTGCTGTGGTTTTCAAACATAAGGAGGAATAGTGAAACATAAGAGGTTTAGACTGTGGGATATCTGATAGCCTTTAATCAAAAGTATCCAACCAGTGAATGGATATTCATAAGAAGCCTTTTTCTTTCATTTTCCTGAAAGGTATTTAAAGAAATACAAGGCTTTTTTCATGTGCTGAAATTTCTTACATTGTTTGGGAACACACAAAAAAAACCCAAACCCAAAAAAAACAGTTTGAAAATGATCAGATATTCAGGAAATGAAATGCATCAGAAGTTTGATTAATGACTTGAAATGTCTAGAATCTGTACTGTGACCCATTATCCTTTTCATGTGAATTAGTGAAGCACAGTTTAGTTACCGAATTGAAGATTCTGTGCAAATTGCTACCACTAAGCTGAAAGGATGCTCATGTGCAAAAATACATTGTAATGAGCTTTGGTACTTCCAAGCTTCAGTATCCAGCTGTATTGTCTGTGAAGTGTGCAATCATATCTCTAAGGTGCAAGCACCACAATATACTGTTTTCTTTGGCATGTTTTTTTAGAGTTGTAACATATAGTAGATTAAAGAACTGTGGAAGCTCAGCAGAAAGTTTTGAATACTCATCTGCAAACCTAGGAGTGCTATGGCCAACATGGAAACATGACTGTGTTGAGTGACCACAGCAACACTTCAGAGCACCTTTAAGAGTGTTTTGTCATGACAGCTACACCTTGTGAATGAACTGCTGGTCTTGGTCTTTGGAGATTTGCTTCTTGCTACATAGCATTTTTAGGTTTTACTCTTTTTCTGGGTTTGAAGGGCTTTCTAGTCTGAAAGGCCTATCTCTAACCACCATCTTTACAGGCATTTCATTGAGTGGGAGCTTGGATTTGCTATCACTGAGGCTTGATTTAGGACCCATATATTTTATTTAGTCTTTATTTACCTATTGTTTTGGATTGTAATGACTGTAATTGAAGAACCTAATTCCAAAAGAGGTTATTAAGTAAATAAATTAATCTGATTGCATTTCATGGTAATATAATCAAGACCATATTTCCCTAGTAAAGTATTATCATTTTATAAATAGTTCATGATATCTGACTGTTTACATATATATTCATGAATATATTTACATTCAGGAAAAGTATTTCAACAGAATTGTGAAGTAGTCTATTTTCCGTCTTCCTTTTTTTTTTTTTAAAGTTGTGTAACATAACAATAACACAATATTTTATATATTTTTGCCTTCCAGAACACATAAATTCACTATAAACAGCTATGGAAAAATGAAGCTATGTTCTTAAAAAAAGCTTCTTTTGATATTATATCTGCTGGTGTTTATATTTCACAACTTGCTGAACATCCTGGGCTTCACTATGTTATGTAAAGAGAATAACAGATTATGAGTTCACTTATTACTATTTCATTTTTTATGATTTCACAAACAAGCTCAGCAGTCTTCATTCTTGCCCTCCATAAGCTGTGGTAACTAAATAAAACTATGCTTGTACTTCATCCCATTGTATTTAAAGTGTATTTAAATTTTAAAATATCTGCATTAGCCCTCTCTCTGCCATAGAATATAAGCAGAACAGAAGGTTGCATAGTCTGTAAGCTACATCTTAATCATTTAAAAACAAACAAGAAAAACTAAAATTCAGCAGCGGTTCTTCACCCCTATAATTAGAACAATTCATAGTCTAATAAAATTGACTGCTGACATGTTGAGAATGATCAATTAATAAAAGCAATTGGTTATGGTACACTTCATGAGAATCCTTTTTAAATATAACTGAGTAGATGTGTGTCGGCATAGAGTAATAGTGTCATTCCTGGTCTGTCTTGGTTAAAATGACACAATTGCGCTCATTTTAATCTGACAAGAGGATATGAAGCTTCAGCTAGTATAAATCGGTGCAGCTTCTCCAAAGTCACCAGATGAATTTTACTGTAAATAATGCAGATAAGCATATATGCCCACTGACTATTGTTCCCTAGTTTCTGTTTTCATAAAAAAAAGGAGAACACAGCACTGTTTGGAGAAATGGAAATCACAGTTTGGAAATAAGGTGCAGTTAGCATTGCCATTTGTTAATTACAATCTGTGTGAATGTCATCTTATTCTACATAGTGTTAGTAAGTAGACGTGTTTGATAGGTGTTGCTAGTAATGCTTCTGCAAATCTTTCTTAGGCAATTCATCCTCATACTTGGTATTTGACATACGCTGAGCTGCTAATGTTGACAGTGTACCAGAAGCTTGTGTTGGTGGATGGTCCCAGACTGGGTGAATGCCATTTCTGTCTTTTAGGCTTTCTATTTCTCTTCCTCTGCAGAACATCTAAACCTATCACTTGTCTTTGCTAATTTAAAACTTATCTTTTAAAGAATAATCTTTAGAATTTCCAATATCAAGCTTCTGCATTATTTGAGCTTTTCACCCACCTATGAACTCTATTCTAGAAGTTTGAGGAGTCAATCTGAGCATCCATCTATCTCTTGCACTGCACTGAGTATTGATCTCTTTTGCTACTACTTCAGTCCTAGGCGGATGCTAAACTGTTACTGACGCTAAAGGAAAAATGTCAGCATGGAACTTGCTTTTTGGAAGATCTCTGCTACTGTCTGTGGCTGGGAAGGAAATGGAAATGGAAGGAAGGAAGAAATGCATCTAATTTGATATTCAAGTCATTTGGGGAATAGAAGCACTCAGTTTGTTGAAGAAAGGGATTAAAACAGATGGATTGTATCCAAACTTGTCTCACTGAAGCAACCAGAGACAGACAGGCTTTCACAGGAAACTGTTAGCCCTGTTCCGGAATTGAAGAACATAGCAGAATATGAGGACCTCCAGGCTTGTACAATCTCATATATTTCTTTAGGTTCTACTGGCAAAATGAGCTTAAACACTAATCCTGGGTTTACAAAAACCTGTATTAAAACATATACACTGTGGAAGATCTGTGTGAAAATGCTGAGCAGAGACTCTCACTGTTCTTTATGTGAAAAATTTTCAGAATTTCAAATGAACTCTACTCAATTTTTATCTCAATTGTAATTCTTTCACTCTTTCCATAAGCAGCAGAGAAGGTAATGTGATTTCAAAGGCCCAGCTGACCTGAAATTTGAGTCCTGCTGAAGAGATGATATAAAATTAGGGTTTGTCTCCTAAATGGGAGAATAAATCAAGGATATTATAGCTAGCCTTTTGTCTTCTTTGAATAATGAAGAAAATAAAATTAAAAAAAAAAAACAAACCCAAAACCAAAACCCAAAAACCCCACAACACTGAATTTGTGAATTCATGTTATTTCATCAGAGACAATTTAATGTGAAGTATTGTGGATCAAATATTTAAAGGTATCTAGATATTTAGAATTACCCAAAATACTTTCTGTTAAGTTTTCAAAGTACATAGTTGCCTAAGCTCATGGAAATTCATGGAAATTAATAGCTGGGAGTTTTGAAAATCTTAGTTGCTGCTCATCTGGTAGCTGCCTAATGCCTTAGAAGTCTGATCCTATCCTAATATTCAAAGAAGAAAAGTCTATTACAATCACTGATAGACTAAATTTTAAATGAAAGCTTATTGTTTTCAAATGACTTTTTTTTTTCATTTCAGTGGCTTTTTTAATATCTTGTAGACTGTTTTCTTTAGAGATGTCAAATAGCATAAAAATTAAAATGCATCCTATTCCTCATAGTGTACTATATATGCAGAGAAATCTGGGGTTCAGATTTCTCTTTATTTAAGAGCTTTTAATTATTGCAGCAGTAGAAAAATTGCTTTTAAACTTGACCCAAAAACTAAAAAAAGCTGAGCCAACACAAAAAAAAAAAATCAACTTTGGGACATTTCCACAATGATTAACAATCTGCATAGCTCAAGTACTTCCCCCTCCCCACCCCAACCAATTCATACATCTTATGTGCTGTATCCTTGACATACTTCCAGTCTTTTAAAAGAAGCTGATGTGGAGTGAACTTTCAATCCATTTTGCTATTACCTTTATGAAAGCTACAGTGCACCTTGAGAAGAGCATGCCTGACCCAATTTGATCTTTCATTTCTAACACCATAGCTTGCTGACTTTCTAAAGGATACTCAAGAAAGGCTTATTAACAGATGTTATCACTGGAATCACCTTTTCTGAAATAAGGAATGACAGGACCATCTGTTCATTTGTTGCTTGATAACCTAAGCTTCCGTGTTGTCCTGGAAATCCTGCTGATAGATCTATCTCCATGTGGTCACACAGCATTGATCTGTTTGGAGTGGATTTTTGTGGAGCAGAACAGAAAAAAAAAAAAAGGAAAACAGAAATGCTATTTTAAAGAGCAAATAGCAAAGGCTCCTGTACAGCGTGGGTAGAATTTTCAATAGAACCTAAGTGAAATAGTACCACAAATCCATTGACTTGAAATGAAAAACAATGAAGCAGTGAACCTGTCTGTACTTGAAGCTTATGGAAATTATATCTCATATATCTCTATAGCTGAAGGATGTGTACACCACTGATTAGTGAAGAACTTAAATGCTGCTGATAAGTGTATAGAAAAACAAGCAGCAAAGGCTTAGAAATTCTCTGAAAATACAAAACAAATGATGAAATCTCTTTAGGGAAGTAATTGACCTTTTTTAAATTATAAGCTCTAGAGTAGAAGGACTTAAGAGTACTAATTTGCAATAAAGCAGGTGTGACAGCTTAACTGATAACTTTTTACAGATATGGTGTGTGAAGTCTAAGCAGTCTATAATGTTTCATAATAAATAGAGAACTTAATAATTCACATCTATAAAAATGTAAGTGTGGTTTAAAATTACTATAATGGCATTTGTAGTTAACCAAATCTTCAGTGACTCACATAGTCATTGATTATAGTTGTATACAGTTTTGACCATAAACCAATGACAAATTACATCTACTTGATACTATTTACATGTTTACGTCAATTTATTTGGTAAAGTGCAAATTGATATAAAAGTAGCTTGTGAATGGAAGTGCTTTGTTGGGTGTTACAAGCTGAGGGAGCATATGTATTGCCAATGGGGGAGTTAAGTGTGGGCTTTACCCCTTATTGAGTCAAGGAACTGTAGACTCATCAGTCAAGAGCAGGAAATGACACCTAGTCTAACAACACATCAGTTGCTTCTTCAAGGAAGTGGAAAGGGAAATAAGAAAGAACTGAAATTTGGGGAGGAATCCCAGATAATGTGTAGTGGAGAAATGAGTACGGCAATTCAGCTGGAATCAGAGAAACAATATCCTATGGGGTATAATATTGATATAAGCAGATAAAGTGCAGGTTTTCTTTCATTTACTTGCTTAGGCATTTTTAAACATTTTATTATATTATGTCATTATTATAAACAAAATAGAAGCTTATTTACATCCTGGTTTAGCTTTATTAATGTCAGTTCTGATGATTTAAAGGAGGAAAGAAAAAAGAGAAAAAGAAAACCAAACTGTGTGATAAATTTATTAAATGGTGTGGGGGAACATGTGTGCAGCCTCTCAACACATTTTCCAAGTTATTCAAAACATAACAAAATTCCATCAAAGTGAAGCTGCACAGGCTAAGTTGGTGATGCATGAATCTGCATGGGAGGGCAGTGTACCAGGATTGGTATTTTAAGCAAGAAAGTGGGCTGGCAGCATGGGGAGCATGTCTGAACCCTAGCTGTCCATGAAAGATATTTCACCAAAACAACTGCATAATATTGCTTTTTTGGGTATTACAACTTATATTGGATTCCTTCACCACGCAAAAGGGTAGTTCAAAATGCAACTTTTAGCAGGGAAAAAGACTCTCTTAAGCTGTTTTATTCCTCTATTTGTACTGGACAGATGCTTAAATGATTGTGAGTGTAAGTCACTGAAGCTATATAGACATTGAGTAGTTGGGGATCTGACCATGTGCATAGTTAAAACATTAGAGTATCCAAAATGTCAGATCTATGTTTTCAATTACTTATTTTAGAGGTTAATTTTTGTAATGCTTGATGGAAAGAATGCCTGCTTAGCCTGTTTATGATTAATTGGTAAGATTAACTCTTGTTTAAAAACATTGCCTGAAAATACATAACAATATGCCTAGAGACTTGTCATGAAATTCCTAGGAAAAACTTAACTGTTAGCCTAGGATTCTTCTCAATTGACAGGGCAGCGGAGGTGGAGGTGGAGAGGAAGGAAATCCCTTTGCCCAACAGGAGTTTCTTTTCTGCCTGGGCTTTAAAATTGCATTGTAAATTCTGATTTGTTCTTTTGTTTACTGCAAGCTTTTTAAATGATCAGACCTAAGGAGAGCACTATCCAATACATGTGAATAGCAGTATTCAGGTCAACTTACTGCAGGATATGCAGAGCTAATGAGCACCCCCCTTTTACAGGATACTGTGGGAAAGCAAAAAAGTCATAATGAAATAAACATTTATGAAATATTTTGTGTAAATATGCTACCTGTCTTGTTTTTTTTTTTTTTGAACAGTGAATCTCTAAAAATACACTAAATTGTTCTCATTAACTCCAGATATTATCATTGTGTAACTATCCAGGCTAATAGGGTTTTTTTTGTATGCTTTTATTTAAAGAATGTTCTCTGCCCTTTTTAAAAATCATTATTGGCAAAGTTGGTCCCCTTTTCCACTCTTGGGGCTAGGATATACTTGGGATTTTTTTTTTTGTTTGGTTGGTTGGTTTTGAGGTGGGTTTTTTCCTAATTAAAAAATCTTTTTTGGAAGGAAGCCCTCTAAAAAAATGTGCAAGTTTTATTTGAAAGTTTAGATAGTTAGTTTGTACCTCACTTGTGTCGTAATGAGTATTTTATAGCTATAAAGGTGATGAATGCAAGGGAAAAACTTTTAAGGAAGTGATTTATTGTGCGTGAACTGTCATAGCTTTTTTAAAATCTTTATACCCTTCCACTTTTGATTTGCTAAGATTAGGGAAATAAGCTTAAAGAAAAGCACACTGTCATTCTGTGAGTATTCCTATATCCATTTTGCATTAGCACCAAAAAACCAAGAATTCTTATTTGTTACACCCTTAGATTATGTCATACTTAACAAGTATCTACTTGTGCAAAAATTTTCTGTCTTGTACTCTTACTTGCATCATAAGAGTTTTGGGTTGTTGGGTTTCGGTTGGTTTTTTTTCCTCTCTGTTTAGTTCAGACTCTGTGCCATTTTGACTTGCCTGTGTATCATTGAGCTTAATGCACCTATTTCATCTTAAATTCTTGTGGCAATGTCAGCTAATGGCATTAGCTAAAAGCATAAGGAAATGTATAATGGATTTATTTGATGTCCTCCTTTAGAAAGGAGGAACAATATGTCAAAGTAACAACAGTTTTCATGTACAACATTTGCTTCTCTGTAAACTTCTGACACTTGACTCCATGGTTTGAAGCCAGATTTACCAGCAGTGGAGCAGGTAGGGAAAAGTATTTGTAGGAAAGGGTAAGCTTTCATTAGGTTTCTGTTTCAGAAATAACATTTGAAATATGTAGGAATATCCCATTTGAATATTTTCAATTAAAATGTTCCTCTACTCATGTTGAAATAACTTTGTATGAAATTATGATCATATTCAGTAGTACAAGTAACCAAATTTGAAACAAAAATGAAGTCTTCTGAGTCACTCAGATGTGGTTTGGTTTTGTTTGTTTGTTTGTTTTTCTGATTTTTTTTTCTCTGAGTTCAGGATGAAAAAAATGTTTGATAAATAAAAAATGTTCAGAGGCAGAAAAACTATTTGTTTTTAACCTTTGTATGGCAACATTATTAATAATCATCATTGTTTCCAGTGCTGAACATAAGATACGATGTGGCTGAGAATACTGTGGCTAACAACATTAAAGAAACTTTTGTAACATAGCAGTTACTTCCAGTTAAAATGATACCTGCATATCTTCTTTTCAGTTAATACGCTGTTATGCAAACTATCAGCATGTAAATGGTTTCTCTAAATTGACCTGGAATTTTTAGTAAGATGCAAAGAACATTAGGATAACTCCCTCCATTAAACCTCATGTTAAAGGTGAATGATTCCTACAGTTATTAGGATAAAAGTATACTGGCCATATATAGCCAACAAAAGCCTTGCCAAATGCCACCTGGCCTTTAATGTAGAACTGGTAATATAGGAATTTATTTGCCAAAACATGTTTAGAGGAATATGGTGAAGTCTTACAAAAATGATAGATTGGGTTTTAGGTGTACTTATCTGTGACCTCTGTAACGGTGTTTTGCTATCCTATCCCAGGTGTGTCTGTAGCTCTCAGGTGAGGGTTGGGTCTCTACATAAATTTGTCTTTCAAGGTTTATATCAAAATGGCAGCAGATAGTTTGAAGGGGAGAGAGTGACACATTTATGTTATGTGCTGCTGCTTATTTGTCTGCAGATGTCAGACAGCTACAGTCCTCCCTACGATATTACATTCTTATGATCTTACCCACCAAATCAATGTCTGTGTGTGTCCATGAGTGTTGCATGTTCCTGCTGTAACAGAGCATACAGACAGATAATGGTAGGCAGTCAAATCCCCATGGTTTGCTTATTTGCTTCTCGTTAGCTGGTAACTGACCATGCATGTGTTCCTAGCCCACTGAAGCTGCAAAGCAGAAACTGCTCATGTATATGGTCTTCAGCATAAATTCAAGCCTTTCAGTTTTGCTTTGAGCCATGTGAACATGATTCAATGGAGCTCAAAATGCATGTTAGAAATACATTGTTCCATCACATCTGTGTGTGCACAGGTAGGTTTTTGGTCTGTGCCCCTGAGCTTCCCTACTATTAGTTAGATGTCATAAGCCTCCCATGGGCAAAAAGACATATAATTCATATAAGGAGGATGGGATAATGTTTAAGAGTAAATAAATAAAAAGTAAATAAACTCAGGAGTACTATATTCTGTTTGTGTTTTGACAAAGTAAACCTGCCATGGTTTATATTAGAAGAAAACAGTTCTCTTTTTTGACAGATTAGTAGGTGAATGCCTTTCACTCAAAACCTGGCATATTTTTCTTTCTGCACATTGACTTTACCCATGCAGCGCATTTTTTTTCTGTCATCATTCTGCACAGCTTTGTTCACTTTTGTACAGGTTGTTTCCCATATTGCTGTTTGTCAACACATTTTTATTTTTGCTTTTCCTGTTTTATCTAATTTCATTTTGTCTCATCATATAATTGGGGCAGAAGTCCTTCAATATAGGCCTTTTGTCCTGGTTTCAGCTGGGATAGAGTTAAGTGTCTTCCTAGTAGCTGGTACAGTGATATGTTTTGAGTTCAGCATG
>JANZLQ010000044.1:6397803-6409955 GCA_026212715.1 Elanus axillaris | reverse complement strand
TACTTTCTTCTTTTCTGTTCTATTAAACTGTTCTTATCTCAACCCACGAGTTTTACTTCTTTTCCCAATTTTCTCCCTGATCCTGCTGTGGGGGGGAAGGGGGTGAGTGGCTGCATGTTGCTTAGTTGCTGGCTGGCGTTAAACCATGACACCCTTTTTGTGGAATTTGAAGAAAAAGCAGTGGTGAAATGGTCAGTGAGTCTGAGAGAGTCTTTTCAACTAATAGTGAACTTGCCAAAAATGGCTTTTTGAAACCACCAAAAATTTCAGATGAGTTTGATGAAATCGTTTCAACTGGAGAAAAGGAATTTCTTCTCAGTGATGTGCTCCCAGGTAGAATTTGAAGATAAATTCCTGTAGCCTCTAGCATTGCTACGTTCAGGAAGGAGCTTTCTGTTTAATCCTTCTTTCTGCTTTAGCTTCCTGAGAAGAGAGGGGGTTGTACATTTGTGTCTTTGTAGCCTGTTTGCAAAATGAGACAATTTTGGATTTTTTTCCCCCTATATTTCATATTTGTCTATTCAGTTAGTGAGAACCCTTTAGTCTAGAGAACAGTTTTGTGTGCATGTATGGCATCTAGCAGAATGGCATACCTATCTAGCAGTGCTAGACCTTTTAGTTGCCACTTTATTTGTAACACAGCTTTTTTTGCCTCCAGCTGTGTAAGTGCTGATATTGTAAACATAATGTATGCTATTGTTACTTGTAGATTTTTTTTACCAAAATGTTTTGAGGAAAATCTGCCTTTGCTCATACAGGACTTCTATTAGGTGACTCAGGTGTGTACCCACAGCTTTGTCCATCTGAGCTCTTGGATTCCTTAACAGTCTCAAAAATAAGGTAGTGAGTAACTTACTGAATTTAGGAAAAAACATTTACTTTTTAATTACTTCTGTGGATCACTAAAACCAAACAAAAATCCTATTTTCTGCAATATCTTTAACCACAGACTAAAACCACATGGCAGTTTTGTCTTCAGGATTAGAAATAAGCAATGTTCTTAATTCATGACCTCATAAGGAAATTTATTCAGTATGAAATCATACCAAAAGTTTGGGCTATGTTATTTGCCCATCATTTTCAAAAGCACAAATTAACCCAGAAATCATTTTAAAGCCTGTCAGTTGTGCTGTTAATTGAGTGGATATAAAAAAAGGAGTTAATGCCTTTTTTTCTTTCTCAACAAACTGAATGGCTTTACTTTCCCTTCCTTTGTTATAAATAGCAGGCACCATAAATTCAGTGTTTGGCTGTGGAACAGTACCTATTGAATATAGCATTACAGCACACAGCAAAGAGGAAGAAGACTTTGGAATAATTTTCTTCCTTTTCGCATTTAATTTTTCAGTTGGTGCTTTAAAAGGCATCTCAGACAGCAGGTATTCTCAAGGGCTTGTTGGGTTCCTCTGCTAGTTTAATAGTGATCGTGACACTTGTAGAAGTGCAGCACTGAGAGAATTAGTGAACTCATCAGAAGGAAGGAAGGAATGATCAATTATTCACCACATGCCATCAACTACAAGAAGCATGACTGCTGCCTGTCTCTCTCCTTTTCTTTCTTCTGCATACACACACTCAACTTATGCTATTTGTGCAATTACATTATTTTCATTCAAACATTCTCTAGAGAAACCTGTTTATTTGAGTATGCTGGAACATTCATCATTAGGGTATTGCATCAAGTGCCCTTGACATTCACTGCTTTATACCTCCTGCATCTTCCTCTTTAATTATTTTAATACTTGGGATAAATAAAACAACAGAAGATCTGGGTGATTTACGTAGAAAGAACAGAATGCATAGAGATAGTTATTTCATAACTTGATCACTCATGGATTATTTTTGGACTATGTTACCTCCTTTCTCCCTAAACTTTTGCATTTGAACCTGATTTTCAAGGGGAGGAGTCTAACAGCCTTCAACTTTTCACATGTAAGCAAGACTTTTGTTCTGCATCTCTAAATATTCATAATGCACATAAAGGAAGATTACTATGTTTTAATTCACTTTGAAATGTTATTAAGAGTATTTTTTCAAAACTCAGAAGTAACAATAATTTCATTAATCCTTTAACATCAGTTTACATGCTAGAAGGATATTAGAGTTAAAATAACATCCTCTTTTCATTTAAACACTCAAGATCATGGCATCTTTGTAATCATTTTATTTTTTGTTAAGTTTGATTATCATAAAATTGCACTAGCATGTTTAAAAAGTGCATTGGTCTGAAAAACAATAAATCACTGATGCAAAGAGCTTATAGATTATGCCAAAGTGACATCTTTCATGAGTAGCTCAAAAATAAGAGACAAGAACAGTTGCTGGAACTTACAGCTGAAAAAAGCTGAAGCCAGAGTCAGTGTGGAATTTATGCTTCTTCTCTTGGTCATATACAACAACATTTCCTTTAAGTCTTTATCATATAGTGAGTTCTTTATGAGTCTATGAGTCGATAGGGTGGAATATTTCACTGTTGATGAGAACACCATGGAGCAGCAGTCCTGTAAAAAGAGAAGTGCAGGAGGTGTCATCATGATGAGCTTAATAAAAGAATTTGAAAAGTGAAACTCCAACATTTTAGCTTGCTGTAACAATACATATCTTCAAACCTTTGTTACTAATACTCATTGTATAAACTTGTATTTTCCTTTGTATTATGTTCCACATGGTGTGCAAGTACCTAACAGATCTTTTGTGTGTAAATCTACGCCGTATGTGACAACTGCACATACAGGATTCAGCCATGCCACACTGTATGCTCCCCGCACAGCCATGCACTGTACATATTTTCAACTGCCACTGTGCTCCTTGGCTCTCTGAGAAGCCTTTATATTTTTTATGCTTCAGCTTTAAACTCTTATTGTCCAATTTGCTTTTACACAGTTGTATTCTGTCTTATATTCATGTGCTCATGACAGATGTGCAGAAAATGCAGCCTGGGAGTAGCTGTACAGAATGCCATCTATGCTGTTGTCCTGGTACATGTGTGTCTCTGCAGGTAGGAGAGAAAAAACAATGACTGTGGAATGGTACCAAGCCTAACAGCACAAAGCTACTAAACTTGATTAACCTCAAACTCTCTAAGTAGCTAAAAGAGAAGGCTTAAGTGGAGTATCTTAGGTAGAGATTATATTCTGTACTTATACTGAATGTGGACATCAGATACAACATAGGCATAGATCCTGACTTGCATCAAGCCGGGTCTCCGTCTCTCAATCGCGGCACTGATCTTTTCTGAAATGGTGGTAAAGTGGACATGCTTAGTTCTCATTTGCTTGACTTTATCACAGGGAGGAAATGCATGTGGGGTTTTTTGGTTTGTTTTTTGTTTGTTTTGGTTTGTTGTTTTCTTGTTTGGTTTTTTTTTCCCCTCCCTCCCTGTCAGCTGGAAGGAATATCTTAGTCTTACCTTTTTTTAAACTGATGTTCTTTTGCAGACAGTTTTTGTATGTTTTATTTAATTATTTAAATATTATATCTGAAATCTGAATACCAAAAAAACAAATTGTTTTTGAGTTATCCATTTATATTAAAGTCTAAAACTGAAAAGAATTACTTGTAATGTTAGGAGTTGCATGTTGTTTGTGCCTGTACTTCAGCCACTTTGCTTTAAGGTTCTGTTTATGTAGCAAAGCTATCAAAGTTGCATATCATACCATAAAAGCTGGATTAGAACACTGGCCACATTTGGCCTGTAACTGTTAACCAACCACAAGATTCCAAAATAAGAATAATGAGAGTGATCTTAATTCAATAAATACATCCTATCATCTCTTTTGAGGTATTTAATCAGGCTTGTTTGTAAAAACAGTATTTAAACATTGAATTAATATTCCCATGAAGTCTCAGAAGCCCTGTAATTTAGAGTACAACTGGTAGAGTCTAGTTATAATGAGGTCCAAAAGCAGTCTCTTCTAGGTGTACCAAATATGCTGTGATTAAAAACTGGCAAAGAGAGTCCTTTATTTCCATTTTGTACATTAGGTCAGGGAAACATAAAGCAAGTGTCTTGACAGGAAATCTGTTGTGAAACTAGAGAATAAAATACCATCCTGCTTACTCTCAGGCCCACGCCTTCAGTTGTAGAGCAGTCTTCTGTTGTTGATGTCAGGGACAAATCTTGACTTGAGGTAAAAATATGCCATACATTTGCTGTAACATTTGTTTGAAGGCTAACTGGGAATGAGTAGAGAGGAGTGTGTATCTCCGTCATCATTCTCTGATCAACATATTGCATACACTGCTGTATGCTGTCCCTGATTCTATGTTAGATTAGTTTCTAGCATTTGCTGATAGCTCTGTGTTTGCCACAACAGAGTGAAACGTAGATATTAACATAAAATGTTCATTGTGTGGTAGTGTTCTTAGGAGTGCTGACAGGTTATTACAGCTTATGACTATTATTAATAATATTAGTTTAAAAAGGAAAGATGTCAGCTTTTGTATTTTTCAGTATATGCCATACTTAGCAAGAGATATCAGGGATAAATTGATTTCTGATCCTTGATTTGTATGGATCAGTAACTGTAGCTGTAAAATGCCCCAGGTAATACTTAAAATACTGAGAAATAAAGAAAAGTATTGGGATGCTACTGCATATGAATTGCAGAATTTCCTTGGAAAAGAGTACTTAATGAGTCACAACAGTAAGCTGTATTCTGTTAACTATCATAGTCATCAGCAGTTGATACTTTTGTTCTCCTTTGCTTCTCCTCTCCAGTGCTGAAACAAGAACTTGTCATGTAACGCTAACATGGAATGTGTTAAAACTAATCTAATCAGTTTTCTTCTGAAAAAAATATGTTTTAGAAGCTGTTCTACAGGTTTACACTACCCCTTAGAGATAAACAAGAAGATGCCGTACAGCTTAACAAAAATATGTTCTGACGTAGTTTCCTTCTTAAGAATGCACAAGATTTTTGTCTTTAACTCTATCCCTTATGCCTTCTCTACAGGTGTCAGGGGAATTTGAATATTCAGTGATGCTAATTTGTATTGGTATTATTGACTTCTTTACAAACACTGTAAGTTGCTTTTTAAAAAGTAGTGTCAGCCAGGAAACTTTTTAACCATTTCAGGATTTTTAAGAAAAATCATGGTAGTAAAATGTATGTATTTTACTAAAAGAAAGTTGGCATGAGTGGGAAAGATTTATACTAGAGCAGCACAACTTCAAGTAGGAGTGGGGCTCAGTACTGCTAGCTAGGCAGGACCAACACCATGTGGACTTTCTCATGCTAGAGATATGGTTTAAAATAATTAGGAATTCTAAAGTGGAGACAATAATCTTTGGATGTGGAAATGTTTTAGAAACATTAGAAATGAAACCATTATGCTGTAAATCCTTTTGGTGCTATCATAGCAACTACGAAAACCTAAGTAAAAATATGTTTAGTTTGCTTCCATATTTAACCCCAATTACCCTTTGTAGGGGAATTCTTTTTAGCATTCAACTCCTCATCTCAGTTTTTATCTTCTGTAGGTCTTATTTTCCCCCACTCCATAAATTGCAGCAGGTGCACAGAATTGAAGACATTACAATTAAATGTAATCAAATATTTTAGGCACTAATGAACAGCTCCAGGAAAACAAGTCAAAAGGGAAAAAAAAAAAAAAAAAAGAAGAGGAAAAAAAAGCCTTTAAGTGAGCGGATTTTCAAACACCCAAGGCACCATAGGGCCAATTAAGGGAGTCAGACACCAGGACACATACTGGCATTAATTATCTTTGAGTTCAGGGAAATAAAAAATAAAAGCAACAATTATCATAATAAATTTCCACACACTGCTTGTAAGTTGTGCTAATCTACAACACACCTGGGTTTCCAAGATTTAAGGCATCAAAGTGAATACTCAATCAGTTAGTAATGACCTCGCATAGAGGCTCATGGGATATTCTGCTTTACTGTGATCTGCCAATCAGGCAGAGGCTAAAACCCGCGTCCAGCCGCCACAGCAGCGTTACTCTGTACAGCTCAGAAGTACAGCACTACAGACCATATGCAAACTAGAAACTAGTACTAGTCTGTGCTATTAAGGATGTAAGTTCTCCCTCCCTCCTCTCTCTCACTTTCATTTTATTATACATGTAATGAAAATTTTCACAATGGGAGTATCAGTCTCAATCTACTCTAAATACCTGTGGGTCTCTCTAATTCTCCTTTCTCTAAATTAAGAAGGAATCAAACTAAAAGAACAAATATTTCATGTATGTCATAAAAGTTTCTTGCAATGTGTAGATGGAAGAAAAAGTAGGATACACACTGAGCTAGAGGAAAATTTTTTTAAAAGGTAGTAGAAAATTGATCTTTCTCTGACTGATGCTTGAACCAGCTGCAAGCTATTCTCACTGAAAATATAGGAAAATGGGGTAATGTGTTTTGGGCTGCTGGTTTTATTTCAGCGCTAGGTAAAATTAGTGTCTGTAATGGTTTTCTTTGAAGCATTGTCTGGGTGTTTGGTTGCATCTGGAGGGTACGTGTCAATCGCTCCAACCTCCACACAACATGTACTAGAAAAAAAAAAAAAATCCAGATGAGCAAGATGAGTTTTAAATTTTTCAGTCATGATTTTTTTAAGACTTACCAGTCTTGATTATTCTAGGTTGAACAAGGAAAAATATTGTAATTTCTTTATCAATTATTTCCTTTCCCTCCCTATCTGCTAATTACATTTTCATGCTTGTAATAGAAGTCCTTTGGGACACTCCTTATGTTTGGAAGCTATTTTGCACAGCACAGACCACCAATAGTAACTACTTAAGAGGAACGGACCAGTGAAAATGAGCTATGGCCCTTTCCCCAATAGTGGCATATTACAACATGGGCCAAAAGTAAATTGTGTGTGGTATATAAGATTAAAGAAGATATTTCTAATAGATGAACTGAAAGAAAATATAGTTATTAAAGTAGCTATATCACTAAAGGAACTAGGGCCTAAGTACAGTGTACTACTTAGTTTCGAGACAGGCAAAGCAAAAACCACATTTGGACTATGTCTAACACCACAGAACACACTGTCAACATGCTAGTTGATGTATTGGCAATGCAATTTAAGAGTACAGGTAATACAGTATTCTGTGCAGTTCAGAAAGGTTTCAGCCAGATTTGGCAACTAGCCAATGAAGGGCCAGATGGAACTTAATATTCAGATCTTTGTGGGATTCACTTCATTATCTAAAACTGTTTTCTTTAGAAAATCTTGAAGCATTTTGCTCTCGTATTTTCAAGACTAAGCATTTTGAGTTCTCACTTTGAAAAGGTATTTTTCTATTCAAGAATTAAAAGTAACTTAAAAGAACTGAGAAGGTAGATGCCTGAAAATAAAACATGTTTCAGTCTGAAAGATGTAATTTGGAAATAAGTATGTATTTTGGTTTAGTTTGACCAAGCTGGCTTTAATGATCAATTCGAGACACATTTTGAAATCATACAAAGAAGCATTGGATGGGTTTGCAATATGAAACAAATTTACAGTTTGGCTTTGTATTAAATTGGTGTTGAAAAATGGTTGTCATTCTGTTATATAACTTCAAGGTAGAAATTATTATTTTCATTTTCATCAACATGCCAGTTCTTCTGAAAACCTACAGTATGTCACCTAGAAAAGTAATATATTTACATTCAAGCAGGGAAAAAAAAAGAGGTTGTAAAATTTAAGAAAGCAAATGAAACAAACCTCTTATGTAGTCAGCTAAGAAACATTTCATTCCTTATGTTGACAGTATTTCCCCTTTTGGTGGCTGGGCCACAGAGACAGATTCTTACATTTCCTGAATCCTTGGCTTCTTGGCTTCTGAAGCAAGACAGTTCAGATTGCAATAGCACATTCTTCAGTAGTTAATATAGTTAATATAAGGTTGATTTTCTGAAACTGTAGTTTGTATTGTTCTTGCAGCTGTTCTTACCTGTTTTTTCTTTTTTTTTTTTTTTTGGACTAAATACAAAGACGTATTGTTGTCTTCTATCTTTTCTAATAGGGACAGTTTTACATACTTGTATGGATATCTACAAACACATTCAAATGTCTTTTATGTATATCAGACCTGCTAATTTTCATCTGCTATTGTCTTCTCCTGTTCTTTTTTCATAGTATTTTTTTCTGATAGGTTACTGTCAGCATACATATATGTATATCTTATTATACTTAAAGCAGTATAAATTATTTACAACTATTGCAAAGAATGGAGATGTATTGTTCATGACATGACTGATTCCAGCCACAATTCCCTGCCCCCCCCCATGTGGTAATATAGATATGATACAGATTTTGATTCTTCATAATACAGTGAGGATTTTTTTTAATGTCATGATGTATCTATTTTAGGGAATACTTTCACAAACTGAATGAAATCTGAAAGAAGCAAGAAAATATTTTTGCTTTGTTTATATCATTGGTCTTGAAAACTTTAACTTCTGGATTAACTGAATTATTACCTAACTGAAATTAATACTTCAAAGAAATGTTTAAAGCTCTTTTCTTGCTATTTCATATTAGTAAATGTAACATTAATAGCAGTACAGCATTGTGTGACATTATTCTTAACTATTAATATTAGTAGTGCATGACTGGTTTGAGGGTCCTGTCAGAATGGTCTCTGAAATTGATTGGACCAATCAATATATCCATATCCATAAGAAAGAGCAATTGCTGAATGCAGAATTCTAAGAGGTACGACCTTCATTTTGCATTAAGAAAGTTATTCTGGTCTATATAATGCCGAGGCAGGTCATTCAGGTACTAACAGATTCTAATTGCCACTATTTCAAGTTACAATATATTCGCCTTCAATAAGGTGGTGCTTAATGAAAGAAATTAAGAAAATGTAAGTGAATTGCTTCCAGTCTCATCCTTCTGATCAACTACGGGTTGATAGGTATACATGTGAGATAAACATCTCCTATTGATAGGAAATATACGTACAAGAAATTTTGATACATTGTGTATCAAACCATCTCATTATTAAGAACAGAATAGTTGTGTGTTTTCAGTGGCTTTTCTTTTAGACTTCATTTAAAATATGGACAACACAATTTCAAATCTAAATGGTAAAATATTCATGATACTAGTACAAGCCCAAAATTAAGGATTTTTTTACCACTCTCTGGTAAAATACAGTAGTTAATTTTTTTTTTTTGTTACTACTATGCTCTGAATGGCACTGCTCATCCTATATTCTCTTTAGGCACACTTGAAAATATTTCAAATTCCTATAACTTTGTGCCTAGGGCAACTCCAGTGGGAAGAATTTGAGGCTTTAAATCCTCTGACATGAGGAAGAAAACAAAACCCAGCCTTCCCTGTCTTACCTTAGATGAGTACTTGAACTGCAAATGGAGAGAGCAATCATTCTTAAAGGAAAGTGTAGCCTGCTTAGTGTTTTCAAGACCCTTTCTGCAAAACCTGGTTTCAAGCTGTGATCTAAGAGGGAGGAAAAAAACCACTAAGTAGTATTTAGTGTGAGCTAAAGCCTGGTGATAAGTTTTATAGGAATACTGTGAACAAAATATTTATAGAAGGACCCAAGCCTTACCTAATTACTCAACATGCATTCTTACCTGGGTCTTTGCTCAGGGTGTGAGATTTTGGGATACTCTGACTGATAATTCTGAATGATGTAAGAATTTATTGTGATTGTTTCTCAAAGCACTCATCTGTAGCCAACACATGGGACAGCATTCAAATAAACGTAAATTTTAGTAACTTGATGTCAGCTAAACGATTGTGTTTTCATTTGCTGTGACTAGTTCTTTCATTTATTTTAAGAAATTTTATTTAAAAGGTTTCACATCTTTATAAAACCTTTAAAAAAAATTAAATTTGAGCCCCACAGCTTTAAACACAGTATGCTACTATGCCTCAGGTGTATATTTTAAAATGTATGTATAGGATGTCCTTTTCATAATACAAGAAACATCTGCTGTTTGTTTGTGCATGTATTTTAGAGAATTTAAAAGCTAATCATTTTTCCACAATGATTATAGAATCCAATTATTTTGCAAACTGCCACGTAGCATTTTATTTCTAAAACATTTGCTTTATATCTTAATAATTCTTAATATGAAACTTCCTTGCATTTAATTTGGAAGCTTCCCAATCTCTAAAATAGCATTTCAGACAGATTAGTGTGAAGGAGACAACGTGCACCAACAGATGAGCATGTAAGTTCCCCTGTCCATGGATCTCTCCTAAAGAACAGAAAGATGTTGGATAGCTTCTTTGGGCTTCTAAAATGTTTGGAAGAAAAGCTCTTAGGAAAGAGTGTTTCTACAGAAGCAAAAAAGAAATAAAACAGGAAGAGAATTCAGCCTTGTTTTTTTTCTGTAGTACATTGAGTCTAGAATGCTTTCAAACATTCCCAGTTCCTGTTAACAAGATTCACATTTACACCTATCCTTTAACCACACTTCAGTATTAGGTTAGGTAATTTCTTCAGGCTTAACAAAGATTTAATTGTATTTTAGAAAATCTCTGTATTATAAAGAATATCACTCCTGTGGATGTTTTAAAATAAAAGCACAAAAGTTAAACTGAAATGTTCAAATTTTGAAAGGATTGTTTTGAGTTTTCCTCTTATTTTTCTCAGGCTTAAAAAAATTAAAATGTAGATTTTGTGTTGGTACAAGAATTAGGCCTAGCTCTAGTCCTCATCTCCTGTTGTAAGATGTTAGCATAGTAAATAATACTGAACTTAGCAAAATATTCTAAAATTAACTGAGCAGTTATTAAAATTCATGTCTTTGATCTTGTCCACTTCATATCAAGACTCAGAATTAGTATTGAAGTAGGGTTTCTACTTGTATGTGAGGCACTGTTTTCTTTCTTTCCCATGCACTCTGATTAAAAAAAGAACCACCACCTCCGCCACCAGTTATGATTATAGGTATGTTAATTCTTACCCTGTCTCCTAGAGATATTTTTTTTGCAGTTCCACACCACCTCTGCAACTCATTATCAAATAAAAGCCCATAAGCTCTTTATATGCAGGAGTAAGATTATGATCACTGTTTCATTGTTGATAGCATTAATGTTTGAGTGCTGATATTGATAGATACAATGTTGCTGAGGATTTTCTGTAGAGAAATCTTTATTAATAGTGTATCCAAACATAATGAAAAATCATGAACTTTCCTTCTCATGCTGTTTGCTTTCATCCAGATCTCTGCCAAGCTTAAGCAAATTTTTATGCCCAAGCAAACAGAGTTTTTCAGATCAGACTTATTCCAAGAGTGAAGCAACAACTCAGGAAGGGGATCTTTTCACTTAATGAACTCTGTGTCGTGTGTCCACACTCCCTCATCCCCTTCCTCCCAAGCAGATTGGTCTATACTTTTTTTTAATAAAATGCTATCCCATCTTGGTAGTATTTGGGGCCCATGGAATGCATGGGCCAACCTTAAATGCCTCTATGCAAATGCACATAGCATAGGGAATAAAGAAGAGGAATTAGAGGAGTCCGCACACCTGCAGGGCTATGATCTTATTGGCATAAGTGTGGTGGGACACCTCCTATGACTGGAGTGTTGGAATGGAAGAGTACAGGCTCTTTAGGAAAGAATGGAAGGGGAGCAAGGAGGGGGGTGTCACCCTCTATGTACTGCCACATCCTTCTGGAAACGATGCTAAGGCACATGGAAAATAAGGAGGTGATTGGTGACACCCAACATGGCTTCACTAAGGGCTAATCGTGCCTGACAAATGCAGGGCTGTATCAGAAGGAGTGTGAACAGTAAGTCAGGGGAGGTGATTCTCCCCCTCTACTCCACTCTTGTGAGACCCCACCTGCAGTACTGTGTTCATCTCTGGGGTCCCCAACATAAGAAGGACATGGAACTGTTGGAGTGAGTCCAGGGGAGGGTCGTGAAGATGATCAGAGGGCTGGAGCACCTCTCCTGTGAAGACAGGCTGAGAGAGTTGAGGTTGTTGAACCTGGAGAAGAGAAGGCTCTAGGGAGACTTTATAGCAGCCTTCCAGTACCTAAAGGGGACCTACAGGAAAGCCAGAAAGGGACTTGTAGTGATAGGACAAGGGGTAAAGGCTTTAAACTGCAAGAGGGTAGATTTAGATTAGATGTCAGGAAGAAATTCTTTACTGTGAGGGTGGTGAGGCACTGGAACAGGTTGCCCAGAGAAGCTGTGGATGCCCCATCCCTGG
>JANZLQ010000044.1:6371755-6396485 GCA_026212715.1 Elanus axillaris | reverse complement strand
CCATCCCTGGAAGTGTTGCAGGCCAGGTTGGATGGGGCTTTGAGCAACCTGGTCTAGTGGAAGGTGTCCCTGCCCATAGGAAGGGGTTGGAACTAGATGACCTTTATAGGTGCCTTCGAACCCAAACATTCTATGATTCTATGATGTTGACTGATGGTTTTACTATAGATCTTTGCTCTAACAAGAACCTGTTTGAGAATGAAGGTCCCTTTCTTCCCATCAAAAACTATCAGTGCTACCACTAGCTCTACAGCTAGAGGCTGACATTTGAGGAGTGCTCTAATAATGAAATGAATTAAGCTGGTTTTCCCGTAAGATATTTCAGTGCATACATGTGTATATTGCAAGCATTGGGTTTGTTTGGATTAAAGGTCTTATAAGCTCTCTCTGTTCAGAGCCTTCTTAGTAGGTAAGTTTTACGAACTTTAATTTTCTTTTTTAAAACTAGCTGTAGTCTTCGAAAGCAAGGATGTGACCAATTAACCCCTGTGGCTGCAATTATTTTTTTCTGTGTGATTTACAAGTACTTTATATTCAAAAGATATTGGCCAATTCTGGGGATCAAAATGAGATGAAGTGCATCCTTGTTTGAAGGCAGCCACAGACTGGAATCATATTGTACCTCTTATTTCCCTGTTGAAAGGGCACTTTTTTATTTTTTAATTCACAATACTGACAATGCTTTTGATCATTCCTTTAATGTTCACTACTTAGGGTTTAATGAGGAATCTGAATAAAGGACATTGTGTATGTGAATTAGACTTTCTATCTGAAGACATCTTGAAACTTAGGCAGGCCTGAGCTATGTATCCATGGAATTGCATACATATGAAATTGTATGCAAAACTCATTCCTGCACTCAGTATAAGATTCTAACCATTAGTCCAAATAGGATTTTTCAAGCAACAATGAAATAGGTTGCTGGAAATGTCCTTTTCCTTCTAAAACTTCTTTCCACTTAAAAGCATTTTCAAAATTATTTGCACGTTGGTCTGTAGCACTCTGACTAGCACTTCTCAGATATATTCAAGTTGTTTCAAAACAGAGAGTGTGAGGGGTAGAAAGAGAACTGTTGAAATACATGAAAAAAACCATTCTAATAAAACGAGAAATCAGCTTTTAGAAAAGGGCAGAGGGGAACAGAAAGGTCTGGCAAATAACAGAATAAAAGCAATCTTAAATTTTTTTATGAAACCATGCAGCTTATTCATTTCAAGAAAGTGTCTCAAAGCATCCTTTTAAAATATCACCAACTGCTAAAACTGAATACTGTCATTTTATCATAGTAAGCATAGGCTTGCTTATTTTGTAATTGGCTTGGCTAGGGAGCTTACCTGTAGGGATTTTACGAGTCGCCATTCTTATCAATTTTTTAATAAATCCCACAGATTAAGTACAGTAAATAATGAATGACACAGTGCTTGGTAAGTCAATATTTAATTTAATATAGATTCTGGGAAACTAAACTTTTACATGCAGATATTACTATTGTTCTTGCTTAAATAAAAAAAAAAAGTGAGATTTTGTTTACACAAGGGAAAGGAGTAGAATTTGTAGGGCAATTATGATAGAATTTAGTTCTTATTAGCATCTTATAACTTCAGGTTAATAGAGTATGTGATAGAGGTGTTCTGACTGCAGAAAGCCCCATTTATTTTTCTGAATCTTCAGATCTGTCCAACTGGTATCAGTTAACTAGGGATTTACAGGTTCATTTAGCAAGTGTGCAACCATATATTTAGACACAATGTAACTTCAGTATGATTTAAGCACATGCTTAAGTACCTTTCCAGGTAGAGACAAACTTAAGATAAGCCTAACGTTAATTATTTTACGATTAATACTTTTACACAGGAAGATACTATCAAGGGAGAACATTTCCTCTTTCACCAATAACTTAAAATATTTTACACAGAAGTTCTGTGCTGAAAAAAAAAAAGATTTTTATTCAAATAACATCTTCCAAATATGTATTCCTGATTTATTTATTGACATGATAACTTGACTGTAAGAATGTTTCTTGAGTTTTAAAATCCCCAGCGGGAATAAACCTAAGTCTTTTCTATAATGCTGCATGTCTCTGATAATTAGTATATCACCATAATTAGTATCTTAATATCTGAGTACTTCAAGATAGAGAAAAAGGCAGCAAACACCTAAGAGAAACTATATAAAGGCTACAGGTTGGAAAGCTGACATCTCATAGTAGAGAGGTTTATGTGGTCTATGATGAAAAAATTAGCTTTTCTACATAGTTATTAATCGTCTACGTCTGGTCCTAACATTTCCATGTGGCACCATTGACTATATACTAAATAAGCTTCTCCAGATGAAAAAGGGTGAATTAGCACTGTTTAAAAACTTAACATCCATGAGGAGGACCAGGATAACTTAAATTCAGTTTTTTTCTGTCTGGAGACCTATTCTATGAAAATCTGTTGTTCAGAATAGTATAATAGGGTAAGTTTTGACAAGAGTTTTTTGGGGGACTGTTGGTAGTAAATAACAAAAATCAGACAGGTGACTTATTCAGAAAGTTGAATTTCTTAAGCATTTGTTTGACAATTTACTTTGCTCTACACATCCTGCTAAAATGAGCAGAACTCCACATAGAAAAGGTATATCATGCCATGGGATCTGAGCTAAGAGTTTTCTCAAGTATTTGAGGAAAACTGACAAAGATGCCTGCTGACTTCTCTGAACACTGTCTTAAAAACTAAGTAATTAAACATGTCTGAAAGAAAAATACATAAAGCAGTCTCTCAAGACTTTCTCTTAGAGGGGAAGATATTTTAAAGATAGTTTTAAAGTGTATGAGCAAGGGGAAGAGTCTTGGCCTTTTTTGTCTGCATGTTGTGTTTTTTTCCTCCAGGTAACATCAAGGCTTTTATATACTGGTCATTTTATTTATTTCTGAAGTGGCCTCATTGGTATTATTTGTTGGTATTGTTCTCTGAACATTTTTACTTTTATCGTTAATAAAAACAATAATCTTTTTTATTTATACAGCATACTAAATTTTTACCTGTACAAACTTTTATTCTCATAATTTCCATTTGCATTTTTTTTTCCTTTAGTTTTCATAATTCTTCATGTTTCCTCCTTTTTTTTACATCCATTTGAAAAAATAAAAAAGACTGTGCTGTGTGAAATATATTAGACATCTGCTTACAGTTATATACAATGACTGTATATTATGTATAGTGTAAGTGAAAAATACCATGGGTAGGTTTTAATGCACTTTAGGTCAGCATAGCCAATTACTTAATCCTTAGCTTCTGTGATTTGTAGTGAGCATTTGGATACCTGATTCTAGGAAAGCAGTTAAGCATAGGAACAACCTTAGCTGCATGATTAAGACCAACCTGTTATTATTAGCTAATGAAAAGGTGTTTTTGTAGTGGAAAGCACTGAGAGATATACCTGTAGGCATTGCTATTTGGGTCTACTGTGACAATTTTTACCAAAGGCACTCAGTGACCTGAAGATAACCCCATCCATCTCTCTTAAAACAAGCGCAAATTGCTATATGTTGTTAGTTCCAAAATGTGATGTGTTCTGTAACTTTAATCAAATAATGCCCCCCAAAACCCATTGAGTATTTGTAATCAAAACCTTTGTGACCAGTTTGTTATACTTACAGGGAGACCTTCAGTGACCTCAGTAGAGTTAATGGCATGTGTAAGACAATTAGCCATCATTTCTGTTTAATATAATTATAAGGAATGCATAAAATGCCATTAGATAAATGCTTAGAATGAAAAATTGCACAGATTACAAAAAGATGTGAAAAGCATTCCTTCCGAGACATCAGACCTAGCACTGGAATTGATGGTTCATCATGCTCAACATCTTGTTATGGGCAGAAAGGGGTACACACCTTACATGTGAAGACAAGAATAGAATTTAGTTAGGCTAATTGAAGTGTTAACAGCCTAATAGTCTAAATTGTTAGTCTGTTTACAATAGTGTATATTCATAGTTCATATAAACACAGGAGAACTTCAATAATGAAATTAAAAATGGTTATACAGAAAAACCTTCTGGTACCTACCACTTTTCTTTAGTGTAATTCTCATGCATCTAAAGTCCCCCTGCTTACCAGGGTTGACCCCCCCATCATGGAGAGGAAGGGGTTACAAAAAGCTGTCAGCATCCTGAGGCCTTTGTCAGGAGGACTGTGATGCTAGTGATAGAGGTTTCTTTCTCCTTTCTTTTGGGAACCCTGTGATGTTGGTAGTTTCTTCCTCCTCTTCAGTTTTAGGGTGAATTTTGGTTTGTTTTTATAAAATATAATCTGCTTATGCACTTTTTTCTTTCCATTGATTCCATTGTTCAGTATTTTTGTTTACTTTGTTTTCTCTAAAACTGGTTTCACTGGAATAAAACAAGGTTGTATTCCCAGACTGATCATTGACTGATCATTGTGATTTGTACTTCTATACTCAGGCCTCTGTTCATACTGCCTATGTACTCTTCCACAAAACACTTTTGCTAGAATGACAGCTCATTCACTTCATGCTGAATAATATAAATTAAAACTAACCAAAACTAATTCAAGGAACATTTACCTAAATGCTAGACAATTGCTACCAGAGCTAAACAAGCCCTGACAAGTACCGAGACCCTCTGCTCTCTGGGCAATACAAACCTTGTGGCCTTTCACCGGTAATCAGGGAAGTGGTATGTCTTGTCTTTCCCATAGATCCAAACTCATTTGTTCTTAGAGTAATTTCTTATTATTTTTATTATTTATTTATTTATTTTCATGGAAGCATGAAGCCAAAACCTGTTTGTCAAGTCCATTAAACAAAAGAGTTAAACATAAGTTGGGGCTGCTACTGTTGCTAAAATCTGGCAAAACTTGAAGTTTTAAGTAGTAACTGCTGTTGTTTCATAAAGGCAGAATGTAACTACTGTAAAAAACTTCATGACGTATGAGATATTCAACCATAGTTATCTGAAAGCTCGACCCTTTAAAATGTAAAATGTTACTTTTGTTCCCTTGATGACAAGCCCTGTATTTCAACATAGGATGAAATCCTGGTTTTCCATTTTTATTGCCTAAGCACATTTTGTGTACTCTATACTTTAAAATATGGCAAGCACAATCAGCAGCAAGGTGACATTACTAAAGTTATTTCATTTTTTTAAAAAGAGGCAACTTTCTTTTCTTTACAGATCCCTTAAAACACTGTTATTAAGCATTGGGAGGTGAAGATATCAAATCAAATAGCAGGAAGTCCTGAGGTCCTTCAGGAGGGTTCAGTCTGCAGGAGACCTCATACAGCTACAATCTCCTGCAGCAAAAGCTTTTACTCTCAACAGGTAAGTCAGTCAGCTCAAGTTTTCTTTCACTGTTAACCAAAATCCTTCATATGTTTTAATATCATCTTCCCCAAGAAAGAGAAAACCAGGACAGAGTTAAATATAGAAGTTAGTGTGAACAATTGCTTTTTAGACACAGGAGCAGGAAGAACACTTAAATTCTGCTTTGCCTTTGAGACAAAAATACTTTGTATACTTTTTTCCTTTTGGCATGTTTGTTCATACCCAGAATTAATGTATGCCAACTCAATTCAACATTGAAGCAATTGAAACTTGACACAATGCCTACTGCTTACAAGGGGCCCAACTAATCAGGGTTTAGAGAGGTAGAGTACTTAAAGGCTGGAAAACTGAAAGAATTCTATGAATATAACAACCTAAGGCACTGTAGAAATCTATAGGGAGAGATAATCATCCTTGGGTAGAATACATAGCAGCAACCCTGCTGAGTGGAGAGCTTCTTGGAATATCCAATAAAAAATGCTGAGCATTGTATTAAAGATTTCCTTTGCTGGGACACTGTCCATTTCAAATGCAGAGAAAATAGGTTTCAGTCCATGCAACAAGAAGCCTAACTTTGTAGTGGAAGGACATGAGTTGTTGTTACAAAGTCTGAATTCACTCATTTCGTAGGTTCATGTTCTTCTGATCAGCAGGGAGTCTTTAATTTGACTGGTGATCCAGTTTCAAAAGCAGGGTAAAACAACCCCACAAAAAAGCTTATCACCCAGGAATTAGGATGCTCTTGGGGAGGTATGAGATAGGGATCTAAGTACTTTCAGAAAGATAGAATTGAACTGAAGACCTGCCCATTCTCAACAAAATGATGTCATTGGCTTGCTGACTGTAAGGATGACTTCCACCACCATCTCCAGCTGTTTTTCTAAATAAAGCTATTAATTTTTTTTTATTTTATTGTAATAGCACATGCTACAGGTAAGCAGTGGGTATGCCTGCTCTTTTTAGCTTCTTAAAGGGGTCAGGACCACAGCTATTTTGTGGACATGTTCTAGGTAAAGAAGTGAGATAAACACCAAGGATAGATTGATTTCTTAACTGATGAAGACTTTGATATTGCTTGATTCAGGTGCAAATATACACTTAAGTAAATATTTCTAGGATTAACTTGTTAGGCACCTTGGTTCTGCCTCTGCATGTTTGTTTCACGTATCGAAATCTGTACATTGGTTCAGCCTTAAGTGAATGTTAAAAATTTGCTGTTGCAAATGAAGACTAAGGTGAAGCACATTGCAGAATACATAAAATTGAAAGCAGGACTGTTTTCACGTACACAAGACCTGACAAAATATTTTTTAGTAAGCATTCAGACACAGAAAAAGGGTCAGATTAATGATATTGAATGATTAGAAGTGAAAGTGCAGAGTGCACAGGTTTCTTGATACTCCACATATTAGGATATCAAGAAGGATTTTTTTATTTTGTTTGTAAATGACATCATAAATCCAACAAATTTGCAATGTAATGTGATTGTTAAAATATTTTGGAAAATGTAAGTTTCTAAAATTATTTTAATATCCTCTTTTTTCCAATAAATTTTAAATCACTCAAATTATTATTAATAATTATCACCTACATGGGATTCTTGTCAGAAGGGCTAGAAAATGGACTAGTTACAGGGCCATCCTTTCTCCATGAATTTTCATGCCAGATACATGATTACAATGTTGTGTAATACCACAAAGCTTTAGTACCCAGGAAAATTTATGATATTGTACTTTATTTTAGTTTGGGGTGGTTTTTTGTATTTTACCCCACATTCACCTTGACGAAAATTAGTAACAATTCTATTTTACCTTCTTTTGTATTCAAAGGGCAAGTTTTTCATTTCATTTCTACCTTCTGAAGGGAAAGAATCTCTACATTGATATAGTTTTATGACTGGCCTGGGGCAGCAGAGTTTATTTCAGGCAATTAAAACAACAATTGCTGCTAGAGACACTAATAGGAAGAACACCCTTTTGCTAGTTAGTGCTACAACCTGGATGGCATGATTAAAACAGCTCAGCTTCAAATTGTTGTATTGTACTGATTGCCCCCTCTCTACAAAAATTTTTGCAATAATACGGTACGAAGTTCACTCCATTTGCATGGTAGTTTTCACAGTTTGCTTGCCTAAAACCAGTATGCTAGTGCATTCACCGCTGGAAGCTATATTATTTTATGTAAAATAAGATAAAACTGACCGATCTCTTTGGGTTATTATATATATTATATAGAGATTATTTTATATGTTTTCAGATTATGTGCAAAACAGTTGATCTGGCTGAGTGTGGCTGTAACTTAAACATTGAATGTGAATAATACATTTGCTAAATATGATGGTTGAAGTTTTACAGAAAATTGTGTTGGAACATCTTTACAATACTACTATTTCACATTACTGTATACCTTGTTTGAGCTATTGACCTGATTATTTCACTGTCCCAGTTACACTAGCTTTTGTTTGTCTGTTACCCTTTAATTTTTGCAGGGACTTGGTTATGGTTAAGCCAACTAGGATAATTTCAATGCTTGAATGTTTTCAAGGGACAAAAAGAAAAATACTTCTTAGGGTTCAATCTTATTAAGTTAGGAACAGCTTGATTAAGAAAAGGGAAGATATCTGTTTATTCTTCATGATCCTTAGGTTCCAAAGGATTAGAATGATTGAAAACTATGTGCTGCTCTTTGTTACCATGCCTGTATTCAGCCACGGTATCATATAAGTGTCTGTGGAGGAGTGCAGTATAGAGAAATCTGAAGGTCTTGTCATTACTCTGCTAAATTCTGCATCTTAGTAATTTCTCCTACAAAAAAGCATTTTTCTGGATAGGTGATACATGTCTGGCTTCTGTACCTTCAAATTACTGTTTCATGATGGTGTGGAAATTTTGAGCTCTAATTGCATTTACTTTCAAGAGACTTTAAAAAAAAACCAGACAAACAAAAAGAACAACAAAAAAATTTTAAAAACTTTATTTGCTAGTATAGGTCTACTTGGAGTTCAGTCTCATAATTGGTAATAAATACTGGTTTAACCCTGCTTTCTAAAAAAATCACTAAATGTGATTGTTTTAGTGTGCCACATTGAATTCATGTCTCATACTGAAATGTTATTAAAATCTGGGTATTCTGCTTCCCAGTAGTTTTCTCCAGCTTTACTGATGGTCTCTTAATGTGTAGCCAATGCAGTTGTGTATCTGCACTTCAGAAATCCAGAAGGGCCATCACAGTTGTGTTTTCCCTTCACAGCTTTTATTGCTGTGACAATATGTAGGCTTTGGGTTGTTATTGGTCTTTTAAATTCTGTTAATACTTAAGAGACACCTCAAGTCTAGGTCTCTGTCAATCTTCCATACCCAGAAATAGATTTAGAAGCTTTCCACTAATAACCTTTGGTCCCTTAAAGTTAGGCCTAACATTATTCTTAAACTCTTTAAATGACTTCTGCATTCATATAGTGCCTCATGGAAAAGCTTTCTTAATTCTGGTACATCAGAAATTCTTAACCATTGAGACTTAGCTCTTAGTTGTTTCTGTCCATCTGATATACTGTGTCAGAAAAAAAGGATGAATTATGAAATGTACTCTCTGTTTCTTGGGTATAAATGAAGAGTAATGCCAGTGCAATTACTTTAAGTTCACACCTAGGTAACAAACAACAAGCCTTATGTCTCTGAAAGAGAATGTTGTTTTAATTAAAAAATAAATTCCACAAATTCTCTCAAATTAATTCAGTTTTAATTCCTTCTTGCTTTCCATGAACATATTTTAATTTACAGCCACAATCTCACCAACATGTCTGCCAAGAGAAGTAAAAAATGTAAAAAAAAAAAAAAAGTCTCATAACACTGCATATCTCAAAATGGCTAAAAATCCCCAAAAGACAGTGGTAAATATCTCTGGTGTATTCTTGTCCTCATTTACGTTCTGCTAAGGTAGTGTTGGTGGCAGACTTTTTAGTAGATGTGTGAAGTCTATGGCCTTCAATCTTATCTCATGTGTTTACATGATTTTAATTTAGGTAGCAGTTCATACAAGCACAAACTTCAATCTACATGAACATTCATAGGGTATTTACAGGTGCTTTTAAATTCAGCAGCTGACAATATAGCAAAAGAGCAGTTTCCCTGAGAGTGACTGAAAAGTGTAGCATGCTTGAAGGAAACACTACCTCCTGGCTTCCAGTTTAGCTGAAATCTCTTACTTATTCTGTAGGAGTTTAGCACTGAGTGCTGCTGCAAAAGAGCATTGCTGAGCTGGTATAAGATGATATGCTAGCAAGAAATGGAGAGGCTGGATGCACTCTATGGGAGAGAAGGGGGAATGATCTGGGAATTAAAGCAAAGAAGGGGCAGGCATAATGCTCTAATTAGCCTTGTCCTGCTTCTACCAAGCTGTTCTTACATCTCAGCCATCTGCTGAATAAATTGAATCACCTCCTTGTTACTGGACTGAGTTGGGGAAAAAATAAACCATTTCTTACGAATTTTCATTCCTATTTGTCTCATTTATCATTTCAAAGTGCTACTGAAGCTCAACTAGCTGACTAAGTTTAAGCTGAATTTGTACAGTGACTATATTTTTTTAGTCAGTTGTTTGCACGGAAGTATTCCAAATGATCTCCCATGTAGATCAATTTTGAATTTGTTTAATAAAAATTCCTGAATGACCAACAAGGTGATCGATCCTTCAACAGTTGTCATCCTGCATACCACAATCATGGGACTTCCTTTTTGATCTAGAGCTGTGCTTTGATCAAAATCTAATTCTGAATTTTAAAATGTCCAGAGTTTGCAAGAGTACTATACCACTCAATAAACTGCTAGCAAGGTTAATCACTTGCAATATTAAAAAGGTACATTTCTAGTTTGAATTTGTGATCCTTATGCTTCTAGAAGCTGTTTCATCTTTGGTGGCTAGATCAAGAAGTCTCCATTATTAAATTTCTGTGTCCCATAAATGGACTAAAACTCAACCACCTAAATAAAGGACTGAGATATTTCAAAACTTATCCATGTGGTACCCATCTTTTATATATTTAATGTCTGGACCCACAACATCTTCCATGATGTTGGTGGACCTACCTAAAGCTCAGTAGTAGCTCTTAATCCTCTCAGTAGACCTGGAGTTTCTTTTCTACTCTGCCCCTTGGTGAACCACAGTGGCCTTGTTCCAGATTGCAGTGATTAGCACCATCTTTCCTTTGGAACTCGGGACTCTGAACTGGGTCCTTAATGTAATAACATTTTTTTATTGAACACAAGGGATTGCTCTCTCTTTTCAAAACCTGTTTGGACTCTCCAAACCTTGAATGTGGACCACAGCCTGTCAAGCTTCCCAAGTGAAGGCACTGTAGACTGAAAATATGTTTTCATTCTGACAGCTTCTCTCTTTCTCTCCCAGTAAATCTTCATGAAATTTCAGTGTATTGGGAAGGTTTCAAAAAAGGATGGACCTCCTACTCCTGCAAACTTATAGTCTGGTCACTGAAGGACTTGTCACAGAAGTAGAAGATGACTCTTTATGTACCACTCTCTTTTTTTTTTTTTCTTTCTTTTTTTATTTTTTTAAAATTTATTTTATTATTCTTTTTTATATCAGGGAATTCCTGTATTCAGTGCTTTGGAATTCAGAACTTTATTGTGTCAGCCTGGTTAGCTGAAGCTGGTGACCTAAAAGTGTTGCTACAGCTGTAAATTCTTGCTGTAGATAAACTGCTAGCCTTTTCTTTTATCAACAACAACAAACAAAAGCAAGAACAACAACAACAACAACAACAACAAAAGTGAGAATGTGTGTGAAATACTTTGGGTTTACAAATTTTACAGAAGAAATGACCAAACCTTTTAGCTTATCTCAGGAACTCAATAATTTTCCAGTCTTTCAATAGCAATAACTCTAAGCCTGAGAGAGGTAAATATGTTCATTATGTAGTACGGATTCAACTTCTTTCTTGTACATCTTTATTTATTTTATTGTCAAGCACTGGAAGTCTTTGAATTTCTAATATTCTGTTGTCTCCTATGGATCCTTGCTCTTGTGTCATAACAAGCACGCTAGCAGACTTTTTCCCCCTATATTCTTCCTCATAAATATTTGAATTTGTTAACATTGGTAACATTCAGAAATGCTAATAACATTGTTGAGTTTTCTCCACCTTTGCAGCTACTAGTTATATCTGATTTTATATAAATGCAATTTTTGCTTTCATAGAAAGGAGGCTTAACATTTCTTACTAGGTTGCTATATGGTATTTTTCTACCAAAACTCCAGAGGTCATGTTTCTTTGTGCTTTCTTAAGTGACCATGGATATGCTGCTGTGTCTTGTCCCCATAACTGAAAGTCTATGTTTTTGACTCATACTGTTACTATAAAATGGATGTCATTTTCAAGGCAAAGAATGTTTTCTCATCCATTTCTTGAGGTTGCATTCTCCTGTCTTGAAATGGAAAGCAGAATGACATGATATGTAGTATTTTGTACATAAGGCTATCCTTACCAGATTTGCTGTGTAAAACACCAATACCAGCAAGAGTCCAGGAGGGGTATTAGACAAAACTTTCCATTTCTGCACATGCAGAAAAAATACATGCAAGACTGTCTTGTGTTTTTTATGTGTATGTGGGATCAGTGATCAGTTTGAGTACTTTGATTTGCAGAGCAAATAACATGTCTTCTCAGCCTTACAATAAGGCTTTTTCCCAATATTGACAGTTCAGAAAATTTTGTGACCAGTTAATCTGTTCAAGGTGATGTAACTCAAGTATACTGTAATCACAGTTACAGTTTCAACTGTGTAACTTGTCAGTGTAATGGTTATGGAATAAAAATAAAATAATAATAATAGAAATAAAACAGCCAGAGAACATTACTATAACATTCATGCAAAAGGAGTCATTTACCTCCATAAAGCTGTTCTTATTCCATGAGTTTTGATGACCTCAGTAGTTGATGCTCTTCATTTTTAGTCATGTCTGAAGTAATGCCCTAATATGAAGATGGATGTTGATCATGCATGTCTTTAAAAATCATAATGTATTTTTCTGAAGTAAGAAATTTAACCTCAACATATTGGCCAGATTTCAATTTAAGTCATTAAATATTTAGCAAATAGGTATCATATTGTTGTAGTTAACATCATGATTTGCACTACAGATGTGCGGAGTGTTAGGATTTTTAAAGATAAAATGTTTAACAGGCATCTACCTTAAGATACTTTTGCTCTTGTACATATTGTTTATTATCTAATAAAGTGGTCGGCCTTTTGAATATTTCTACGACAGTAGACATATCTTCATTGAAGTCGTTCTTCTGTATGCATTTGCAGTAGGTCTGCAAAGATGTTTTGTTGCTTTGTAGTTTTTCAGTAGTATGCTTTGGCCTTGGAAAATATTTTTATCTCTGTTTCCAAAACTGAAGTTACATGAACAAAGACAGTATGAGACTAAATTTTGGCACTGTACATTGAAATATATATGTATCGAGTTTTACATATAGTTCATGGCATTATCAGAAGTAAGCATGTATGAATGTTTGAATGAATGCAGAAAGCAAAAAACTCAGTGCCCAGAATACTTAAATGGACACTTGTAAATGGCTATGGACTTCTTAAGTTCCTATGTAAAGAATATAGAGAAGTGTTAGCTAGACATCTGCATGATCAAGCTGGTTCCTAACTGCAAAATAGACTTGTCAGAAACTGAGCCAAACATCGCTTTTTTTTGGTTTTTTTTTTAAAATAAGATGTTTGATTTTTTTTTCCCCTAACATTTTTTAAGAGAAAATCACCAAGGGGTTGGGATTTACTGGTCTGTAGTTAGACCATGCTTATTATAAATGTATCAATAGCCACAGGAAAGAAACCAACCCATAGCAATTGAATGTGTAGTGGCAGCAAGATAGGGAGATGATGTAGATAGTCACATGATGGAAAAAAACATTACATTCAGCACTGTTTTGCCTGAGACACCAGCGTGGCTGAGTATGCTTGTATTTTTCTAGTTTTATTCATTATTTCAAGCTTATATATCTGATCAATTGAATTAATTAATTAAATTATTGATACATGGCTTAATTACCCCTCGCCCCTCTTTTACAGGTAAGGGGTAATTGATAGAGTATATAGTATGTTGGGGATTTACCAGAAAGAACTACTGCATCAAACACCTGTTGTAATAATTAACTTCGTGTTGGTTATCCCATTGAAGTTAATGGATACCTCAAATTGCAGCAGTGAGCATGCAGTACTGCTGCAATAATTAATACTGGGCATCATACATACAATAATACTATTTTGGATTAGAGACATTATTCTTATTTTCTAAAACATCTTTTATCATTTAATCTCTTTATCACTTTCATAATTTCACTTTTTCTCCTTTGGGGAAGCTTTACATAGCAATATTTCACTAACCATATGAAGAAAAAAATTGCCTTTGTTTTGTTTTGTTTTGTTTGCTTTGAGTGAAAATTTATTTTATGGTACTTTTTAGTAGTCTAGTATTTAATATTACTATTTCCCCAGCAGACTAAGGCAAAAACTTTTTAGTTTTGAAGGTCAAGGTAGATTTTGTGAGGAAGAGCAGACTCCGTGTAACATTCCATGTAGGGCTTATGCTCAAAAGAATTGACATTATATCTGACAGCAAATTACACTGTGTATCTTGGAATTTACGGGAAGAAAATTTTTGACCATTTTATACTGGCCTGAATTGTATTATATAACTTATTAAATGATAATTTGAAGCAATATGAAGCAACTATAAAATGTGACAGGGAGTTGATATTTCCCAGAGAAGTACCTAAATTATGGATTAGATGGGAGGAGGGAAGTCCTGGGCCATTTGATAGAAGTATTATGCCTACTTTATTTCTGGAATAGCTTTAGTGTGTTTATAGCATCTGTCATTAAAAAATGGTGTACTGTGTGAAAATGTGGTACTGTTACTTCATAATACATACAATATAAGAGACTGAGTTGCCTCCAGGATGAAATCCTTTCTAAAAATAGGACCTCATAGGGATGGACATGTGGGCTTGTTGAATCTACACATCCATGCTGTACAAAGCTTTATACTGTTCTTCAGATATTGGTAACGGATCCTGCAGTGCACGTTCCACAGTGAAGTGTGGATGCTACATTGAAACAAAAATTGTTCTTACTAGAAGTTGATGATATTATAATAATGTAAGGTATATATAAGCATATGAATATTTCAAATAAACATTTGCATATTGCTTCAGATTATAGTGTCACAGAAAACCTTTTTAAATTTCAGCCTGAAAAGAGTATTTAGCTCTGAAGAACAGTCTGCAATGGTACAGTAGATACTCCAGAAAAGCCTTTTGTTTATGGGTTTATAAATCACAATACATTAGAAGTAAAATACAGGACACCTATCACAGAACACCAGGTGCGCAGTGTAATGAGTCTCAGGGAGGCCATACGTTTTAGCAATTAGATGAGATATTCATATGTCCTATCATCAGAAAGTCTACAAAACAATTTTTCTTACAATATGTTTTCTGTGACCCTAACTTTCTGATTGTTCAAGAATGAAAGTCAAATTGAAAATTTAAATAATAAATCCAGTGATTTTTAACATTTTGGTGTTTCCTTGTCTTTTCATTTAGATGTAATCACTGTAATGACAGACTGAGGGCAAATGAAATTAAACCAGTTGGGTGAATTAGCTCAGCAAGTGACAGTTCACAGGAGAGTCTTTATCTACTCTTTCCACAGACTGTGTGTGCATAATTGCAGGTAAGTGCACTGGCTACATTTTCTTCAATAGAACAATTATAATAGAAATTATAATTAAAGGTCTGATATTATACTCATGACTAGATATTTGGGTCAAAATTGTACATGCACTAGCTTGAAGCCTGTTCTAAAAATGTATTTGATTAAATTTATATTTTATTGCATCCCTTCAGGGGTATGATTATGCAGCCAAAATTACTCAGTTAATTTCAAAATGATGCTTATGAAAACTGGCCATTTTTATTAAGTATATCAGACTTTGAGTGCATTGGTTTTTATATTGAGGTATTGTTCAAAGGAAAGTTCATATATGCATATCTCTACATATTACAGTACTATGCCTGTAAAATTTTTCCAAAAATAATATATATATATGTACCAGAACACAAATTTGAGGTATCTAAGACCTTATGAAAGTCCATGACAGAAACAAGCACCATCTGTGACAACAACAATCTGTTATAAATGTCTCAGTGCTGTTATTCACAGTGGGAATGAAGAAAACTATTAGTCTGCATAAAATACTGCATCAGTTTTCATGATAGCTAATAACATAAAATCTTATTTGTCACTGCTGAAAATACAAATTGGGAGAGAGGACTAGCACTTTACAAAATACCTTAATTCAGACCATCTCTGGCTAAATGTGGCATAGAACATGAAAGTTACTCAGCGGTCTCTATAAAGATTCATTTTATGATAGTTTAATATAGCACCCAAAACTACAGATTTTGAAGAGTGTTTTGCTTACAGAGATGAAATACAGATAAGGATTTAGTAGACAATATGGCCAGTTACTTAGCTAGTTTTCTTCTAAAAACATGTTAGTGAGGCCTTTGAATCTGTAAAAAAACATGAAAAGAAATTCTTCTAGAGTAAGAATATAGCAGATGACTTTCAATGCGAGCTATCAGCTTACCTTTTCAATGCACAAGTCTTAACTTTTGAATGCATAGCAAGTACATAAGTGGGTTTTGGATGTACTGGATATGTTCCCTAATTTTTCTTGTGTATAAATGTATTTCTTCTTTATAGAAGTCACTGACAGAATTTAGAATAGATAGCAATGAATTAGAAAGTTTCCAAAATCAAGTGATGATAAATTTAATCTATGATATGTTTCGTGTTTAAAAGCAATAGACTGTTTCTACATTTCTAAAATCCAGTATAATAAAATAATTTTGTTGATCTTAAAATCATAATTGGCCCAGTAATCCAGGCCTTGACTTGAACTGAAATTAGACCAGCTAAGGAATGATTTGTACCTTAGCATGTTTTAAATATTTTTGTGAAACCTGTTACTTCTGTTCAAAAACCTTTTATATCCATTTATTGCTAATGAATGATATGCTAACACAGAAGTTTCCACATGGATCATATTTTGTCTTGTTTTCATAGGTTTTCTGTGCAGGGATTTTACAAAGTCTTGATTTTGTGTGTCTTTTAAGCTATGTCACAAGAAAAAAAATATGCAGAATATGTTGGAAGAATTTGGTGGTTTACTTAAAAATTGGAATTTGTTGTATTTAAAAGAACATAAAAAATAAATAAGATTCTAGCCTTAAAAAATAAGGACTCGATTCTGCACAAGCCTGATTATCCCTAAGCCTGGTAGATGCAGTTACTAATTTCTGTTAATTCTGTGTATGTATGTGTGTGTATGAGAAACTGTGCAGAATCCCAGCTGAAAAATAAACACACTTGCTTTTTTTTCTTAAGCTGAATTTTTGCATTGCACCTTCATTATGAGTTGCTGTTTTCCATTGCAGCACTAGCTGTTGTTTTCCTATACTCTCTTTGTGAATATCTAACAAGTGTAGAGAAGCCTGAGATTATTTTCCCCTTCAGGGATCAGTGAGAACAAAACCAAAAGGAATTTAGCAAGATAAAATCAAGAAAGACTGACTGGAAGTAGCTGAGAAGGTTTCCCAACTCCTTTCTATCATCATCAAGATTCTTCATGACCTTTTGATATGAGACCCTTAAAATGTTTGAGAAACACCTGCAGTTTTTTCCAAGGTTCTCATTCTACAGACCTAACTAGTGTTGTATTTGGTACACTTTTCTTCAGATTAGGGGAACAGATAAAATACCAGTACTTTATAGACAAGTGAGTCCTGGTATTAATTATTTTATTAATTGTGAATGGTAGTTGTAAGATTGATATAATGTCCATGTTGGTAAATAGTGCTCTCATTTTAATCCTTCTAAAGAAGGCAGGTTTAAATTTATAAAATGAAGAAGAGAACTTACTGTGCATTAAAGCATTTCTGATTTAACAGTATACATAAAATTCCTAACAAAAGCATGGCATTATATGAAAATAGCTTTAAAAAGTGAGATGTTATGTTTGCGCATATATGACTTCTTGTGCTTTCTCAGTACAAGTGGAATTGCATTCATAGCACTAACCAAAATCATTGCCTGATTATTCAGTGAGTAGATGTCTCTCTAAAAATACACATTTATCTCTTCACATTCTCAGAGCTAGTATCAACAGCATTCTATAGCTACATTTTTATTAGTTCACAGTCTCATAAACATTATAGTAACTCAATAAACAAGGAAGATTGGAAGCAAGTTCTAAAGAATGAATAGCAAGAAAATAAGAATTCTGATGACCTAGATTCTTGAGTTAATTATGCAAGCCAACTCCTGTTGTTACAGATGGAAGACTATAATGTCTAGATTCAGAGATGTGTAGGTGCCTAACTCCCATTGAATTCAAATGAGAATTAGGCTCCTAACTACCTTTCTGAATCTGGGATAAAGTGATTTCAGCAGCATTTGGTGTCATTAGTGTGAAATTTCTGTCTGCTTCAATGCAATTATTTTGCATTTACTCTGTCTTAGTGACAATAAAACTCTGGCCACAGAGTTAATTTGTTGTCTATAAATGGTCTGTGATTTTACACTTTTGAAAGAGAAATCTTACAAAAGAAACCCTGTTGAGAAAGCGTATCTGTGATTTGAAGAAAAAACATTCTTCTCCAAGATACATCCCCATGGCTTGCTTAGACTGCTTGCAGCAATTTCAACCATTACTGCAGAGTCTGACTTAGAATGCAGAGGGAGCAATACGTCTATATATTAGTAAGGCTTTTCATTAAATCTTTACTTTTAAGAATAATTGGTTCTTTTAATCTATAATGGAACATGGACTTACAGGCTGTCTGTGATTAAAATTAAACCTTATTTGTCTTTTAATATGGTGCTATGTTCATCTGTAATTGAGTAGGGATCGATGCCAGCCCTGTGATGGGCAGTAAGCTTATCCAACATGACGGAGATAGATTTCAGGGAAGACAGACTTTGCTGTTTCTATGTACAAGTGGGATGAGTAGACCATATCAGCAACATTTAATTATTTTGTAGGTAATTATTCATTTGAGGGACACAAGTTTCAGAGCAGTATTGGAATAGAAGGAAGACCAATACAATTACCATTTGGCTACGTACGCTGTTTGCACTGGTAGCTGGACAGTCATAATGAGCTTTTCATTACATTTGAATAAAGGAATGTTTTATTTAATAATAAAGGCTCAGACTAATATTCAGTATAACAATACTGACTTGGAGGAAAAGTAAAAAAACAACCAAAGAAGAGACAACAAGAAAAGGAACCAAATGATGGATCAGTAGCATGGGTTCTTTCAGTATCTTTTTTCCCTCTTTGTTTTAAGATCCTTTGCCCTTGTAGAATCATACAACAACTTAGTCTGAGAAAGACCTCTGGAGGACATCTAGTCTAACCCCTTGGTCACAATAGGTCTAGTTAGACCAAGATGCTCAGGACTTGTTCAGTTGGGTCTTGAACACCCCCAAGGATGGAGATTCTGTAACCTCTCTGGGCATTCTGATCCCATATTTGACCACCCTAATGGTAAAAATAAATAATTTTCTCCTAATATCTAATCAGGATTTCCCATGTTCCAACATGTTTTCATTGCCTGTCAACATATTCCTGTGCACCTCTTAGAAGAGATGTTTTCTCTGTATCCTCTGAGCAGGGAGTTGCAGACAGCAATAAGGTATCCCCTTATCTCTCTATTCTCAAGGCTGAACAATCCTACCTCTTGACACCTCTTCAAGTATGCCATATTCCCCTGCCCCCACCCACACTGGTGGTCTCCAGCAGACTCATTCCAGTGTATCAGTGTCTTTATTGGGAGGCCTAGAACTGGACACAATACTCTGACATGGTCTAACCAGTGCTGAATTGAAAGGAAGGGTAACTCCCCTGGAAATGCTGGCTGCACTCTTGCTAATGCAGCCCAGGATGCCATTGGCTACCTTTGCTGCAAGGGCACATCCCTGGGTCATGTTCAACTTTTTGCCTGCCGAGACCCCCAGGTCCTTTTCTGAAGAGCCTCCTCTGCCATGGTGGTACTGACGCACTTCACTTATAATAAAAGAAGTAGCAATATGTTTATTGATATAAAACAGTGTTTTAACAAAGTTTGATAGTAAATGTGACAGTGGTTTAACAAGATTTGATGGTAAGATTCACTTAATTTTTACCGAGTAGAGGAGACGATCAGACAAAACTGTCAGGGAGACCCTCCCATTGAGTCACAAGGTTCAGAATGGACTCCCTGGCATTCTAAACTCCTTCTAAGAGAAGCCTAAGTGCAGATGGATCCACTCCTAGTCCCAAACTTGGTCAGTGGTTTATATCTAAAGGATTATATATGCACAATCAATCTTTTATGTCACTTAGCTAAGATTTCAAAGTTTCGCATGCCATTAATCACTTACCAAGAATCTGTTGCAGCAAAGGATCTCTCAACCTCGATGAGTAACCTTGAGAAGTGTCCCTACTCAAGGGGAGATCCTGATGTGCAGCCTGCAGCCGTGCAGGAGAGCTCAACGGGCCCTGGGCTGTCCACTATTTATGGAGTAAGTTCACTTGTTGTCATATTCGCGTACCAACTACAGATTTTGGTTTCTTCCAAATTTGGCTTGAGTTGGACATTGACCAGCACTATGGTTAGGTGGGTGCATTGTTCAAATTCACCCTTGGCTGTTGTGTTGTTATCCGTCTTCCCTGAAACCACTTTGAGCCAGGTGCAGCCATCACAACCAGATGCAGCCATTACAATCACCACTGGTGGCTATCACTTGATCAGGATTATGGGAAATACAGGTCTGCTTCAGGAGTGGGGGAAGCATACCGCCACATCTTCTGAATAGTAAGCACCTGCCCATCCTGGTGCATGGGGTTATTACATCCGAGATGTGAGACTTTGCATTTCCCTTTGCTGAACTTCAGTAGGTTTCCATTAAGCCATGTCTCCGGACTGTCCAGGTCCCTCTGAATAGCAGCCCTGCCCACCAGCATATTGACTGCTGCCCCTCAATTTGTGGTCATCCATAAGCTTGCTGAGAGTGCATTTTGTCCCATCATGCACCTGCATTAATGAAGACAATTCCCAGTATTGGTCCCCATACTGATCCCTGAGAGATACCACTCTTGACTGCTTGCCAGCTGGACTTTCCAGCAGTTGATGATGATCCTTTGAGCCTGGCACCCCAGCCAGTTCTTTACCTACCTTGTTGTCCACTTACCTAGCCAGTCTCTCACTAATTTGATGAGAAGATTACTATGGGAGACTGTGTCAAAAGCCTTACTAAAGTCAAGGTATCCTATACTTACCAACCTGGCTTTGTCCACAGAGCCAGTCACCTCATCCTAGCAGTGAGCAGGTTGGTCAGGTATGATTTGCCCTTGGTAAACCCAGGCTGGCTTCTCCTAATCCCCTTCTTGCCTTCCATCTGTTTAGAAATGGTTTCTAAGCAAACTTGCTCCATAACCTTCCCCAGAACTGAGATGAGGCTGACAAGCCTGTGCTTACTGGGATTTTCCTTTTTGTCCTCTGCTTTGCCCTTTGTTTTCCAATGATCAGAAATTTATCAGGAACTTTCACTGATTGCCACAATCTTTCAAAGATGATAGAAAACAGTCTCACAGTGACATGAGACCACATCCTTCAGCACCCTCAGATGCATCTCATGTGGTCCCATGAATTTATGTATGTCCAAGCAGGTTAAGCAATCTCTAAATCTGTCTTCCTCTGCTATGGGTATTGTTTCAGTCCCACAGGAAATATTGGAAGGAGCTACTACCTTCAAAGCTGGATGGAAATAAATTAATAAATCTTCCCAAATGTTATGCAGATTTTCATAATGAATATGTTTCCACTCAGCTTGAACAGTCTTACTTGAAAATGTGTTTTTATATATGAACTCTTGTTCAGGAAAACTAGATTTCTTTTACTGAGTTTTCTGTGTCCCCTGCACCGTAAACAATTGTTAGCTTTATGCTGTTTGCTAAGCTATAAATATTAATATACTACCAGTGATGCTAACAGAGGAGATGATACTCAGTTTTATTAGCAATATCTGTGAACTGGAAGAACTATGACCAGAGCAGATTTTATGTAACTATTAGAATTTTCATCACTTTATTTTTAGAGAGCCAATAATGGTGTCTCTATTTCTTTTTTCCATGGGAAAGTTTAAATATAAGTATTAGAATGGACGAGCTGTTAAAGCAAATACTTTTTTGTCTTGTCTTGGACAGATTATGCTTGTTCAGCATTTCAGTTTTCTGTTCATTTATTTCTGAATATCTTTCAACCACACTCTACCAGATATATCTCTGTGTCTATCCAACTGCAATATCCATTGAGAATTATTTATCATTTCCTTGGTTAGTGCAGTGTGGCATTTAATCTTCATAACTGTCCCATACATAATCTTAAAAATTTTGTTCACCTAAGGAAACAAAAGTCACTAGGACTCTTACATAACTTTTGCTAATTTTAAATTGTTGGGTTAACACTGATAACGAGCATAAGTAACTTTATACTCTTGTCTGGAGTATTGTCAATATGAATTATAGTTTATTTTATCTTGAGCTGATAAGACTTGTGGTTATAATCAATAAAATTTTTTGATCATAAAACAAAAATGTAGGAACTTTCATTTTCCATTATGATACTATCAAAGCTACTTCATAAAGCAATGAGATGCTCTAATGTGCTTCCTATGAAGGCATTTTTTAATAGCTGATATAAGTAGCTCAACTTTACTGTGGTGTAAAAGAGAAAGCAACTGAAACAGAAAAGCATTATTTTTTCCTTCACTCTTTTCATGCAATTCCCCAGATCAATAACAGCCCCCATATACATACAAAGACTTCCATATAATGTCTCACCCAGGTGAATGGATTCAGCAGTTTATAAAACTTTTCACAGTCATCCTTTAGTCCAATTCATTTGCTGTTTATCTATCCATTGGAGGCCTTTTTGAAATTCCTGCATGGTATTTTCACATATAGCACCTTATTATAACAGCACTACTGTCACGTTAAAGTTGTTCTAAATTATGAATAAGAAGTATTCTTAACAGATTTAGAATGAGCATACTTTCAGATCTCATGAATTTATGTGAAAATAAGTACAATTTTGTTGTTAATACCTAGTATAAGTTTGTTTATACACTGGGCAAGACAGCTTGTCTAAAGAATTGAAACCAGGTTCATTTCATGCTCTTTTTTAGTTTTATATGGGATATACATATAGATATACTACAGAAATTTAAGTATGTAACCAGCTGCCCTCAGAACTGGTTTCAAGTAATTTGCTGTTGCAACAACTTAGCCTGTAAAGTCTAGTACTTGGAGTATGCAGTTAATTTCTTGCAGAAAAATCCATATATAATGCCCTTCTTATTTATTCTCACTGCAGAAAGTAAGAACCTTTACAAGAGTCAGATTTTAATCCAATTATGAACGAATGCCATATTTTCCACAATAACTATAGTTTTATGAAATCTTCTGTGTGCTCTGTTTTTGGTGAGTGTTAAATCAGGTTAAATCTGAGTTTGGTACTCCTTTGTATACTGTTAGTTATAAAACATTGTCAATACCTGCTTCACCTACTTAATGGCCAGTTCTTTGTTCTAATTATAGCTAAATACCATCAAAATAGTGGCTTATTCTAGCAAAAGCCTTAGCACAACAACAGTTTTTGGTTTAGTCTCTGTTTTAGGAGCTGTGGGTTAGCAAAAGGAGCTAGCACTAGATTCAAGGACATTTCTGAAATAGCTTGTGAACTTTTGACACGAAGGGAGTTGCCAGATTGTCTGCCAGAGATGACACCCCTAATGCAGTAAAGCCAGTTGAATGCATAGGTATGATCATTTCCTTCATACAATAATTTCCATTTTATAGTAACAATATGACACTAAGCAATTAATTTTCGAGGATTGTTGTACTTGCCTAATGGTTCAACTCACACAACATTTGGTGGCTTCTTCCCCACCTTCATTTAGGCACACAGTAAAAACTTGCTCAGAAATGGAGTGTCTATCACTTAGTATCCTTTGATTCTAGTCATGCAATTTTACTTATTCATGCAGTTTCCATAACGACCAAATGCTAAGTTGCACATAATTTACGCAGGTAAGTTACACACAGCTGTGACTTTTTAAAACTTCTGGTTTGGGCCAGTACTTCTTAAGTTGTAGCTTGAAAGTTTCAGTAATTCAGGTTCTAAATATTTTTCTCATATTTTCTTTTACCTATTGTATAGAACAAGAACAGTCTAACAGAAAGTAATAGATGGTAAAAAAATAATTACTGTAGAAAAATGTGAATTTAACAGCTAGAGTACTTTAACCAAGCCATATTCTTCAAGAGCACTGAGGAACATCTACTTTACAAGACTTGCAAAAAGCAAAGTGATTTGCTTATGAAGTATTAAACTTAATCTACATTATGTATCAAGACATTGAGATGTTCCTAAATAACACATCTAAAAGGTAGCGTAAGGAGAGAGTGAATATCACTTCAGTATACAGTCTTTTGACAACCATCAAGTGTATTCTAACTAGAAGTGAAATGCTCTTGCATATTCCTGTCTTGAATTTGTGGGGGTTTTCTGTAAAACTCATAACTGGATTTTTTTTTTTTTAATAATACTTGTATCAAAAAATTAGTGCCAACAGTTCACCATAGGTAAGAACAGAATGGGGTCCATAGAGCTACGGGATACCTGAGAAAATTCTCCAACACTGTAATACAAAATAAAGGTCATGGTTTTGAATTAGACTGCCTGGGAAGAGTTGAGGGCATGTCAGCTAGTACTTCATTCTTTTTCTTTCTTCCTTCAGTTTCCACAGAGCAAGGGTAGGTTTCTCTAAGCAATAAATTTTTGAAACTGGTGCACACTGAGTCATATAACTTGCAGTATATTTCACTATGTTTACCTATTTGTGACATCTTGTACTAACAAAAGAAAGGCTTGTTCTTATCAAGCACATTAAATATAAAAATATTTCATATACTTTACTCAGACTTTAACAACACTGCAGAGAAAGCATACATTGGTGGTTTGGTTTTTTTCTTTTTACTTCATACTTTCACTTGAAAGGCAAAGTAACCAACCTGTCCATCCACCATGAAAACTGACTTTTACTACTCTGCCTTTTAGTTAGTATTTAACATGTTATGGCAGAGCCTGTTTCAAAATTGATAGAAAATCACAATTTCAGTTTGTGATGGGTTGACCATGGCTGGACGCCAGGTGCCCACCAAGTCGTTCTATCACTCCCCCCCCTCTTCGCTAGAC
>JANZLQ010000044.1:6314160-6338808 GCA_026212715.1 Elanus axillaris | reverse complement strand
CATTATAATTACTTTCTTCTTTTCTGTACTATTAAACTGTTCTTATCTCAACCCACGAGTTTTACTTTTTTTTTCCCGATTTTCTCCCCCATCCCACTTGAGGGGAGGAAGGGGTGAGCGGCTGCGTGGTGTTAGTTGCTTGCTGGCGTTAAACCACGACACTTTCTCATCTACTATAGAGACTGCCTAGGAAGATTAGACATACTATGCTAATTTACCCTGAGAGGAGGAAGGTTTCTTGTACACTCTCATATAAACAGTGCGTGGTAGAAAATGGACTGGACCCTTAATCTCATTCTTGTACCCCTTCCATACAGCCCCTGTTCACAAGCAAGACCTCCCTCAGTACACAATAAATTAGTTCATGTAATGGAGGACATTTTAGTGCCTTCAACATAAGAGTTTTACCCCTGATTATTTTTTTTGTTATACATCTGTATCACATTAATTTACATGTACAAAATTAAAGAAGCTTCAGACATTTTCTTTTTAATGATTCAGTGAGCTTATTTCAGAAGACTACCAAAAGAAGACATGTAATTTTATTCACTGATCAGTTCTTGAGCTTGAAGTCTTCTAACCAACATGTGAATTCCTTTTTTTAACTTTTTTTCTTAAACACTAAACAAGTGTATTTCCATCTGAGGAAAAGGAATTAGTGTTAAGAAATATCCCATTGACAAACCTTAAGATTGGCTTCAAAATCAGGAGACTGTGATTTTTGTTTTTGTTTTGCCTTCTGATAGTGAAGGCACAAGAAAAGTGTTTTCCAGATTCCTGTTTAGCTAGAAACTTACTTAAAATTTTAAAAAATAACAATAATAAAATGAAAGCCAAAGTATTTCTGCATTTAATATAATAGTCACTAACTGTTGACATAATTGTTCCATGTGCAATCATATACAATTTCAATTAATAGTTTTAATTAAATGCTGTTTTAACCTTCAAACTTCTCTTCCACTTTTCCTGTTTCAGCCCTCAGCAATGGACTGTTCTTTAGCTCTATTGTTTTCCTGCCTCCCCCATTTAAATTTTTGCTGATAATTTTTTGTATTTGCTGTTAATACTGTTTTCTTCTATTTTTATCCTAATTTTGTTGGTTTATTTGATATACTCCATACCACCAGTCCTGTTCTTGAATTGGAATTTTTTTCATCTTGGCTGTTTTATTTCTATACTCTTGTTTATTTTTAAATGTGTTCCAAAGGTATGCATTTGTTTCAGTGACATTCAGACGTGTGTTTCTTGTGTAAAAAAAAAAAAAGTGTTAAAAAATCCCAAATCTTTGGGTTTTAACACTACAAAATTATAATTTAAGCCTAAGAAGTATTTCTAATCTCATATTAAAAAAAAAATGATCTACATGTGATTAATCTGTATTCTGGATGTCACTGTGTGCCTCTGGTAACTTTTGAATTGCTGAACAATTCAATCACATTTGAAAGATTAAAAGAGAAATTAAAGACAGTAAGTTTAAGCAAGATTTCTGAAAACTAAATTTCTCACTAGAAACACCCTGTTAGTGCCCCCATGGTGGAAAACAATGCTGTGTCATATCATCCCTTGCTTGTCAAGAGTGAATCTATGCAAGATACTGATTTTGGAAACCATGCTTCATTAGTTATGGTGACCATGGAACTACTTACAAGCCAGTTGAGCAGCACACAAATCCACATATAAATTTTTCATTATGAACAATGCAGAGAGAAACCCCATGCTCCTAGGAATACATGTATTTGTTGTGCATGGCTGTATGCACACTCTCTAGTGAATACAGATAAGCTCAACATTCAATTGTAGCAAACAAATACCCCTGCTGTTACCTTAATAGCTTTTATTACTGGTCAGAGATGGCAGTACTTACAATCTTTTCTCATCAGAAGAAATTGTTCTTATCTTCTCAATAGGAACCATATATGTACAGTTCATTTGCCACAACCTATCAAGTTGCACAATAGAACAATTTTTTTTCTTCTAATGGTTTTATTCCCATCACAGTACATTCGTCCTTTATCCTCCAAAACATAAAATTAAGGAATTTTCTGTGCCTTTTTGTTTGGAGTGTGTTAGTTTGTTTTTGCTGGGAATGTGCATTGTATTTTGCTTTTTCCTGGTAATTCACACTGACTTCTTGGCTTTTTTTCACAGTTTCAAAACTCAAAGACAGTTTCTACATAAATGTGATTTGGCACTATTTGAGATAAAAGCAGGTTGTTTAATTTAACAAGAAACTCATGTTAAGTTCCTATAATGAATTCTAGGATAGACATTTTACAGCATCACCAGCTTTCTGGATAATATCAGCTGTTTTCACTTAATTGCATGTCATGTAAGATCTTCCATAATATTGAAAAAATAGTTCTCCATATATTTTACCTTTCATTTCTTCACCTGCATTTCAAAGGCATTTTGTTATCTGGTCCTTGCTTCCACAAAATCTTTAATACACTTGTCCTTACAACCACCTTCACAGTTAATGAAATCACAATAGTCCCATGTTACATATCGTAGAACTGTGGAAAACAGAACTGCAAGGGATGTCAAGAAGTCAAGAAGTTGTCTACTCCATCTCCCTGTATTAAGACAAGATTAACTATGTCTGTGATAAGCTTGACAAATATTTTTCTAATTTGGCCTTTAAAATCTCCAGGAGTAGATATTCCACAGCCTCCAAAATCAATCTGTTCCATTTCTTAACTATCCTTACCATAGGAACACTTCCTCTTAATATAAACCTGAATTTCCCTCATCACATTTTAAACTCCTTACTACTTGCCATAGCTACTACAGTCATTGAAGATGGGTTAGTCACTTGCCCTGTGCAAAGCTTCACATCTGAAGGTGGGAATCTTCTCTCTCCTTACTCATCTCATCTTTAGTCTAAACAACCCAGATTATTTCAGTCTGTTTTTATATGACATGTTTTTTAGAGCCATGATCCTTGCTCTCCTCTGGACCCCATCAACTTGTCTTTCAAAACAACACACATGATACAGTAAGCAAGGCTTTAAAAATGCCTGGTGTAGTGAAAGTGTTGTATCTGGAGGTTGCACTCCCACGTGAAGTATTGCAAGAGCAAGCATAATGCTGTGGATATATCACAGACGTTCAGCTTGCTATCTGCTATAACCACAGTGTCATTCTTAAAATGTTGCATCTATCTAGGTTCTCCAATGTGTATTTGTTCAGTTAATTGTTTCTCCTAAACTACAGGACCTTAGACTTTCTTAACTAGATACTATATTTCATATAAAGTACGCAGTTTGTCAGAGTCTTCTGTATGACAGGCTGGTCTTCCAATATGTTTGTGGTTCCTCTCTGTTTGCTGAAAGCTTTAAAGAAACATTCCTTCTGTTCGATCAGTCAGCTAACAAAAAATATTTGTACTGATCTGCTAAATTCTACTCCACACATGTCTCTTTTAAGAGTGTGTTTTTTCAACCAGTTCTATGCTCACCTTTTCACAGTTGCCTGTATCTGCAGCTTACTTCTGAGAATGGCACGTGACATAGTGTTGCAAGACTTAATAAAGCAGCATATATGATATTTACTGTGTGTCTCCTATGCTGACAGTTTTATCATGGAGGGTAATTATCTCTCACAATTTACTTAAGCAGGTTCTTTCTTTCTCTTCTGCTGATGGACTTACCCTTTTCTTTCCCCAAGTGGTGTTTCTGAACTAACAACCCCCTCTGTGCTGAAACAGCCATGGAAAATCTGTGAGCACTTTTAGAAGGGCACAGAAGCAAGAAGGAGGCAAAATCCCATCTGTCTGGAGACATAAATGGAAGACTTTGTGTACCTTCTGTGAAAATGTTCTATGTAAGTCAAACATAAGTAGTCCAAACTGCTTAAGCCTCTGTAGATTCAAGACAGACTGTATAGTAGCTGTACAGTGGCTGCAATATTGCCAAATTGATTCTATTTAGGAAAGATTTGTGTTAATACATAGTTCAGTTTTGCATTGGTTATTACCATAAGCCTGACTATAGCTTTTCTGCTGACAAAATTAGAGCTACTTGCTGGCATCTTGAAACTACCCCACTGATGCTGAGAGACAAATGTGTTGGGTAAATTAGAGCTGAAATGTGGGCTCACTGTTGTACTCTTCCTCTTTTACTGTCTATGTCATTTGGTGACACAATATTTTAATTTATTTTCTGGTAAGATTGTCATTACAGATTTTTTAAAGCAAAAGCAGTAGGTCATCTGGCTTGACATCCTTTACCATCTTTTATAATATTTTATGCCAGTCTCACAACCATAAGCACTTTAGACAGAAGAATACATCCTTAGACTATAGCTGGATTGTGCCTAGACAGATGAGACTAGAGATTATAAGAATTATTACTAACAGAAGTGCTATATATTTTCTGCTTCTTTGCATTTGGGATTAATACAGTGATGAATTAATTTTCCATTTGATAACTGAGAAGATTAATTCATAAGCAGTTTATCTCTGGAATCCTTTTTCAAGATGATATAGGCAAGAGTGGTAACTTGCCCAGTTAGCATTACTTGCTACCGACAATTTGAGCTAATTTAAATTTCAGCTATTAATTTCAGCTATAATTTTTCACTGAATTTGTTAGCTGACAACCTACATGGTAATTAAACATTATTGCTATTTTAATGGGGTGTGAAACACATGATGGTCAGACACACGATGCACACAAACTTAGAAACCTTCAATAATATACCAAAAGTATGACATTGTTAAAGTCAGTCAAAACATAAAACACTGATTTAAACAACACTGGGACTCATCTGTCTTTCTGGACACTATTAATAAAGCCTACACAGTAGAACGTAAGTAACAGTGAAACTGCTAGCGACATGATTCTCAGTTACTCACAGTGGTTTTCACAGATATTTGCTTCACTGAACTAAAATTTAGAGTATGGCTTGAAGTAACTCCAACTAAAAAGTGTCAGAATGGCTTTTTTCTCTAAAAATAAATTTAGGCCCAATAAAGCTAGTTTCTTTGTTTCTAACTAACATTGGATATTGTGATAGGTGTGATTGCAAATCTGCAAATTCCATTTAGGCTTCTATTTAACTTAAATAAATTTTAAGAATGGAAATAACAAAAGAATATTTCACAGCTTGATTTAATTATATCCATTACCATGTTCTGTAGAAATTTTGCATAGATTTTTACAGATGTCAAATTTAATTTAGATTATGAAATTTATATTTTGTCTACTTCTAGCTAACCTAAATACTTAACATAATTTTGATGATGAATGTTTCTCCTTGCTAGTATCACTTAATTGCTTAAAAAGGAGCTTAAAAGGGAATGTAGTTTTATTTTTCCTCTCATGAGAGAACAAAAATCATATATGCATCAGAAACATGGAGAAGTGTAAACAAGTGTCAAGGTTTTCATTTCAGATAGGTGTAACTTCATAGTTGTATGATGTCTTGAAAAGGAAATACTGTAGGAATAGACAGCTGATATGACATCTTTTTCAACAGCAGTAAAGATATGAGAGCTTGTCCTCTTGGAACATCTCTAGTAAAGTCTTCAGTTTTCTTATCACTGTTCTAACTAGAAATATGCCCTTACTTGCAGCTTGTGAAGATGTAGGACTGTTGAACCCTTTGTCGGTGTGATAGGGCCATAGATTCTGTCCTTAGGGCTAGAATGCTTCTAACAACTTCAGGCAGAGTTGAGAGAGGATGTTTGGGGAAGATGTGTGCTTTGGCATATGGGAAAAAGTGAAACCAATTGACAACAGCACCTATTGTAAAAGGCCAGATCAAAACTAGAGTAGACAGCTGAGCAGAGTACTTGCAGGATGAACCCTTGCTGTCACAATAACCTTTTGTTGCTCATTAGAAGTTACCCAAGACAATAACATGGACCTATTCTGGTAATTTACATATGGAGCTACCCAAATGATGGAGTTTTTCTTGGGACAGAATACTAAAAATTTTGATAGACACAGTCTGATAAAAGCATTTTCTGTTTTTACTAATTTTGTTTTCTATATCCTCCTGAAAAATGTGTTCTTGATGTCAATTTAGAAAGCAGTTAACTGTCTTCTCAACACACTTGAATAATATGATAGAATCAGAATAAAGTAAAGCCTAAACAAGAATCCACACTGTGTGGATTTAGAAAACTATCCTGCAGTCACTCATAGGAAATTGGTGCAGTCAAAGCAATGTCCAGATCCTGTCCTAATTTTGAATTAAAATTCTGAATGATAATCTAAACCTAGTTGAAACAAGAACTTCTCTTTATGAACCCTTTCCTAACTCTCAAAATTCTCCTTGTAATTCAACAAGAAAATATGCATACCTTGATGACTGGATATTTATAGGTTTAGGATATGTGTACCTTACAAGTCCTATTAGATTTTTTCCTCTTTTAAGTCTATTTAATTAATAAATTATGGAAAAGATAGTAGTATCTCCAGATGTAGTTTAGATTTAAAAATACCAGATATAATCATAGCCAGACCTGTTGTGCATGATGCAAATGGCAAAATATTTATTATAACGTTATACATGTTAGAATAGTAGAAGGAAGGTATAGATGAATATGTGATCTGTTGTCTCCAAATCTTGCTCTAAGTGTAAATGATTCAGTAGTCCTGTGTTGGTCAGATCACTGTAGGATTTTTCAGTTGATGCTTAGGAACTGAATGTTGTTTCAAAATACCACTTGCTCTTTTTCAATATGATAATGATATAAAGGTGAGGCTTTTTCTTCATCAGCTGGAAATAGAACATATTGCCCTGATACTACTAATTTTGCAGCTCATTCTCAGTTTCCTTCTGTGTATTCTGAATGCTCAACCATCAGCAAGTGTAAATTGGAAATGCAGGCTTAGCTTTCATTTGCAATATATCCTAAGGTCTTCTATTTAAAGAAAAAAGTTGATTTCTTTAGCCCAACCTGTTTGTCTGGACAGGAATTTAATTTGAAGAGACATAAAAATTCAGTGAAGGAAAGGAAAAAGGGTTTGGCAAGAGGTGTCCCTGTTGTGCTTTTTAATTTTGTTTCCATCCTCTCTTATAAAATTTTGGAAGGTTCTTTAGTATTTATAAGGTTTTAGCTTACATTAGGAACGAAAAGGAAATTAATTGATGAGTTTATTGACATCTCTTCCATTTTTCCCAGCCTCTGTTACATCCAGAATCATGAACGTCATCATAGTACTTTAGTAAAACTGAAAAGATGGTAGTATGGATCGGCTAAGGTGATACTCAATGAAATGCTGCTTACTGCAGTGACTACATAATGGAAGTGACTACATATTGGCAGGCAGGACAATGGCAGAAGACATTTATACTTTTAGAAAACAGGATAATTTGAGAAGAAGAAAAAAAAGAAGTACAGCAAACAACAGGAACAACAACAAAAAATAGCCTGGGTTTATTATGCTACTGAGTATTTGTTCCAGCCATTTATAAGTAGTTCATATAGTTATTTCAAAGGTAATGTCAGCCCACTCCAGCATTGACCAATGAGTCAACGTGTGTTTTATTTAAAAGAATAAATGATTAATTTGAATCTTTAGTGTTTCAATTTCATGTTATTAGTAAGCAGGAGACAATTTCTTTTTAGAAGAATCACTCATTAGTGACAAGAATAATCTGTCATAGAATTTGTTGTTCAACAAAGTTATCATGACAACAGGTATTATTTACATAATATAATGTAGCATTTAGTTTTTGGAAGGCAGGAGCATCATGAAAGATTTAAACTATGAGAAATACAATAACCAGAAATTTTAATTACCTGTAACTGCAAATCAGCCAGTGGATTGTATATAAACCTTTCAAAAATGCCTGTGGTAATTTATTTTCCCTGCTTTGAGACGAATACTCTTTTTGTCCTCACAGCACATGTGAAGGACCAAGAAGTCAAATGTCCCTTTCTCTGTGGTAATAAAGCAAATCAACTAAAGAAGAAAAAGAAATCTATCTCCAAAACTTTTTTCATATTCTTACCAACCTCAAAGTTCTGGGAATACAAAAAAGAAATATCTAGTATACTGAATAAAAGTGCATTGTGCAGAACTGCATGAGCTCTGAGGGTAATTTAAATGAGGTTAATATAGTAGTGGTTAAAACAGCATGTGAAAGTTGTTTGCTGTAGCTTATGTCCTGTTTGCATTCTCATTCCATGCCAAGCCAATTCTCCTGATGAACATAACTGAGAAGTTATTTGTGCCAGTATTCACAATTTTGATATGATAAACTAAGTGCCAGTTCTTCTTGAATATGATGAGTAATAATTCATAATGCCTTTGTCAGATTATTGGAATACATACATATGTATTAAAGCAGGAAGTGCAGTTGCAAAATTTGAAGAATTGTCTTAAGTACCAGGAGACTCATAAATGTCAGGAAAAAAATTCAGTTTTCTCCAGCAATTCAGACTTGAGAAAACCCATTGCAAATTTGCCATCATACCTAGAGATCAAAGGGTGTCCTTGTCATTTTCAGAATTAATCACAGGAGCTTGACACACTTCTAAGATAATACTATGAAAAGTGAGAAACTTTGCCAAAACTAAATTTATTTTTATGTTTAAGCATTACAAGCTTGAATTTAAACTTTAACTGTCATTATAGAGAAGTTGAATACAATTTATCTATGTCAGTAGATAAATCATGATTGACTAATTGGCTTGACAGTGCATTGCCAATATTATCATAACAAACGGTCCCTGTCCCAAATAATCTACAATGGAAAAGAGAGAAGACAAGAGTAGGAGGTAAAGGTAGAATAAATGCTATAACTAGGATAAATATAATTCTAGTTCCAGAGGGGTCTTCTGGTTTTGTTTTGGCATTTTTTTCTGTGGTTCTGTGTGTAATAAAGAGAGGGACTACAGTGCGGGGAAAAAACTTCAAGGAGGGGAACTTTGAAGAAAAAAATGTGAAGGGAACAATGCTGGGAAAAGAGGGAATATATAAAATGAAGATAACATAGTCAATTGAGAGAGAAGAGAAAGAGCAATCACATTGTCTTTGCAAGAGATAGTTTGTTCAGAACCAGAGAAACTTCTCTTCACAGCCACAGATTTGTAAATTGTAGGCCTATAATCATTGAATAGGAACAATAATATATATTTTTTTTCTAACACCACGAATAACTGGCTACAGTATGTCAACAGCATGTAATCATTAACATTTTTCTTATCCTTAAGTTAAAATTAGTTTCCTTAAGTAATTATTCAATTAATTTTGAAGCATGACACAGTCCTGAAAATTCAAGTGATTTATGGATAGCTTATGATTGCAACTAGAGGTAAATATAGTGATTTTTCTATTTACTGGATTATTGGCTGAGCACTTGTCTTAGCAAAACACATTAATTCATTCTCAGTTTGGAATTTGGTTGTGTGGTTTGGGTTTTTCTGGGGTTTTTTTGGTTTGAGAGAGACTGAGAGCAAATACATCTTGGCTTTGTTGTCCGTGACCTTGTAAATGAAATGAGCAGGACCCAAAACAGCTCCATGCTATTTGCATTCTTAATCTGAATAATGGACTATGCATTGTTTTTGGTAACACAAATAGCAGTTCAGGAAAAAAGATAACAATTATTGTTAGAAAGGGTCTGCTGGATATGTTATATTTCTCATCTTTTTTTTTGATTTCACAGCTGCAGCCTTGGTGATTATTTATTTTCCTTGTGATTTTAAGAATAAAATGCAGTGATACCAATTACAACTCCCACTTCTGTGGGTTCTAAGCCTTGCTTACTTTTACTGTGTTACTGGTAATTCTTTTCCCTACAACTGTACAAAGATGTTCGCATGCATAATGAAAAGATAATTATAAAATTCACATAGAATTTTCGTTTCCAAGGCCAAGTATTTTGAGCCAGAAGGTACTGTGAGTGCTTTATGATTACATTTACCAACAGCATGACAACATACACTTCAGTGTATTCAAAGGAAAACATAATCAGGTAGCCAAAGGAGGACAATTATCTTTCATACTAATTGGCAAGTTCCTTTTAACCTTTAATTAACTGTGAATTTTCAATAGGTCTGGATAGCCTTGTTAGGCTTCTTGCTGGTAGAAGGTCATTGAAATTTCTTTTCTCCTGATTGCACAGATGCAGTATAAATAAAATATAGATGCATATACAATATATAAGGTCATAATCCTCATTTGCACTTTGAAGTGCATAAAGTATGACAATCTTACACTGCTGAAGGCAGCAGTGCTGCCAGGAGTTTTTACTTGTAGCTTCAAAAGAAAATTCAAATAGATTTTGCATTCTCGGTTTGTTTCTTTTGGCACATTTTTGATACAATCAGCAGCAGTTACTTGAAAGGCTCAGAACTGATTAGCATAGAGCCTAATATGCCTTCTTTAGATGCCGTCCTAGAGAATATTCCCTGCAGAGCAAAGGTTAAGATGCACAGAAGAAAAAAAATGCTGTTCTCCTGAGTGCTGAGTTATTCAGCATTCTAGAGACTGCTTCCTTTAAGATGTGCTTCTCCCTTTTGGTGGGTGGTTTATTATAGAAAATACAAGAAATGCTACATTTTCAAAACATTTCTACCATATTATCTCTGCAAACAGATATTTGACAATGCAGCGTGTTCATGTTCATATGTATTTTTCACATAGACTGATGTATTACGTAGCTTAAAAATAAACCTCTAGGCATACAGTGGCTAAGAAAGGGTGTTAGAAAAGAAATGGTTTGGATCAAAACCCCTTGTGACACAACATTTTGCAGATGTACAGGCAGTAGTAATAAGTAAGACCTCAGACCATCCCAGTCATATGGGTTACATTGATTTGTTTCCTGATTAAATAAAACAGGTAGCAAAGCAATATGCATTATGCATGGCATGAATAGCTTCTTGTTTCCAGCCTTGGTCAGGTTCCAGTTAAAAGGCAATGGCAAATCCTATGACAATGGTTATTGAGTCCTCAGTATCCACCTTGCCTGTGATCAACTTTTTCTTTTTGTTGTGCTTTTTGCTTTCAAATTATAGTCTTATTATGCAGCTGACTGCATGTAAATATCTTTGCTATGCATAAATAAATGCTGCTAAAACTAATTTTTGTATACTTTTAAACCTTTTTCTTAGATGCTTTCTACCTCTGAGATGCCTTGTTTCTTGTTTGAAGCATCACTCACTTATGTATTCTTTGTTTTTTTGCATCAAATTGTTTACAGTATCCTATCAGCAGCAATCAGGTAACCATATCTTTGTGTTAGTGGATTTTCTGGTTACTTGAGGCATTAGGAAGAAAGAGAATATGTGAAGCATGTTATGCAAATTGCTATTTCTTACAGATTCACCAAGACATATGGGGGCAAGAGAGATGGTCCAGCCTTATACATAGCAGAATGCAGCCCTGTGAAGGAAAAAACAGAAGCCAGGCTAACAATGTCTTCCCTTTTTCTTTCTATACTTATCCAAAGACCTGCTGCTTCTCACTTCTGTCTCATGTATTGTATGCATAACCTAGCAGAATTACCTGATGAAGCCCTTTTACCTCACTATATACGATAAAAACTTAAGTTGATGAAGAAAGAACATTAGCGAGACAGTACAAGAACTCACAGGCAAACTGGTTCCTAAATGGTTGTTATGGAAATATTTGGACTACATTCCTACTGTATGCTGAGTAATGTTAGTGTTAACAATATTTTTATGGAATGAGAACTTGGGTAGGATGTTTTGTCTCTGCAAAATATGTTAACATCTGTATCAAATGATGGATTTTTTTTAAATTATTGTTTGATTCTGATAGAAATCTTACTAAAAATGAGAGAAAGAAAAGAATTTAAATAAAATAGGATCACGACAGCATTTGAACTTGCCTGCGCAGTGTAAAAGACATACTTCCACTACAGCAAATCTGATATTACAGTCTCTGTGTTACTTTTGTTTAAAGTATAACATAGAAAAACAAAATGGACTGTTCATGATCATCCAGCCTTCTCTGCCCTTGGAATCAGGCTATTATTTGGAAAGTATTTTGTCTACTAAGGGCCAAATGGCTAACAGAGTAAAGGTCATTGTGCAATCTATATCTTAGACCTGCTAAAATAAGGCCACTTCATCTCATGCGGTATGACGTCCTCTTCACTCCAGCAGCATTCATAACAGTAATAAATGTGGAATAGTCCCAACAGAGACATATGTTGGGATACAAAGAAAAAAGTGTTTCTATCAAGAGAAAACATGTTACAAAATTACATACTGAGTGAGTTAGATCTTTTCCTCATACGTAGAAGAAACACTATGCCATGCAAATAGCATATCTTCTCAGCAGTGGATTAGGAAGGAACAGTCATTCTCAGTGGAACCCTGGAGAGGGGAAAATAATACATTTTCAGAAATTGCTAAATTTCCTTTCTTAGATTTCTTGTGGTATGACAGGCCAGATTGTTTTGGCTGTGCTCGCAGTGATGAACGTCTTTCTTTACAAGAAGTTCCACTAAAAAAATAAGATTATTCACTTGGGCAAAAAGCACCTTCAAAATGCCAGATAGGCATAGAAATAGGAAGAATTTGTCACCACCTAGCAGCATTATTTTACATTCTTTCCTTTGAAAAGAGTGTAAGATGCTTTAGGATTCTGACTACTAGGTTGTAAACAATATGAAGTTCTTTATCAGTAATTGCACTTCTTTTTCAAACTAATAGCTTTCCAAGGAAAACACACAGATAATGAACAGAGTATACTTGCTATGCAAAAGATAGTATGTAGGCTGTTTGCTATAGTGATTCAATGGAACATTTGTATGGATGGAAGACCTCTGCATCAGCCTTGAGGGACAATATTTGCCTAACCTTTGCTTAAGCTTCTGTGGATGTACTAATTTTATTGTTTTGTTGCATTTGAAATGTTCAAACTATAGCTGGAATACCCAACACACTCATTTTTCCCTAACCATATAGCAAAATAGGACTATGTAGAACAAGTTAATTCACTTCTGAGAAGAGAAATATCTGCCCCTTATTAATTTCTTGCAAGGAAATAGAGCATATATTCTTAAGGGATTGATAAACTGTTTCTAATGATAACTATTTCCTGTATAAATCTGAGAACTAAGAATTTTGTTTGTAATCCAGACTAATGATATCATTCTTTTACATGGCAAAAATTAAGTCAGACTTTTTACTTTCTTCCCAGAAAAAATATATTCAAGTGGTAAACCCCATCATTTTATCTCAAAAGTAATTATACTTTGACAACAATCTATGCTTACTGTGGATGAACTTGAGAGTTCAGCACATTGCTGTAGCAGCAGCTAAAAAGCAGAACCTGCAGTAGGTCCATATCATGGTAAGATATGAAACAAAGGGTGAAACCCCATATTTTTCTCTGCTGCATGAACATTTATAAGATAGAACATATAAATCCTGTTCCACATCTTTAGGTGCTCTCAGCTAGCTCTGCCTGTAAACTACATCCTGGTTAATACAATTCTATCTCTTCCATAAAATTAACAGACTTCAGATTTACTTTTTAAAGGTAGATCCATATGAGGATGCATCAATGAACAGAACCAGGTTTCAGGTTTGAAAGAGCTGTTGAAATAAATTTTCTTTTTATATATGATTCATCTTTATGGAAATACCCCAACAAAATTTACCATAAATAAGTTTATAAGAAGAAATAAAATTCTTGCTATGTATAATGTTAGCAACAAGCTACAAGAAAAAAATATTGATAATTACTTTAGTACAAAGTTTTGTTTCAGGCCCATATCATTTATTAGGTAGCTTTAAAAAGTCAGAGACAAGGAGCTGAATATAATACAATTTGAAACTCACAATAAAGTGGTCACCTGTTACTGGCTGTTTGCTTTTGGCACTGGAAGGATGATCTTTATAGGGTAGTGAATAACTGTTCTGAGCCATAAGATATGATTGTGTGATAACAGAATAAACAGCCTGAACTTGTTTAGGAAGTAGTTCATGACACAGCTTCTGACTGTAATTTAGTCTTTTCTAAAAAAGGTTTCCAGTGTCTGTTTGTTGTGATGCGGTGATACTGAAGTACCTGTCCCTCACAGGGACAGATTTTGTGAGCTGTTCCCAAAATATTGTTAGGAGTCTAGATCACTGATTTCTATCAAGGATGTCTGATATTACTGAAGAGTTATTTCCTGACAATGTGGAGCAGTTGGGAAGCAGATCAGATCTTTCCTGTCTTCTCCTTTGACTTCTATAAAGTGATCAAGAGTTTGGTGGACTAATGGAAATTCCTCAAATATTTAAAACTGGTGTAGGGTTAACATGGACTGGTAGCTATCTGCCTGTACAGGTTTGTTGCATCAGGATGGAGAAGTAGTCATCCAATAGAGTGAAATAGAGATACTGAATTGCAAAATCTGTAAGAAGTCCAGACAAGATTACTTTTAAAGTAAATTAACTATTAAATCCTCTCTTCCTCATGTTTGGAGGAAAGTCAGCACTCAGAACATCCTTACTGTAAACCCATATAGGATATGAGAACATTTTTGACCTTCAACCTTCTTCCCTTTGGCCTTAATCTTCTATATTTCTCCTTTGAGAGGTAACATGTTGAATGTAAACAAGCAAACTGTTATGAAAATCAAAGATAAGTCAGTAAGTGAAGTGTGATACAGCCTAAAGTAAACAACTGGATATAATTTAGCAGTTAGACTGATTTTATAACACCTCATTAGGAAAAAAGAAACCCTTAAAAATTGACAAACCTTTTGTTTTTACTCTTGCTTTATCTTTCCCTTTAAGATAAGTGATTCTACATTTGCTGCTGCAGAAAGCATCAAACACCAGGTCAAAAAACACCAGGTGGTTGGGTTTGCTTTTCTTCTAGTCTATGTTTAAGAGTTTGAGTGTTGTGAACTAATCGAGTGAACATTAGAGCTGTTTTCTTCACATGTCACTCTAAAAGACTGGCTGAGAGTGCTGCAAAATGCAGGTGCAAGCAGAAAATAAATTAATTATAAGGATTGGCAGTGATGGTTTGTGAAGCATCATTTGCTGGTTATAGCTATGTTAATCTGCTTTGTTACAGCTTGCTTTCTGTCTCAAAAGCATTCTCTCACATTGTTTTGTTTTCAAAGAAGATTCTTCTCAGTCAAAGTAACACTTCCTTAATTTTCTTTGGAAGGAGCCCACTTCTGTTATGTAAAAGTAGCTATTCTCCTGAAGGAAAAGATTATTTAAATGTGCTAATGTATTACTTGATGTGAAACTTCTTTATTTAAGTAAAGTATATTTTCAACATCATAGATGTTTCTAATATATGAAAGTAAAAATAGACCACTTTTCCCAATGTTATCTGAATTTGACATGGCTGATCAAATCTAGGACATAAATCACTGTCTTTTCATATTTGTATTCGATGTCATCAGCTCTAGAAAGCTAATGGGTACAATTTCAAACACTGGAATTTATTGCCAAAAATCCAAGTCTGATTGTTTGCTTTTATGCTATATTGCTCCCATTGTAAAGGACTCAATTCAGTTGGGAGTATGTTAATGCAATGCACTCAGAGAGGGACACAAGTGAGACTGCGTGAAATATGCCATGAATCAGTCTTTGGCTCTGACAGTACTCTCAAACTCTTGCCTGTGTAAGTATGCATAAGTTCTATTTCAAAAGCTGCCAAATAATTCCTACATTTTGAGGATTTTACTAACTGCTGCTTAAGTATACCAGGACATAGAATTCATGACCTCTTTTTTTATTGTCCTGTCTCCCTCAGTACTTAAACCACAGATACCATCTTTTTCTGCAGACTTACAAGCACTAGAACCAATTGTCAGAAGTTGAGCCTGGCAGACAGCAAATGACTGAAGTTTTCACTCAAACTCAACATTATGCTTGTAATAAGCAAAAACAAATCAGAAAATTGTTGGAGGCAATGAGATCTTGACATGTTCAATTTGTGACAAAACTGAACTGTTTGTTTATAAAGACCAACAATATTTGGAGGAGATTGAGCGTGGCTATATATTCAAGTTATGAAGTTCTGCTGAATTTTCATAGGCTCAAAGGTAGACAGAAAAGTCACTGATATCTGCAAATGCCATTTGTATTCCTCCACAAACACTAAGAACTTGTAGAAATAGAAATGAATCATTCTTCTGCTTTCATTGCACACCGATCTTCAGGGTTTTGCCTCTTATCTATGCAGGAAAATACAGGTTTACAGATTGAAGTTTTTGTACAGATAGCCAGGAAAAGGAATTAAATGTATTTTATAACATATACCTACTGTAACCAGTCATGTTTATTATTCAAAGCAAAGAATTAGCATCTTAGATCAAACAGGTGAATAAAGGTTATTACATGAGAGCAGACATCTTTGCACTTATCTTGACTATCTTCCATCAGAAAATCAGAAATACCTATTTGATCCAGCTGCATGCTTTTCTGTATTATAAATGGCTTGCCTGTTTTGTTGTTTGTTTGTTTTTTTTTTCCTCTAGAGCAAACAGTATTAGGACACTGTACAGTGTTGTTTTCCAACTGAATTATTTGTAGTCATAGATGTTTTCAGAATTTCAAGGTTGTGCATTTTTGCTGTTTACCTGAACCTAAAAGTGCATCCTCTTGCTTGGCATTCATGATCTAGGATAACCACAATCTTTCTTTTCTTAGAGGGTTAGCTGTTGCATGGGATTATGTATGTAAGTTATTTGTCAACAGAGCACAGGAACTTAGTAACAGGGTTGATCAGTTAAAGCTTGTTAGACACAGTTCAGTTTCCATTTATACCTGTAGCAGGTCTCCCAACAAAGGCTAGTGATGGCAGGACATTATAAAAGTTTAGAAGATTTGTTTGAATAAAGACCCAAAAACCTGAGATTTTGGGTGTTATGAATCTCCCAAGAGTTTCCTTTTCATATTTCATTTCTTCTTATCTATGGACAATTTTGAAATGCTACAATGGACACTTTTTTCTTGCAATGTTTTTTCAGTGCCATTAGACGGCAGCAAAATTTGTTGGATGGTTTAATCAACTGAACTACACTGCTTTTGAGATGAGGGTGTTATTCATATCTTTTTGATATCTTATTGACCTAATGCTATTTATCTAATTGCTTTGAACTGTTTTTCCCTCTCCCACCATCAATTTAGACTGTGAGCTCTTCAGTGCCGGAACTGCCTGTCTCTATATGTTTGTGTAATGCCTATCATCAAGATGCCATTATATTGTTATCTAGGCATGACTCAGGTGCAGATAATAATAATAGAGCCTCAGCTGGCTTGCCAAAAGAGTGCAAAGCTGTGAGCATATTCTTTTTAATAAGTGCTTGCAAGCATCATAAACTATCAAAATGTTTAAATCAGATTAAGGTATGGTAGAAAGTTTGGGGGTTTTATGCCATCATTATTCTCTAATTGTGAATTACAAATGCTTTGTTAGGAAGAATAAGCTTCCAAAACCTTACAAATGAAAAAATCTTCAGTTGTGTTGCCAAAAAAGGCTTCTGGCTATATAGACTTGTACAAAGAAAAGGAAAAGAAAATCTAGAGACAGGAGACCACACTGCTGCACAGTCTTTGAACACATAATAATTCTAGTGCCAGACTTCGGAGTGCCAAATTGGCACTTACTCTAATCCTCCCCTTTCCTAGTGTTACACTCAGTAGTCAAGAAAACCTGGAATGAGTGGAAAGTGTTGATTTATCTCTGGGGAAAACCGATGCCAGCATTTAAAAGGAGGATAAGGAGGATGCGAGGATAAGGAGGATGCAAGTATAAGGGAAAACAGAAGAAGAAAAAGGAAAGGGAAATAGAAAAGAGAGGGAAAGGAGAGAATGGGATAAAAACAGATATACAAAGGAGCAGAGAGTGCAAAAGCATATGAAAAAGAGATAATAGAAAGAAGAATTACTGTGGAAGTAATAGTTAAAGTCAAAGGTTTGCCATCAGTTCCTACTGTGCATAAAAATTGCATCTTGTCTCAGAAACATTTTCCATCCTGAGTATTCAAATACTTACAGAGACGCAAAGATCCCCTTGGCAGAACTTTCTCATTGAGTTATATTCTAAGTGACCTAAACAAAAGACTTGGGTTTTTTTGTAAAGCATCTGTCAGTATGATGTTTTACCAACTACCATACACAGTTTTGAGAATCAAGAAGAAAGAGTAAAATGCAAGCAGACGCACAGGCATACAAAACCAAAACCACCCTTGAATGAAAAGTATGAAAGTTGCTTTTATCTAAATATGATCAACAAAAGCAAACAGACTTGCAAGAACAGTCATGTTCAGACTACAATGATTAATTGTCCTATGGCACACAGTTACCACAGAAAATGGCTCCTTAGATAGGGTGGAACTAAATAGGAAGTGTCCTGGAGTGCATTATCATCTAGTGCAACAAGTAAAAACTTATGTAAGAACATCTTACACATTACCTCTACTTCATCTCTTAGGAGTAGCACTTCTGTGTGAGGAGGCCAGGTATGAGCATACCTGCATGTTTCTGCATACAATCTGGAATTTCTGCTGTTAGTTTGCTGAGTAATAAACTCACTAATCAGTCATTAGGGATCTTGTTTTTTAACTTGAGTGGTCAAAGCTTGTTTCTGAAGAAAATGAAATATTTCTGTTATAAACCAAAATAAATGTAGGGGAAATGTCATTCCTGACTTTCTCAAAAAGTACGTTATGCCTGGAAAAAAGATATTTTACATTATCCAAGAATCAGACTGTAACATGTAGTGCATTCTTAGGCTCTTTATTCACAATAACTCAGAATTTGACTGTCCCTCTATTAGGTAAAGGATAGCAGCCCCCACTACATATCTGTAACACCCCCACTATCTGTGGATGGAACTGTGCAATATTTTTGAGGGCATTAAGATGTGAAGTGTCAAACTGATAGTCAAAGTAAGAACAAATCTGTTATATAAATACATTTTTATATATTTATATATATTTATTATTACCAAAAAATCCATCGACCATTTCAGCATTTTGTTGGAGGAAAAAAAATTCCACTGCAAAAGGCACCCCCCCTACCACCCTTTCCTGCTTCAAATCAGTAATAATTTTTTACCTCAAATGGAAGATTTTAAATAAAGCATATAGTTTCTGAGAAAATTTATTTTATCAAAACTCAATTCTGTGCAGATAATGAGGATTATGACCTGACTTAATGATCAAATTAAGAAATGAGTGGGAAATTGTGTGTCCACTGCCCTCCCCACCCCCCACAGTATCCTCCCCCTACTTTGAATCATGCTGTAGATACCTGACAGAACGTTTCTAATTTTAACTGATTCGGTGATTTGCTGTTACTTATTTTGGAAGAAAAGCTATCAGAAAAGCTTCACAGGGTTGTTATCATGGGTGAAAAGGACAGCGGAGATGTGTTGTGTATGTTGCTCTGGGAATGTTCAAATTCAGTGGCAACCTGAACTTTGATGAAAATGATTGCACCTCTGGTAGGACTATGAATTTTATGTTAGGAAATGTTAGTTTACTTTATAGAATTAATAACTGTGTGCATAAGTGCAATTTTCAAGTGGTAAAGTGGTTCCTCTTGTGGTAGAAAGAAAAGAAAACAATTTATCCAGAACATATTTACGTTTACCTCAAATTAATTAAAAGGATTAATTTTTTTAGTAAGTACAAATAAGTTGGGTGCAAAAAAGAAAACTTTTTAAATAAATGCTTTCTAAAGTATGTGATAAGTACACTTCCCTGTAAAATAGGAAGAGGCCGCAGCTGCCTTTCCTCCTTAATTTCATTATTTCATCCCTCATGGGCAAAATTCATGCAATTTACAGGAATGATCAAGACTGTACCTCAATGAAAGTTCCAATTTGCCCCAAAGTACATAACGCAAGGTCAGGAATAGGAATTAGTGCAAAATGACAATGTAAATTGTTTCAAATACCATTTAGTTCCAGGGAAAATCTGGTTTCTTAATTAAGACTATACATTTTTATCTTAAGATCACACAATCTCATCTGCTGTGGTATCTGGTTAAATTATATGCGGCATACCTCTTATTGCTCCACTGCATTACCATTCTTTTTATGAAATTTCTGTTTAGCAATCACTTCACTATGATATTTTTTTCTCTTTTGAAATCAAAGTTTTAATTCTGGGCAGGTGGCTGTTATTTGAAGAGAGGAGGAGGAAAGGGACAGAAAAAAATCTTCAGTAGTTAGAGGTTTTCTGCCACTGTTCTATTTGACAAGGAAAGTCTTTACAGGTGATTGAAATAGTTCACTTTGTGCAGGAAATTTGTAATATTCCTGTTGCTTTCTGCATGCAGATGACAAGCTGCTGCCAGCTGTACAGCATCATTTGCTGCAGCTTCGGGGACTTTAGTGATTTCCATCCATTCAAATTGGTCCAAACCACTGAACTATTCCCATCTCCAGCATTTGTAGAGCCAGACCAATTTGCCCTTATCACAACAGTGTTGCCGAAGGCTTTGTGAATTACAAGCTGTTTCTCATGTTTATTGATGGACTGATATTTGGGAAAGGACCAAAATAATAATAGTAAAAAAGTACAGTTTATTTCCATTGGAATTGATTTTTTTCTTTCTTGCTTGTTTGCTATTTACCTTCCAATTTTTCTTTTCCATTTTTGGGAGGACGGTAGGTGGTTAAGGGGACATGTAGAGCTCAGTTTCTAAATGTGAGACCTCTGGGAGAAGGAACTGAACTAATTGAATCGGATTAGACAAGCCAGCAGAACAAAGTCACATTCCATGAGGTTTTTCCAGCATTGAGTAGATGAATAGTAATTATTTAAGGATTAGTGCAAGTCTAAGATGTGGTCCACTCTGAATACTATTCACCATATATAAACAAAAGCAAGATGTAATATATGCTATTTAAGCTTCTTTTTATCTATAATAGATTTCTTTTAAAGCTGCAAGAACTTGAAAAAATCCTACATGGTGAGTAAGCACTCTTACTGTTTTTCAATAAAGAATTAAACCCTTTAAGCTTTAATTCTAAGGAGATTCTAAAGAGAGCTTAATTAAAGATACTTACTCTAGCTATAAATTATGTCCACCCTCATTCTGGTGGCTTCTGGTTTGTTTTATTTTTTTTTGAAGTACATCAGCAAAGAAGAGAGGAATATTTTAAAGTGACAGGTTCAGTTTTTTTTTTAATCGTTTATGGTATCCATATTTTTTGTAGTTTCTGAGGTCTTCAAGCTTCACAGTTACATCCACTTTTGGCACATCTTTAAAAGTGACTTGTGAAGCTAATTTTAAACTAGATTTGAACCCCAGTTTTTTAATTAACTGTATCCCTAGTGATCAAATAAGGACATTAGAACATCATACCTCTTGACAGACCTTTTAAAAAAAGTGTGTATTTTTTTCATGTCAAATTCTATCCCCCAGCACATTGTAAAGATTACTTTGGATGCATTATGTGATAGTACCACACATATCAGAAGAATCATGCTTTGCAATAAGCTATAGTTCCTAGGTGGTTTTTCTGGAGAACTGTGAAGTAGCGTAGTGGGAGATGAATAAAGATGATGTTATGGCTGTTCCTCCTGATGTTATTCCTTGTTCCTACTTCATTTTGGGTAGCATTGGAAATAGTTTTCTATCTTCAAGATTGGATTGCTTTTATTCCCAAAAGGCCTCTGCTGTTTGTTTCTTTTCCACATACTTCATTTAATAAAGCTTTTGTTGTGTTTTTTGTTTCCCTCCTCTCTCTGTATTATGAGATAAATGAAATAAAGAGTAGATCAAGCAGCAGATGACCACATTGTGGATTCACTGGGAATAACAGGGATTTATTACTTAAGCATAAACAAAACATTTGTCTACCTGAAAATTCATTCAGGCACTGCTCTTGGGAAATTTTACCATTCTAACCTTTATATATACTGTCATTTGGGAAATTTCAGGTACTAGATGTTGGAGAACACTATTCATTTGGGGTTTTTTTAAATGCCTTATACACTGGATTTGGTTCATTTTGAGCCAGATAATCTTCATGGCTCTTTCTATTGTATGTAATTGCTTGGTGGGTTTGAATACATTTAGACTTGTGAATTTTTTAGAGGTTGTGTTCCTTTAGAGGTTAATTTCTGTGAATACTTGATTTTATGAAGCCCCAGGGATTGCAGTCGGGGGATGAACATTTAGGCCAGGATTGAGTGGACAGGAGGCAAAATCAAGATTAGAGGGTTTGAAGGCAGAACCAGCTACTGAGATACAGGAGCAGGAGGTTCAGCTGCTTGGACAAGCCTTAACAGTAATGCATAGCTTGTCTATACATAGGTCCAATCACGCCAATGTCAAAGGAAACCACAGTATATGAAATTTCTTTGTATCAATTAAGTATAATGGAATATTTTTAAAGAGTGTTTGAACTTTTTTATTTCACAAATCCATAGTTCTCAATAATTAATGTAAAAATAAACATCTCTTATTTCCCCAAAGTGTAGATAATTACTTTCTGAAAATACGTACTTTTAAAAGTTGAATGCAATCAGAAGCAAAATTCTGTGATTTTGAGCATTTCAAACTACTACCCTTTCTTCTCCTTGTGTAGCAATACAGATCAAACCACTGGTTTGGATTTTCTGTACATCAGTGGATACCTCTGGAAGATTCGGCACTTTCATTAAAAGCCTCTTTAAAGAGGGTGTGGAAAATGCAACAAAGACTGAAAAAGATTCGGAGTCTTTGTTTGTGGAACAAATGGAGATTGTGACTTTGAATTAGTGCTTAGAGATAATCTTCTGTTAGACCAATTAGTTGAACTGGAAGAAATAGACAGATTCTTCAAGTATGCAAATTCTTCCATTGTAAAGCAGGTGAAGCTAGCCACAGATGAGAAAAAATGCTGTAAGTTTAATATTTAGCACTCACATCATCTGAGGAAAAAAGTAGTTGGAAGGTACTGTGGAATAGAAGAGATCTTAGTATGAAGAGAAGATGATAAGGTATTATGCCTGGGAAGCATAATACTTGAGGAACCTGTAAGGACCAACTGCATTAATAGAGTGGGATGATAAAGAGGATGTCCTTCCTACAAGGAACTGAGGAAGGGCATTAGGCCAGCTTCTTATACTTGGAGGATGGATGCTAAATTCAAGGTCTGTTGAGCTTTCAGTAAGCTGTAGGGAACATCTGTGTTTGTTGATAGACTGATAAGCCAAACGAGATTTGACTTCTTATGCTAGGAAAAAACAACCCTGAAATAAACAACATACAGAACTAAAAAATCCACACACATGAAAAATGTCAATGATATGAGTTAGGTTTTATCTCAGTACATATCTCTCAGCCAGCAAAAATAGTACAATCACTATTAACTCAAAAGAGACAAGATTTGCTAGTGTTGTAATACAGTCAGGAAGGGCATTTACTTAGACTGAAGCCAGGGTAATTGCCTGTCTCAGCACAAGAACAGGGCACTACCCAATATGTTGCATTAGCAACATGAAAAATATTAATACAGTGTTACAGCCTTTCATTTGTGATCTCTGGTGCCACTTCTGATGAGTGAAGGTTTAAGGCACAAAAAGTTTCTGCCAATTCGGCTTTGATCAAGAGATGTTTCTACTCTCTCTATGTATCAGACTTTTGCTATAATTGGCCTTACCAATTTTGTTCACACTTCAACTGTGTAGAATATGTAGCACACCAGTAACAGGCTGTCTTGTGTTGATAACAAGCTTTTTAATAAATCACTCATCCTTCCTATAATAATAAGACTTTCTGCTGTGTTTTCTTCTCAAAAGTAAAGAGAAAAATAATTCTGCCACCTGTATTGTCATTTTCTTGTCTGTCGTGTTTTCATTCTTTCATGGCAGACGTGGTGCAACATAACAATAAGACAGAAAGGCAAACTGCTGGTTTTCTTTATTTTGCTTTTTACATCGCACACTACTGTTGCTCCAGAAGTCACAGGACCAAAGAGAGATTTAACAGGAGGACAGAGGAAAAGGGATGAGGGTGTGCAGAGGTGACCAGAGGGAGGTAAAGGAGCAAACAAAACAATACTAGGCAAAAAATGGAGGAAAAAGCTGTTTAAATGTTTAAACAGCATTTTCTAATTCTCAAAGATACTTTGTCATGTAGCCTTTTTATTGTAATAAGGAGCAGGCTGTTAAAAATGTTCAAGTTTGAAGTTCCTCCAAGTGATTACCTAAGCTTTAAATTTCAGTATTTAAAACACTAATAAGGTGGCAGTTGAGGAAGATGTAAGAATATCAGCAGTTTGTCCATAGAATGAACACAGCAGAAGTACACATTCCCTACATGAACTTATTGTCACACTAATATTTCAAAATTCCTACACATGAGACATTTTTCCTTTAATTAAAACCAGATCATTTCTGATTGAAATGAATCACAGTCAAACATAGACTTTCGAAATCAATGTGGGGTTTTTCATTCAAATCAGTGGGCCTTGGATACAACCCTGAGACACTGGATTGTCTAACAATCCTGCTTTAAAGACCAATAGGGTATGTAATAGTAATTTTTATCATGTGGACAGCTAGATATCTCCTTTCCTAATATTTAATTTTCACATAGAATAGGGCTGAGAAGTGCCTGGACACCAAAGAGATTTGTATTGTGTCTGGTTGAGATGGAATTAATTCTCCCCATAGAAGCCCTCATAGTGCTGTGTTCTGCATTGGTAGCTGGAAAGGTGTTGATAACACACCAGTGTTTTGGCTACTGCTGAG
>JANZLQ010000044.1:6300322-6311187 GCA_026212715.1 Elanus axillaris | reverse complement strand
GAAAAAGAAAAAGAAAAAGAAAAAGAAAAAGAAAAAGAAAAAGAAAAAGAAAAAGAAAAAGAAAAAGAAAAAGAAAAGAAATTGTCCTTTGGCTGGCAGAATTAATGATTTTTTTTTCATTTATGTTGTGTTCTTATTCAGCCCTTTTCCTATCTCTTAGGATTTGCCTTTTACTGTTATCAGTAATGAGCAGCACCATTTAACTCCACAGGTCTGATACTGAATGAAAGATGCTGTTACCCACCAAGTACTGTGATAGTGTAGAACTTCCTGGACAAGGGGTTAGTACATTTTAAGAACAGGGAGACACTTTTGAAGCATCCCCACTTTGATCTTGCTGTAGATCAAGAGTAATGGGCCTAACAACAGAAGCTGCAGTTCAAAATGGCAATGGAAAGCTTTTTCATCTCCTCTGCTACTGGAGAAAAAAAACCTTTCCTCTGTTTTCTTCCTAGGAACCACAGATTTCCACTTACTACAGATCTAGAGTGACTCTGCTCTTCTGCCATGTTTTGTGGGGAAAAGGGAAGAGAGCACCAGCTGGGGGGATGAAATGAAGAGTGCAGTCAAAATCCCCCTTCTTTTCCTCTTGCTGGGGTAGGGAGCCTGCCCAGGCAGCACAGCTGAGCTCTGCTAAGTGTAGGAAGGGACAGGGCAGAGGTAGAGGCTTAGAAGAGTGTGACACCAGGCAAGGAAGAACAAAAGATTGTAGGGCATAAAGTTACTACCATAGGTGCTGCAGTAACACAGTATCTTCATCCTCAACATTTTCATATTGCTCATCTTCTGTAGTCACTGGCTACAGACAGGTGACTTTACAGATATGTCTATGTTGTCCCCAGACTTCCGAAATCACATCGGGTCAATGGTATGACATGTTTTTTCTTTCCATACTGGCTGCTGTAGTAGGGCTGGTAACGGAGGGAGTGAATATTGCAGCCTGTTGTGGGGGTGTGTCTGTTGTCAAGCTTAGCTGGAGATTTCAGTCCCTTGCAGTGTTTTGATTGTGCCTCTCTTCTGGGGTGCCTTTAAGCTCTGATATTTGTATGTAAGCATTTAATTCTGCCACAGTGCAGTGTTTTGATCTTTGTATGTTTTTGAAATAATCCTATAATTCTTTTACATTCTAAGTTGTTATGTAATTTGGACTAAGTAAATACACTGTAGGTACTTCTGGCCCACTTTACAGACACACTGGGCACTTAAAGATCACACTGCTTTATCAGAAAATCAAGGCATTAAATAAGCAAAAAGTTGTACTTTTAAAATAAGTACTTGTAATTGCCTGCATTCCAGGACAACAGATGTACCCCAAATCCCCATATTTAGTGTACCCCAGAAAGCTGTTCCTTGTTATTTGCCTCCGAGCAACAGGGACAACAGGCTGGGTCAAACTGTAGTACAGGTAAATGAACATATTCTAGGCTGCCTGAAAGCTCAGTTTAAGTCTGAGTAACTCTGAAGTGTTATAAACATATGTGCGTGCTCCAGAATAATCTGCCCAAATGTTATGAACTTGTATGTAAGTATTTCTTGTAAAGTGTTTTTAATTAGTAGAGGAATATTCCCATAAAGTTAAATGTCAGAATTAACCTTTTGGCTTGTCTTCAGTAGCCAATTTTCTTATATCTTGTATTTCACAAACTAGGTATGTGCCCACAGACACTTTCAGAGATAAAAGGAGAAGTGTGAGAGCCAGTGCATGCTGTGAATCTTCTCAGTGTATCAGTTTCCAGAAATACCTGCATTAATCAGTGTTGAATGGATCTAGCCTGACAATGGCTGAACTGCTTAGTCTTTCAACTTCATATGATGTAATACAGAAAAACTTTTTTTGGAGAAAAAAAAATCCCAAACATCTTTTGAAGGTCTAGTCTGTTGATTAAGTTTTTGTTAATGACAAAAAGTCAAAGTATTGACAGATTCTGAAAAGTAAAATGTACTAATTTCTTAAAAACCAGGGTTGTCAATTTCAGTAAGAACACAAGTTTTCACCAGCATCTTTTTTTCTACTTATGAAAGATCATGTAAGACTTTGTGATGTTAAGCCTTTAATACATGAGCCAGGAAACTAATCAAATGACTCAAAAGCGTGTGACCAACTTTACCTGATCTCTCAGAAAATCTCAAGATGCTGCATCTCAAACAGATATGTTTCTAGGACTGTCTTTTCTGCTAACTGCAAAATAAATAAGGTAGCTTGCGTGCAAATGCTTGCTTCACTGGGTTATCAATGACTTAAGTTTGGGCTAATTTACTTTACTGAGAAACAAGCTGAATAAATCTTTGTTGATGTTTCATGCATTCAGTGTTAGCATGGTTCAGCTGCTTCTAGAGTCTGAAATAGCTCATTCAAAGCTATCTTTATGTTGGTGATCAAAGAATTTCTACAAACAGAAATGTGACAGTTTTACAATATTTCTTTTCCCAGTAAACATTAGCTGCTCTGTTTACAAACTAGGCTTTTTTTGCTTTTATCAACTTTATTTAAAAGTCTGTCAAAATAGCATGTGAGACCACTGGTCTGGGACTCATAGCTGTGAGAATTGCTGGGATTTAGCAGAGAAGGACTTTGACAAGTTTTTTTTCACCATCAAAGGGCTGAAGGGGAGTAGATATTAATAGTTTATTTCTCTAGGAGGGACAGAAGAGTAAAATTTTGTAAGAATAACTAATTATTGTTGAAGTAAATATGGATACATCCATGCTGCATGAATCTCTTTCAAATGAGGCACACATGTGGAAAGCATTGTCTGAACTCAAACTAACATACTAGTCTTGACTCCATAACAAAATCCATCTAGTCTGATTTTGGAATTTGTTCTAATTGAGTGTTAAATGGCACCTTAGTCTTGATTTGTTCTATTGACTACAGTATGGATATAGCAGTAAAGAGAAAGCCCTTACCCATTCTGTATGAGCTTTAGTCCATTTCAAAGTGAAGGAAATGTAGACTTCATTTAATTTTAATAAGAAATGAAACAGCCATAAATACATCATTGCTTAAGCTGAGAAATAGGGTAAGCAATTAGGATCATAGAATAATTTAGGTTGGAAATAGCCTCAGGAGTTTATCTTGTCCAACCTTCACTCAAAGGAGGCTTAACTGACCTAGATCAGATTGCACAGGGCCTTGCCTGGGTGTTGCTGCAGCAGGAGAGATGGTTTACATCTTTCATTCTCGCATAAAAGTTGAGAGAAGTTAAGAACACAGTCTAAATTTTTAACTGTAAATCAGAAAAAAAATTATTTTATTTGAGCCATTTATTACTTTATGCATCTACTTGCAATCAAGAACTAAAACATTTTGGTAGAATAAAAATAAGTTAAAAATATATTCAAAATGCAAGCAACCGTCAGGTGTAGTATTTGCTGTTTTTTTTCCTCTATTCTATTGGCTTCTCCAATGAGCTTTGCTTTTAAGATTTTTTGAGGATTAATCCAGCATATCTCTCTAGCTTTGCCCTCTGTGATCTCACAGGATAAACTTAGAATTAATTCTTCATACCCTTTCTGATGGAAGAGATAAGCCTTTAGATAAAATGTTATTTCAGTTGCTGTCTTATCCGGATGTTTGAGCTGCCAGTTAAATTGTAAATTAAAGGCTCAAAACTCTGGATTATGGACTCAAGCTTCATTATTAATGAAAAAATATGCCCTTTTCACAGTTTGTCATTTTTATGTCTTCCAACAAACTCTTAAAAAAAAATATGGTGAATCTTTTCCACTCTCCTGTTTAAACAAAACAAAGATACAGTGATACAACCCTCCCTTTGGAAGATGAAGCTTCTACCATAAATAATTGATTTGTGCCTATTCTGTCCACTTGAATAACCAGCCTATGGAAATGTGAAGCTACTTCCGTAAGGCACTTCTTGCTTTGGAATAAAGAAAAGCCTGAATCAGACTTCCCTCATTACACTAGTCTGCCAAGTTTGTGTCCCAAATTTTAATGTGACACAAACTTCTCCATTGTCATTAACCTTTGTATACAGTGTGTCAGTTTTACCAATTCCATTGACTCATTTTCCCACTCACACAGTGGGGATTTATCTCCATCATCTCTTCATACTTTTAAATTAAGTCAAACAAATGACCAATAACCATAATATTTCAAAACTATCTATTTTATTGGCCCTCCCTGTAAGGACAGCCATTATTTATAGAATGCTACATACACCTACAGTTCTGTTTTACATGAAATCTTTGTGCAATTACATTTTAGATATTAAGAAGGAAATTTCACAAGAGAAGTAACTTACTTGTAAGATCCATGAGATGTTGGTTGGTTCAGATACAAGCTCTAGGTATTTTGTGGTATTATTATTTCTGGCTGTAGCATATATAAGTGAAAAAGATTATGGAAATCAAAAAAATATGTATTGAAATGAAAAAAAAAAAAAGCTAGCTTTCTGCAGTTTTCAATCTTTCTTACTTTGTCCTGATTGAATTAACCTCACTCCTACTATGGCATATGTACAAGTGCAGATAAAACTGAAAATCAATGTATACCTGCAAAGATTTTCATAGACATTATAGCCATAAAATTCCAAGCCTTAATTATAAAATAAGAGCATCCCAGAGAAGTAACAGATGCTCTGATGTACTGCAGTGTGCATATTGTCATTTGAGTGTACTAGGATATCATATATTAAGGTAAGGCAGTTGTTTCACAGTTGGATGATGTATGAATATGTACGTGACTGGGAACTCATGCACATATACAGATGTAGTCCTGTGATGTAGTCACCAGTCTTAACTATGGTGCCTTAATTGAAAGTCCAGCTGATAATATTTATTATCTTGATAGGTTTTCTGCTCTGTACAAGCATGATTCGTAGGCAGACCAATTCAGTAGGGTTATAAAGTGATCAGCCAAAAAAATGGGAATTTTAACTACTCAGTGATAAGTGTATATCTGCTTGTTTTATCTCTTTCCAAATGGTTAGTTCTTCAACCTCTGTTCCAGTTTCTCTTTAAAAGCAGTACTCCCCTGAGGCAGAATGCATGCTGGCCTTCTGTGAGGGGACAAATCTTTCTCCCTGCAGTTCACTCAAGTTGGACTATCATGTCAGCTGCAGCCTTCAGCCTCTGAAGTTAGCACTGCTACATGCTGTTTAGATACTGTGGTGCATCCCACAGGTATTTGCATTTTTTATATACTTTGTATGTTAACTGACCTTGCAAATCTCTCAGGGTTGTCACTATTTGCTTGAAGAATGCTGCATAGGGGAGCGAGGTTCACTTACAGATTGGAACTGTACTTAGTAAAGTGTTTCAGGGCACTTTGGAATGGAAAGCATTATAAGTACATACATAATTAATGACAGCATAAGTACGTTGTAATAGTGTTTATGGCATATTGATGAATGTAACATGAACTGCATTATCAGTAAAGAGCTATGAAAAGAATATAAGACTGACAGGATAAAACCAAAAAGAAAATAAACCTCAGCTACCAGACACACCCTTTTACAAACTTTCTCTGTTTTCCATTATACAGCACGTAACCACCTTGAGACAAAGGGACTGTGTTGAGAAAGGCTGATGATCCTTTATTCATTGTACAGGACAAAAAGAGACAGAGATGTTGCCTCCTCTATACAGAAGATGAGTATGCTGAAAGTGATTGCAGAAAGCATCTTGAAAATGAGGCTTTGTTTTCAGAAAAAATCCGAGTTAAAAAAAAATATGAGGAGAACTTTATCTTTGTTAGAAAGTAGTAATAGTTAGTATGTAGTCAGGAGACCTATTTTCTTTTCTTAAATATTACAAGTTCAGTGTATCTATTAATTATCTCTCCATGCTCCATTTCAAAAACAGTCAAAAACATTTATCTACCTCCCTAAAGTTCCAAAGCATGCTGTGTTTTTTTAAACATTGCTTATTTATTTTAGAGGGTTTTCATCTTCAATAGTCATTGAATATAAAATAACTAGTAGAATATGTTATACCCTTCTAAATGGAAAAATTAATTCTTCTGTTGGTGTTAGACACAAACTTATGAGAGCCAAAGCCATACTCTGAACACTTGTTGAATATATATATGCTTGTTCAGTGACTGCTGCCAGAGTGTGACCCCTCAGACACCGTTGTAGATTCCAACCCTTGTGGTTTGCTTCTCCCAGGTTTCTCTCTTTCCCCAAGTTTTAATAAAAGACTATCTCAAGCTGTCAAGTTGTCCATGCAACTGAGTTGCATGTGATTTGCAAACTCTTCAGGTTCTTTTGACCTGTGTTGATCAATATTTCCTTCTTCTGGCATCTGCTTAAGTGACAACTTTGGTAGGCTACCATACTTCCCACTTGCATACTAATCCTTCCTTAAATTTTATTCTCTGTATTTCTTGGTATTAAATGCAGATGAATAGGTTCAAGGAGGAAAAAACTATTTTTTATTGCGGTCTTGCACCTCCAGATAATAAGCCATTCTGACGTGATCCATCCTTTCGACTATCATAGCTTACAAAACAACATAAAATGATCCTCAGAGAGGATTCTATTTTTTTTTCCTATGGTTTAATGTCAGATGGACTCCTAGTTCTGTTCTGGAGGTAACCATAAGATTATCTTAAGAATGACTCTGCCATTTAGAGGAGATCCTAAGTTATTCAGTGTTCTCAGAATTATAACCAGATACTTTGATCAGAAGATGAAGGGCTAGTGAGAAAAAGGGAAGTGCAAATTGTTGAATATTTTTCACTACACTGCTCCTAAGATTCTTGAGTTTCCACAAAAATAAATCCTTTCTATGTAGAAGCAACTTCAATCAATACCAAGAATCTTTACAAGACACAGCAAGCAGTGTCCACACTGGTTTGGGGGTTTTTTTCTCCATTTTAAGATTTTATGTCATGTACAGCAGCAGACAGCAGCTTTCAACATATTTTTTGTCATCTCAGTTTTCTGGTTTTGTTCCAGTAGCTGTAATTTACACAACAAGGGGGATATCTTATTTATTTTATTCACCACCAAGATAGAAGGAAAATTGTGATCAGAATGCTTCTAACAGGGAGATGCCTTGGGTTTGTTGTCAGACGTCTTTGTCAAAGATGCTCTTTTTCTTTTAAAGTAAAAATAGGTAGGATAACTAAATAAGATGGTAGTATATGTCCTTAGGGGAAGTGTGAGTTGCTTCAGAATGAACAAAACTAATATACTTAAGACCGAATCACGAAGATTCTTCTTTCTGCTTTATTAAAATTGCTGCACTTTGATTAGAAAGAAAAAAATTATTTAGGTAGGACAGAAAAAGCTTATTAATTAATCCTCTCTGTTGTTATTGTTGTCAGAACTCTAAGTCTGCTTGTTAGAAATTCAAAATTTGATCACAGGAACCTGTCCTTTCATCTGAAAAATGTAGTCCATAAGATTGTTACATGGGATTCTGTTCACGTTGTGTCTTTATTAACCACTGACTTGTCCAACTAGTCCATTCAGTCCAGGAGGATTGTATGGGAGAGTAACTGCTTGTCACTGTAGAAAAGGTAACTGTCTATTTTTTAAAGACTAATTAGATGGGTTTTTTAAGTGTCTTACTCCATCAAATATTTAGTTTCTTAAAAGGCTTTGGCTTCATAGTACAACATTTTGTTATACTCTGAAGATCAACTTAAGAAATTATATCATTGATTCAGCTATAATATCAGTCAGATGACTGACATACCTTTGCTGGCAAAAAAAGTAGAAACTCAAACATAAGTATAAATTTAGAAGTTACCTGAAATAAAGAACAAGAACTTCCTTTTTTGGTATGTCCATTTAGGGAACATATAGCAGTAAAACCTATTTCTGAAAGTGCTTTTTTCAACATACAATGCTATGGAAGAGACTTGAACAAGAAAAGATGAAACCCCAGGTTTCATGCAATCACTCTCATCTACTCTTTCCCCCTCCCCAAGTCAAGTCACCTTTTCTCTGCAATAACAGTGTTCTGTAGAGAGCTATACAAATATCATTGTTTATCTATAGCAAGTTTTTTTGTTGTCTCTCTATAAACAGATGCAAGTAATCACAAGTACTACAGGAAGAATAACAAGTCATTGGGAAAATGGTTTAAATAGACTGAACTGTATGTACCCCATCTAGGAATTATCATGCCATAAGCCATACTGTGCATCTCATTCACATATTTCATTTGATTGCCATGCTATAAACATGGTTTTGGCAAAGATGCTGGGCAAATGAGAAGGAGCAGTTCCCAAAACTGGAGTCCCCTGTCATGTCTCAGTCTTCTCAAGGAGGAGATATCTACTTCTTACTCCAATTAATTGGAAATATGACCCCATTTGATTAAGTATGCTAGAGAAAACTATAAAGAAAATTCATTTAAAAAAACCCAACACATCACACTGACTACAGAAGTTGCATAAAGGAGGAAGAAATCCAACCCCAGCAATCAAATTCAATTAATAATATGATATAAATCATTTCCCATCCCCCTGCAGGCAGCCAGGCTGATGCTTACAGCATATTTGGATCCACTTCAATCATATAGCTGACAGATTATCTTTCCTCTTCTACGATGTTTCCCCAAATGAGCAGAAGGTGGAGTAAACATTGTCATTACAGGCACAGGAGAGAAAGGGTGAGCTCACACTCCTATGCCAGCCCAGCGCTCCTGTCCTCTCCTTTTCAAGAACCCAAGAGTCCTATGCAGGACTGTCAGGCTGATAAGGCACTGATGCATGTTTTATTCCTCTATTACTTAGACAAAACCATAACAGCTACATGCATGGAGAGAGATAGACCTTTAAATGAGCATGCAGAAAGGAGGTCTGTTGCCTTCTTGCTTAAATGTAAAGTTTAACAAAAGACAGATGTTGTTATTTGTGTCTAGTTATACACTTCAAATGCTCTTAAATATTCTTTGAAGCTAGTTTAGCAGATCTGTAAAAAACATCTTTGCTATCGATCAGAAAATCTTTTTGCTTCTCTAGAAAATATGGGTGAAAAATATAACAATAATTATAATCTAAAATAAGTATTAAAAAACTTTCCTTCAAAGGAAAATGGTAAGCAATTTCTGTTTTAATTTTAGCATGAGAAAATTAAAACTTGTACTTCAGGAATAAAATTACTTTAGAATGAACTTTGGACAAAATCAATTTAAAGACTTCTAATGACTCAAATAGGTTTTGGACCAGGCCTGAAAAAGATAAATTATGAACCTACCTTCTTCTCTCTCCAGGAACTCAGGAGATCTTATCATCAGAGTGTAAATCTCAAAGGAACAGCTTGCTGCTGCTTTTATTTATCACCTCCCAAAGTTCATTGTAGTTCTTGGGGGAATCAGTTTAATTACGAGAGTAAATACTGTTCTAAATTTTTTCACTCCATGATGAAAAAGTATACAGCCATAATTACTGTCTGTGCATAGCATGCTTTGTCTCTGATTTACTTGTTTGCCAAAAAGCCATTTTCATGTGCTAATATTGCAGCAGTAATAGTGTCACATGACCTACTTAAACAGCAAGTGTTTAGCACATAGCTGAAGTCATTGCAGAGCATGCATTCTAAATAAACTCTTTGCAATAATTATGATGATAAAAATATGAAATCTAGGTAATGAGAATAAGGTTTTCAAATGTCACCCAACTGCACTGGTGAGGATTCACTATTTATGTCCTCCTCATCAGGGTGACGCTTTCATTACACAGAGATGGCAGGAAGGGGTGGAGAGAAGGGATGTAAGATATATCACTTCTACAGTCCCTATCTCGTTAAACAAAGTAGTCTGAAGGTTCCCCCACCCCCACCCCTTCATTGAACACATTTAATTGGAAACACAAAGGCATTCCCCCCCCCTTCTTTTTACTGCAGTAACTCATTGCTTGCAGGGATGGCTTAAGCACCCAGCTGGAAGGGTTTGAATCCAGTTATTTAGAAATGTGGAGAAAGGGAACAGAGTTTGGGTGAATGCATGGTGGGTAGCTCTTAGTAGAAGTGTAGAAAGAGGGCTGCAAGTCACATTTTTAAAACATGGGGGGATTCCAGGAGAGGTGGGCAGGCTGCTTTTATTCTGACTTTAATAACATTAGGGAAAAACTGAACTTCACTCTTAATTGAAGATTCTCTTTCTGCAGGAGTTAAAAAAGAGCTTACCAGGCTGGTGTGAATAAATGATTGTCTAACTGTCAAATATCACAGACCACCTGGACTTTGTTGCTGCCAGGTCATCCAAAAGTGCCAGCTCTCTATAAAGGAATCAATCCTGTGAAAGCACTAGAAGTCTATAAACAGATTTTTTTTCTTTCTCAAATGGGTTTGGCTTTCTGTTGGTGTAAGAAGAGTTTCCTCATGGACCACCAGCTATCATACTGATAAAACTAAAGCTGAACTAATTCACATAAAGGAAAGGAAATATAGTAACACATGAAGATAAGGGGTTTTCAAATTAAAGCCCAGATCCAATCATCTTATGAACCAAAATACATTATCTTAAGCAGTAGCTAATAAAGTGGCAATCACATACAGGACGAAGTCTTGGCACCATCCCATCAAGCCTCTGATGTGTATCCAGGAGGGAGGCAAAAGAAGACACTTTTTTCCTTAACAAATCATAAGGGTCATTTAATCTGCTGCTCCTTGCAGAATGTAGTAGTTTTTATATACATAGACAAATATTTATATGAATACATTTTGGTCCCTTAGTTGAGGTGCAAATTAAATTCTGTGATGAGTGAACATTTTGAAAGTTTCTTGGTGTGAGGTTTCCAGGTTTCATACTGACAGCAAGTCTATAGTTATGTTGCACAATATATAACACAGATACTGTAATTATCTGTCGTGGTTTAACGCCAGCGAGCAACTAACACCACGCAGCCGCTCACTACTTCCCCCCCCCCCCCCCAAGGGGGGTGGGGG
>JANZLQ010000044.1:6277833-6300222 GCA_026212715.1 Elanus axillaris | reverse complement strand
GCCAGTTTGGGTCAGCTGCCCTGGCTGTGTTCCCTCCCAACTTCTCGTGCCCTTCCAGCCTTCTCGCTGGCTGGGCATGAGAAGCTGAAAAATCCTTGACTTAATATAAACATCACCCAGCAGCAACCGAAAACATCAGAGTGTTATCAACATTCTTCTCCTACTGAACTCAAAACACAGCACCGGACCAGCTACTAAGAAGACAATTAACTCTATCCCAGCTGAAATGAGGACATTATCCTTTAATCACTGTTGAAAACACATAATGAAAATAAGTTAGTTATAGTTCTATTTTTTTAGTTATGAAAGACTTCCTTTCCATCAGAAAACACAGAAGTATATATCTTTTACAAGAAAGAAAAAGTGGAACAGATAAAATAAGAATTCCATGCGTTACCTCTGCATCATCCTTTGTCAAAAAAAAATTGTCATTTTTAGAAAACCACTAAATTAAAGCCTATTTCAAGTAAAATATTTTTACATATTCAAGTAAATTTATATGGAAGTCCTTGAATATAAGTGTTGTAAATATGTTGCATGTTTAGATTGAACTGATTAGATGTTTTAGATATGGAGAAATATTTAACTCCCTGTAACAACATGTAGGGCTAAAAGTATGAGTTACTTAGAATCAGATTTCAGCAGAGAGAAGTAATGTCTTTAAGCGTATATATTGTTTCGTTAATTTTGATTTAAACATTTTGGTTTGGAAACATTTCTATTCTAAATTTTCCAATGAAATTTTTTAAATAACGTCTCTTTTAGTTGCTTAAGATTGACATAATTTTTTACCGGTATGTCCTAAAATAGAACAGTGAAAGAAAAAATGTGTGAGTTTCAGTCACTATTTTTAAGATTGACAACCAAAATATATATTTTTTTTCTTTTTAAATTTGGTTCTAGATCAGAACATCTCATTTGAAAGTATTAGAAAAATGGATCTGATTAATACCCATCTATTGTGAGCTGTAGATCTATATAACTGTAATTACATATTTTTCACTTTTTCTTATTTCAATCATGGTACAGGCAGTTATAGGAGGATGTGATGATTATCATGTTATTCATGCTCAAATGAGGGGCAGGAGTTACAATGGTCCCTTGAGAGATCCTGATCTCAGTTTCCTGCTTGATAAAATTCCTGTTCTACTGCATGAGCAATACTGAGATTCATGGAGTCAACAGAACTCTGCTGCTGCAGGATATTCAGATCAACTTTCCCCAGATTAACTTGGTTAATCCCTTAGGCAGAAAGCATGTCACCTCCAACATCTAGTGAGACAGACTGCTTTATAATCAAGCTACGTGCATCAAGCTGGAGTTCTACAGCCTTAGACCCTGAATCAAAAATGAGGCTGACAGAGCACAGGTATGTTTTAAGGACTTTAAGAATCATATATTGATATGTTCTTAAGATAAATGAAAGAATCATACCTGTGACTTTGACTTTCTCACCTGAGGGCACCGTGATCAAGAGTCTACCACAGAAGTATTTTTTCCGAGTTCCTTGCAGACTATGAGGAAATAAATTTCTATAACGTTATTTAGAGGCTGATCTTGTCACATGCAAATTCAGATTCTGTTTCTGGCACATTTCTTCACCTAGCTCATACATTCTAACAAATGCTTCTCTACCTTTTGATACTTTCTGATTACCTAAAAAAGCTCTCCTTTTTTCCCCATCCTCCTCTCCATCAGTATATGGCTTTAGGGCAAGTTATTGAAGTATATCATTCAGGAGAGGGGTTTCATGAAGGTGTAAACACTGTTTCGTCCCTGTTCTGCTATATCTTCTCTGTATAGAGATGTCTTCAGTCTCCAGGCAGGTCAGTGAAGTTCTATCTAGAACACTAATTTTTAAAAGAATGAGAATTATCATATTTAATAAAAGATGTGTTAATTGCAGACTCTGGTAAACGAGTATTTACAAAATTTCCTTGGTGTGTTTTCACCACATCAGGAATTAGTGTCAAGTGAAGACATTTTTGTGTGAAATGCTTGGCTAGTGATTGACAAGGTGATTGACTCATAGAGTTTGAAATAGCTCAGGAGTTATTGTCTACACAGGGAAGTGTGTTAAAAGTAAATAAAAATATGAGTACTTCTAAAGAACAGGGAACTGGTTTTCTCTTCCTGCCTGAATTTGTAATCCTGCACTGAATTTAGCTGTATTTAATAGCCTGAGAATTGGAATTAATGAGTAGTACTGAACTCCTGCAGATAAATCCTCCAGGTGTGATATGAGTATTCTGCAGAGGCCTTAAGTATACTTTTTTTGGTTTGGGTTTTTGTTTTGGGTCGATTTTTTGGGGGGGTGTTTTTTTTTCATAATGCCACCAAACAACTTCAAGTTCTTTGAAAAGGAAGGTTCCTAAACCCAAAGAAGAAAATGTTGTAATTTAGCCTGCCATTTCTTTGGAAACTATTATTTTGGTGTTGGAGTTTAAGCTTGCCAAGCAACCTTAGGGAAAAAAATGAGACAGAGTATAGGATGTGTCATTGCAGTTCAAAGTTTTTGCTGCTTCCCAAATGAAGGCAAATCAGAAGGCAGATGGAAGGTGTAGAGAAAGCAGGATTAAGGGTTGTGTGGGGACTATTTTACAAGAATGTAAGGGGAAACCAGCTTTTTGTTTTCTCTAAATGAGGTATGCGATCATCAAGAATATGACTAAGACTGTTTAGTTAGCTACAGCAAGAATAGCTTGTTGTAGTTGATTTTTTTGGTTTCGTTGCTCATTTCCAGTTTTATCACCACAGTATTGTTGTAATTTTTCTCAAAGACTGGGTATGAAAACATGATGTTCTTTGTGGAGTAATTAGGGTGCTCATATAATACAAGCAAACTTGCCTCACAGCTGGAAACTCCTTTAGAAATTGGAGGGAATTTGCTTTCCAGAGCAAAACAGCTCTGAACTGAGCTTACTGAACAGCTCAGTGCAACAGGGGAGAGATTTTCCATCTCACATTGAAGGCTGTTACTGTTTCCCAACCATACATAGTGAAGAAGTGAATGACTACAGCCTTTAAAAGGAGATTTGCTTCACTTTAAACTTGGAAACTTAAGCCAAGATCTGCTGAGTAAAGATTAAGCCATATAAATGGAAGTGGCTGGATTTTGTGTGAGATGATTTCTGTAGTTTGACTTAGCCTGCTTTAAATTTCATTAGAAGATATGCAATTAGAAGTGCTAAGAGCTAGTAAAGAGGAGCTTGAAAATGACACTGATCTGAGACACAATTTTTAGGGAACTTTTTCAAAGCAGCTAGGGTAGGCCTCCCAGTTCATAGCAGCAGCTCTTTGGATGTAACATTCATGTTTTCACACAATGGGAAGATGGGACATATTGTTTCCAGCTCTGAAAAATAATTGTCATTATGATTTTGCTGCTTTTTGGATGTATTATTGTACAACTTTTATATCTAGTTCATCTGAAGCTTCTGGTGTCCATAACAAAAGCCTAATACCATTTCACTTTTAAACTTGTATAAGATATCAAGGGTTAAGTCTGTAGTTAAAAGATGTTCAGACAAATCTACCCTGCAACTATATCTTTGGGAGCTATCAGTTCATAAACTGGATGTCTGTCTCACAGTTTTGTGTGTACACACACACCTTTACAGTCAGTAGCCAGTTGTATATTTATGCTGCTTAAGACTTTCCTAGGTAAAGGATTTTATGACCTTTTTGTGAGAAGCACTAGGAGCTCTGTTGTTTGCAGAAGATTTTTGAAATTGAGCCATGGAGTCAAAGCATTGCCTTCCTTTGTCCTGAGATTCCATCCAGGTTTAGCTGAGGTATAAAGACAACGTTATGAGAGAAATGTTTGCAGAAAATGTGTTTAAGCCTTCTTATCTAAGACCAGGTTGCTGTCATTGCCAAAGGAACATACTGCTGATCTAACCATGCTAAACTGAAGGAAATGGGACAGAAACCTGAACTGGAGCTCCCACTATGATCTTGTTAAGATAGGTGAGAGCCTGATGCCCTCAGCATATACAAAATTCTGCAGAGCAGAAACAGTAGCAGTAACTGACATCTCAAACAAATGAAGTTATTTCTTCTTCCAGTTTTTAAGATCATCAAGATTATATTGACCAACTAAACAGTTTTAAATCCCATATAATTATAGCATTGTCTCTGCTGGATTTGCTTTCAAATTAGTTCTACTCAATGTTGCGGCAAATTAATTTTGGAAAGCCATTAGAAGCATCAAGGTACTCACATTTTAAATCAGGTTGTTCCTGTTATACTAGCCAAAATCTCAAAATAAAAAATAGTAAAAAAATAATTGTGGAAACATTAGTAACAGTAGCTGAAGGGTTAAAACTTTAATTGAGTCACTACTTGACCAGGCAAATTATATCCCTCTTCAGTGTCTGCCATTTACACAAGTTTTCCATGATTTCATTCCTGAGGTAATAGGCCTAGCAGCTAGCTGGCTCCTGCTCCTGCTATGCTTCGGCAGCTGTCATTTTGACATATTTTATGCTTTCTTTAGAAGAGAGAGGTTGATTGAATGTGAGAAAAGTGGAACTTTGACAGGCTGTCAGAATCCCTTGCAGCACAAACCTACCTGCCAGCTAACTCGTTTCAGGTTTATTTCAAAGAAGGTTTCTAACGCACAAGTTTCCATTACTAGCCCAAGAAGGTCTTAAACAGGTAGCTTCCATTTTGTCAAAATCTAAATTAAATAATTTTCAGTTCAAATTGGTTTAAATTTCAGGAAGTACAGGTATCTCTGAGAAAGCAAAAGCAAGTTGCCTTTTTTCTGTTCATATGCAAAGGCCTAGGTGGATGAAAGACCTGTTGTTCTTCACTTTCATTATTTTTATTGCAATCAGTTATTTGTCCTCATTTATGAACAGAGTTCTGAAATTCCAAAGTCAGTTCATGAATTGGTCAGGAGTAGGCATGTTGTAAATGATCAGTCCTTAATAGGGGATCAAGTTGGGAGGAGTCAAGCTGTTATAATTAATAGCAGACAACTATTCCCACAATACATTCACTTTTTCACTCACATAATTCACTTACTCATAGCTGTCCTGTTGGGGCAATCCCAACAGCATGTTGAGAGGCAGAGGTTGTACTGGTGTCCTAAGAGCATCTAGTTAGGTGTTGGAAAGTGCCTCTGAGTGCTCTTTGCTTTCTAAGGTATAAATATGTATTCCGGAAGTTTTCATCTGCATGTAGCAGCTACTGCCCTCTTGGATCTGGTCTGAGTCACTCAGCCTGTAGGTGATGCCATTGTGGGCTAGTGGCCTTGGACAGATTCATTGTGTTCTCAGTGTCCTGTGTTTAGCCATTCTTGCAGGTGTGACAGCTACTGGTCTACGGAGTTAAATTAGTCTTGGGAAACATTCATACCATATCTTCTCAGCAGGTGCTTTTTCTTCCTTTGGCCTGGAGTTTTCTGATAACTATGTCTCCATCTAAATCTATAAATACCTGTAGAAACCATTCACACAATTCACAGATGAGTGGTCTTTATGAAAGCCAAAAATAAATAGAAATGGAATTCTCTCAAAGAAAGGGACTTGTGATAATTCTGATCATCCTGAAAAACATGTTTACATGTGTCATTTTTACTTTGCTTGGTGGCTTGCATGAAAATGCTTACTAACAATATATAATATTTATTCATCTGCTTTATCAGATGCGTTTAGAGGCACATCCATAACACTTTACATGTACCAGCTTTGGTATTTGCATTTACCTATATTTGCTAAATGCAAGTTCTTTTGCCAATCTGCATACAGCAATATAGTTTTACCTATGAAAATCTCTCCTACATTATATACAGTGATGAAATGAAAGCTTACATTCCACTCTGGTCCCATGATAATTATCATATAACATCACTTCTGGAATAGATCTGTTCTAGACCTGTCAAAGTAGTCACAAAGCTGTCTGATTAAGTGGTGCATCTAGCTAGATTCTCAGCCTGAATCCATGATACCTACAAAGTCTCTGTCCCTCCTAATTATTTAAGGAGGTTTATGGAACTATTTATAACTAAATAATAGCAGAATGGTGTAAAAGACAAATATTAGAGTAACAACTCACTGAGATACAAAGTGAATCATGTGCCTGGGAGATATAGTGAGCCTACAGGTGAAGTAAACAAAAGAACATGCTGACCCATCTCCTCCTAATGCATTTTCATAACAATAGATACTTGGCCTACTGTACTTAGCAACACCTTGTTTTGTGTTCTCTCCATGTCTTGTAAAACTTTCAGTGTCCACTACTTGATCCTGACACATGTTGGACCCCAGCTGCTTTTCAGTCATTATAGTTTTGAGATTGTCTTGGGATGAGTGTCACTATATAAATATATTAATTTATTACAGAAGTTGTATACAAGAAGGTGGAAGAAACCCAACTCTGGCACAGAGAACAATTTGATAATGTGGAATGAATTCCTAACTATCCTCTGGTAGGCAGCTTGCACAATTTCTGCAGCAAATTCAGTCCCACTCTAATCCTAGGCTTGCTAACAGTGTCCAACAGTGCTACCTGAAGAGGTTACCTTTTATTACAATCAAGAGGTACCATTGACTCAGAGAATACCAGTGTTCCTAATGGCAGTAACAAATAATAATAAAATAAAAAAAATAGAGAAAGAAAATGAAGTGGTGTAAGTTAATCTTGCCACTGTACCATAGCAATTTTTGTTCATGAGAAAAGGAAAAAAAGCATTGTTATACTGAGTTGAAAGAGAAAAATTTTAATTCAGGCAACTTTCTGCAGATATTTTGTTTTCCTGGGGAGGACCAGAGATCTTACAGAGACCCTTATATAACCCTTAGAGTCAAGTTAATGTACTTATGACCAGTTTCCCATAGGAGTGATGGAAGAAATTGTCTGGATTATATTTTCTTGTCTCCTTCTAAACATGATTTTACTCATCTCCACCCCACTCCATGAATCCAGTGTTTTTGCAGTACAGTTATCCAAATTATTCCTCACCAAAACACACAAACTTCCAAAAATGAAAGAACTTTATGCAGCACTGCCAGATACTGTTAGTCAAACAGGTAAGATAGAGCAGTTAAAAGTATTTCTCAAGACAATTCAGAAGGCTTTCATTAGGTCATCTAGCCTGCCTTACTGTTTACTGCTTATTTATCCACATTCTTTACAACTGTACATAGTGATTAATCACAAATTACAGCACTTGGGTTATTCAAACTGTGATTAGCCAGTTAATCACTGGAAAGCCAGAGATGACTTAGAAGTCCACTCTGTACTAGGATTCTTTTCCGTGCAAATATTAACAGAAAAAGAGTGGAAAATTTTGAAGATTAGTAGACAAAGCTCTAACAATTATGTGTTTCCATTTCTTGAAAGGGACTGTTCAGAAGCAAATTCTTTGTAGGAATTTCACTGTCAGAATAACTGAGAGTTTTGGTTTAATCTGGAGTTGAGAGAGCTTGCTGAAAATGTAGTCAGAAAGCTAAGTTATAAAATTAATCATGTTACCTTTAAAAGTGGAACACGGTATTGGAAAGTAAGCTAGAAGTCCTGACTAAAACTCAAGACCAATTTCTCCGTCTGAAAGCAGGTACGTGATGGATGAATTGTTAGTGATTGTTGTTCAGAAAAAACCTGTCAGTTTTATATGTTCATAGAATCTGACACCTTAGCCCAATTCAAGCTTTCAAATATTGCTTCTATATAAATATTAAATTAGAAAAATATTAATAATTAAATTAATCAATGTTTTATTTTTCCATGTGATTTTTTCTTTTCAGAGATATATGGTCAAGTGACATGTAAAAAGTAATTTCTAGAAATAGATTTCCATAAGACTTTGTTTTCTCTCATATTTCTGTATTTATTTGGCTACCCTTTTATCATTTGTACTTAATAAATTTAAGAGTTGGGCATGTAAAAAACAGATATAGATTTCAAAAAACTGTACAGTTTTCAAGATTTGCATATCAATTTATCTGTATGCAGACAGAAAACCATGCAGTATTCTGTATAGAATATTAAGGACAATATGAGGAATGTGAGAATCTGTACAGAATTTGTTTGAATGCTAATAAATCATGGAATCACTTTGTTTTCTGACCATTGGGACTTGCCACGTAGGAAATATTCACTTCAACACACAGAATTACCTTGTGCACAATTTTTTATGCCAACTCAAATCATTGACATTTGGGTAAAGAGCAGAGATGTCCTTAGTGGCAAAGGAAAGTGAGTTTTCAATGCATGTGCAGCATACCTATCCTTCCATCCTTAAATTTGATGATTATAATATTAATTGTTTAACTTTTTTATTTTCTTACTTTCACAGACTTTTCGATGAACTTAACTTCTAAAATCATTGTGGTTTTGACTGAAAGGTATGTGTGCGTGCACAACCGTGCATGTGTGTGTGTATGTGTGGTACTCATCTTCTGGTTGCCAAGTTAATTGAAAGATTAGGTACCTGTACAATGCATTAAGATTGTATGTTTAGTTATATATTTTAATACATATGTGTATGTGTGCATATGTAAAATATATATATATATATACACACCACACATATATTTACAGGTATATATGCATATATGTAAAATATTTTTATATATGTGTATGTGCATTAATATATACATTCATATTGTGTGATAATTTTACTCCTGCCTGAAACCATGTACTATATTCATACTTTTACCAGATTCTTCCTCTCAGGCACTTTCTAAACTAAATTCATTTAGGTAAGTAAGGGGATTGTCCTGCCAGGCAGTATTCTGAAGTGGAAATGAAAAAGAGCTAATTTTCTTCACAATAATAGGCACAACCGAAGACCTATCAATATAGTACAGGAGAGGCAGAGGAGGCAGAAACGTGTTTTCATGTGAAATTGAAGTTGTCTAAGAATATCACTGTTGAAATCTTTAACATACTCCTCCCCCACAAAAATGAGGAAAAATGACAAGCCTATCTTTTTCCTTTCCAGTTCAATGACAAAAATCTTCTTTAAATTGACTTTGCTACAGGGTAGCCATCTTACTTTCGGAACAAAGAATGCTGTTTGTCATGTTGGCCCTCCACACCATAGCATGGAAACAAACAAACAAACCCTCCTAGAAAAGGAGCCATAATCATTGTGATACACCATTCCTCTTTCCATGCCAAGGGCCAGCCTTTTAAAGGTAGGACTATTATTTCTCCATAGAGCAGAAAAAGTTCTGTAGAACATGCAAACTGAAAAAGTCATAAGAACATTCTAGGAAGTCAACACACAGAACCTGGAGGCAGGTACATGTCAGCTGCTGTTTCTGTATCCACTGTGCTCCGCTGAGTTCTGCTTTGAATTAAATTAGTACTTTGAAGAGGAAGCACACTGTTCACTGTCCGTCTTCAGCAACATTTCAACATCACAAGGGACTGGAAGACCCTTGTCAAGTGTGAGGCTGAAAATGTAAACCAGTACATTCCAGTCCAGTTTGCCCTTCATGCTAATGAAAGGAATTACTTTCCTTTTGCAATTGAAGGGAATAAACTAGAGACAACATGGATTAAAATGTACATCTTTGGTAACAAAATAAACACATTTACATACCTCATTTATACACACCTATGAGAATCTACTTGATGGTATCTGTATGTTTGCAGAAGGAGATTAACTTGAAAGTACAGAAGAAACAGGTTTTTATAGCATTTCTTATGGAAAAAATAATTCTGGTGATGATTGAAATCACGTTAATCCTCTTTCACATATTTCATTTGCTCATGCTGAATGAGGAACTGGGTGAATTCTAAGGCCTTTTTGGATTTGACAGCATGCCACAGCATAGAGGAAAACAAGCAGCAAAGCCAAGGAAGCACACTTGTCATCCCTCCCCTCACAGGAAAGATAGTGTAGTAAACTTGGTCTCTTTTCCTTACAGCCAATTTTCACATTCTGTGCAGAACTCTCATACTGACTTAGTATTTCCATTTTCTCCAAGCATATTTCATGCTGTTGTAATTCTAATTAAATGCATTTTTAGTAAAATACCAAATTGTTGACTTTCTTAATTAGCTTTGATATTTTAGCTACCACATCTATCTTTCAATCTTTCATGCATATTTTGGTTTGGAAGTGATACAGTTCTATATCGCATAATCATAAAACAATGTCTATTTTTTTCCTTTTTTTGCTCGTTTCATACTTACACATGAAGTTTTCATTTAAAGGATACAACCCTTATTTTCTTTTTCCTCCCTTTTCTTTCCTCCTTAATGGTTACTAAGGAATAATGATTCTTTGCAGAGCTGGTACAGGAATAATTAAAGAAATGATTGAAATGGTGATTTGTGGTACAATGACACTTAGATACTACTATTCAATCTCCTTGTTCAAGTTACTGTTAATGCTGGTATAATACTTCTGACCTATATTCTCAAAAAAACCCTGCAATTATTTTACAGTGATTCTTGACTCCTCATAAGAAGCACTTTGCAAACACAGTAGTTTCGTCTAGAACAAAAATAATTTGGCATATTAATCTCCCAAGTCTTGCAGCCTCAGCCCAACCAGGCAGTAATTATAATAATGAAATCCCATTGTTTATGATTCATTTAAAAGGCTTGACGAGAGCTGCTCAACTGTGGGTATGAAGGTCTTCTTGCCTATAATGTTGGCACTGGCTTTGAGCTAAATATGTAGATTTCTCTTCATGCCAAATGAGTAGAATACTCTGGAGTGAGAGAATAGGATTTTTTTTCAATTGTATATCAAATCATATCATAGATTCTGCCTAGTTTTTAATGTACAATACACAATTTTTATGTTCCCCATTGTATACAGATACACAGAATTAACCAACACACTTTCTTTCAAAGGAAACGCATTCCTTTTAAAGAACATATTTGTATTCATTTTACCAGCCACTAGCACCTGATTATTTTTTTTTGACTCCTGAAAGCAAAGATGTTAGAGCTCAGAAAGCCAAGAAGTGGTACAGATGAGGAAATTAACCTCATGTTTTTTCATACCCATGGAGTCTAAATGATCATTTGGCAGTTCTCCTTAGCAAGAAGGAGTAAAGGAAAGAAAAGTTATAGTTCAGCAGAGAGAAGAAATTGCTGCATTGCAAATATTTTGAGTAAACAAATGGCAAGAAAACATATGCCTTTTGGATGCTGTCTTCATGTTCCCCACCTTGGGTTTTTATAGATGAGAGGAAAGTAGAGCAATAAGTAATTTATTCTCCAAGGTGAGTCAAATCTTCACTAAGGAAAACTGGTATTGCCACACTTACTTCTACCTGTCTACCAGCTGAGTATGGACCACATTAGATTAATATACATTGTATTTCTATTGCAAGATATTGGCAAGACTGGAGAGAATCTTTTTACCTTCAACATTTCCATAGGAAAAAGACATATCACTGATGATACTATGTGCTCATATTTTTTTTTTACTTTTGAATAATACTAAACTAAATATAATGTAGAATAAGAAATAGGTTGTCTTCTATTAGGAATACTATATTTTGTCCTTGTGACAATGTAATTGAATTTAAAAGTTTAAGGTCAGTGGCTTTTTATCTTGTTAGGTGGTCTTTAATTTATAACAGCTAAAACTTAGTTTTCTTCCAGCAAGATTGGTTCAGATTGTCTCAATTCTCATTAAAAGCCATGTGCACTTGCTCATTTTTGCTATATGATTCAGGTGATTGATTTGCTGCAAATGGAAAAGTAAGTCTAGAAAAGTAAAGTGCTCACATAATTACCTTGTAACTCAGTTGTGTGTCCTAAACTAGTGTGGTGTCTTTTATGCTTTGCAGCATGATTTGACTTCCAGTAACTGGGCATGAAAACCACTTTTGAACAGTCACAGGTCTATACTGGGGCAGAGGCTTTCAGAGCGTATTTAATTCTGATCTTACAGTTCAAGTTTTTCCTACTTCTTTCCTTGATAAACTCCATCTCTTCTGCTGACATATGGAGGAAATTGCACTCTAAGAAAAATGTGATTCTCTCTTAATATAAGTGTGTGAGAGAGAGCCTCTGGAAATGTTATTTGACTGTTTTTAAACAAGTACGGTTCTGGATTTGTTACTCTAGTAAGAAAAAAAATAATCCTTTGTTCATATCCAAATAAGACTGTTTGAACCTAATTTTAAATCTTGTTCAAGTGAACAGATATATACAATTTTTAAAATGGTTAGGTCACTAGGAAATGGCACTATTTTTTTAGTTTCATTGCTTTCTGTTATACCAATGATTGCTTACAAGGCTTTACTAAAGTTTTGCAGGTAGAACAGATGCTGCACAGTAGGCAAGCGTCACATTCATGTTTGGTGGTGACTATAGAAGCTATTCAGTTTCCTCTATGGGTCAGATTTAAAGTGCTAATAAAAGCTGCATGACTGAACTGGGAACACAGGTAGTGCCCATGTTGGGACAGGGGAGAAGACTGGAGTTATCAGAAGATAGAGTGGCTATGGCCTCTCTGGGAGTCCTGCAGCCCACTATTTCTCCACCATGTTTGCTTAAGAGCAGGATCCCATGACATGACCCATGTGCTTCTGAACTGAGGAATGGGAGGAAATGACTTCTTTCTTTGGTGTCTAATGTGGCTTACCTTGCTTATCTTTGACAAACATGCAAATTATGGGAGAAAGAATGAAAGGGACACAGAATGAACTTGGGATAAATATTGAATGGAGGGATTAGGTGGTTGTAGTTGTTTCTTTGAAAAATAAACAGAAGAGAAGAATTTGAAAATTAGTTTTTTTAGCAGCATTTTACTTGCTTAGCAGATGATAATAGCAGGTAACTAGGGAAAGGTTGTTGAAAATAGGGTGGATGTAGAGTAATTTTTCATAGGTGTATTTTTTCAGTTTATATCAGTGACTAGTTTAGATGATTTCTGAGATTTGAAGCTGCCCTTCATGGACATACTTATTAATTATTTACCTTCCATGCTTTGGAGCCCGATGCCTTCACAAACTCATGTGACAATGAGTTCTGTAGTTCAGTTATACAGTGTGATGTGGAGCTTCCTTGATTTAGTTTATACCTCCTGCATCAGCGCTTCACTTGGTAAACAGTCTATAATTGCACTTCACTTGGTTAACAGCCTGTATTTAACCAGATACTTCCCAGAGCTCATTTAAAAATTAGTATCATAATTGTCACCTTCCATTTCTCTGATAATAGAATTTACACAATAGATAAGCTGCATTGTGGAAAGTGCTAACATAGTTCATATATAATGCAATCTTCCTGTGCACCAAAGTAAACTTTTAGGCTTCACATCATCTTTGGCCAAGAAGCTCCTTAGTTTTAACTCTATGCTGCATGAAGAACACCGTTTTTTTTATACTTGGCAGAGACAAATTTCATTTGATACCTCCTAGAGCTGGTACTAGAAGAGATAGTGAGTAGTTTATTCCTACCCATTGTCCCAAGGCAGGCATGATTTTACAGACCTTTATTATATCCCTCCCTTAGACAGACAGGACAGCACTAGCTCACATACCTGCTGCTTTTACAGGAGCTGTTCCATAACTTCTAAACCTAGACTGGAGAGTGTCAGTGTAAATTTAGGCTGGGAGGTGACAGCATTGTGATGGGAAGTAAGAATCCACTTCTCTATTTATTTTTTAACTTCCAAAAAAAGAGATTTGTGTATTCCTGGTCAGTTGAGTTGGAATGAAGTTGTTTGAGTTCTCAAAGCCATGTGATTGAATCACTTCTTCAGAGACTTATCTGCAAAAGTATGATAATATTTTTACAATATAGATTTAATGTTATGATTATGATAATAATAATAATATGGCCATAGTAAGAGTAAACCAAAGCGATGTTGTGAGGCATAATGCGTTAATGTTTTTTAAGTGCAGAGAAGGTTAAAAAAAGAGGACACTGGAAATGCAAAATTATTTTGTTATATTAATGTGATTATTATATAAAACCAGGATAACACTTAATATGTTCATTACATGGAAATTTTCACACTCAGTGTGTTTATATACTTAAGTCCCTAACCTGTAAAATATGTAGTTCCTGGTTAGTTCATAAATGCATATAAATATTATGTTTTCATATCAGTCCCAAATTTGTTATATTGCAAAATCCTGACATCCTGCAACAAAACTTGTAATCTCTGCTTACGAGCTGCCCAGTAAAAACAGTTCTGTTTCAAATTGCCTTGTAGGAAAGAGTGCACTGCACCTCACTGAATCATAGTGACATTTGCCACTTCCCAAATGACAAATTCAATCAAAATATTTCAGTGAAATAATTTAGCATGTATACAGCAGTGATATTTAGATACCCTGGCTCTATTCATTAGCTTACCTCAATAAACTAACCATCCTCAGCAATTTTTTTCTCATTAATCATGGCCAGGAAAATTCAGAAGGAAACTGCATTGTTTTTCATTGCTTGTGTTAAGCAAATAAAGTAGAGAGATGGTGACCCATATTGTCAACTAATATTTGAGTACAGGGTGGAGGGAAGCACCTTCTGCAATATGTTATTTACTGAGGATTTTATAAAAACAGAAGTGTCACTACCTGCGTTCAGATTAGGAAACTCAACCTGTCAAGTGCCTGATTTTTACAAAACTCTTCCTTTGCCCTACAACCTACATTTTCATGTGGCTTTATATTATTTTTTCGATCAATAAAACTTGAGAGCAGTGCCTACTTGTTGAGATCTAAGGTTAAGTTACACATACTTTTTCCAAACAGAATTCTTCAAAAGGCTCCCTGATGACAGCTATTGATTAAGGCTGCAGTGTTCTTCTCTATTACATGGCATTGAGGAGAGAATTGTGCTAACCACCTGGAAGCACTCTCAGGGAATAATCCTAAGAGGAAGGGCAACACCTGGAAATGGTGAACCCACAAGAAAAGAAAGTCACGTAAGTAACTTGCCTCTTATTAGGAAGAATGGGAAAAGTGTAAAGTTAAAAAAAGGAACAAATGAAAGAAAGAGTTGTTGAATATTATTGTTGTGTAAGTAGTTTAGCAGTAACAGCATATGATGGAGTAATAGACAGTAACACATCTGCAAAGGAGCAAATTTATTTCTAGGTAGAGGGATGGCATGTGACTGCTTGTCTGTGTAACTATGGTTATGCCATATGACACTGGAACTTGTTGCTAACACTCCCTCTTTTTTGCTTTGGTCATGTAATGGGGTCATACCTGTAATCTCAATTCACATTATGAGTGCCACTCTACTGAAAGTTATAGGAATCTCCTCACAGATCTCAATGGCTGCCTGGACTCTTAACTATACCTTTCTTGTCTGATCAAAGAGCCCACCAATGCATGGGCTTTTGGGCACGTTTCCCAGAGAGACATAAGAAAACAAACACTATGAAGCTCACGAGTCGGTGACTCTTTCATAACCATCTCTGCCCCCTGTTGTCCTGCCTGGAGGACAATGGGTTGCCAGGTGCCAGTTTATGTATATTATGCATATTTTTTTACCTTGTTGGAACCTCTGGGAGAAACTGGCAGCATTATAAAGTAGAAAAGCAAGGATTACACAAATACCCACTCTAGTCCCCTCCCTCACCCCAAATATTCAAACAACTGCATATAGACTGTACTTGTAAGTTTTCACCATATGAGGCTAATTTATAAAAAATATACAAGCTAGAAAAAGTGAAGCAGTCTCCAACTACTCATGTGCCAAATATTTTTTGATTTATTTTGTTGGTTTGTTTTAGTAGCACTAACACCTAGATTAGCTCTTGTAAAAAAACTGCAATCTCGTCCTCCTAAATACACTTCTTTTCCAAAAGCTGCAATGAGGATGTGGATAAAGAGATGGAGTACGAAAAGAACCCCTAGGAGATCTTGACCCTGTAATCTTTGATATTGCAGCCCAGCATGTTAACATTAGACCACTACATCACACCATGTGGAAGTGTGAGTTTAAAGGCCAATGAACTCTACAGATTTTCCCAGTCTGTCACAGTTACCGAAACACCTGTTCTAAATATATTTGAGCTCATGATTCAATACCCATCACTAGGTCCTTAACAACTGACCTGTGCTACCTGAGCTATCCAGTGCAAATGCAGTGGGGGCAATAATTTTTACTTGCCTTCATGTTGAACAGATATTTCTGCTGAAGGATGGACAAAATTTGAAGTTTATAACAAATAATTTTCAATGTGCACCACTTTTCTGAGAGCATCTCAAAATCTAGCTGAAGAGACTACGTTCTGTTTCTTCAGGCTGGTAAAAGAATGGCTTTAGGTAAGTGTAAGTGCCAACACAAAGCAGTCAAATCAGTGTGTTCCTTGTATACATCAGTTTATCTCTGATTTTTGCTCTGTAAATGGACAATGACTATCTTGGCAGCATTACAAAATACACTGTGTGTGTATGTATGTATGTAAAGCACAAGAACGCACTCCATATAATTTTTCTTACAAGGATTATTTTTAAAATATTTTGCATATTCAATCTCCTCTAACTTTACAATAACATCAGCAGTGTGCTATAAAGACACATCAGGGAAGGGAAAGTAGATTGTTAATACTAGTGTATCACCTGCCATCTGGACACACTTAACACATGGTGAGATGTAAAGATTCAGCCATTTGTGGAATTTGATCCCAGAGCTCACTTTCAATCAGGTAAAGTCATGTCTAGACAGGCACAGCTGTTGCATGTACATAATGTAGTTCATTTAATTTATGGCTTGATTGTGTTAGAATAATGCTGTATTGGGATTAGTGCAAAACCACAGTGCTTTGCTAGGTGAATTGGTGACATTCAAGTTCAAAGGACCGTGATCCATGCCAGTGTCCCCAGTGCATGGCAGCATATATAACAGCTTCATCAAGGTGGTATATTCCCATTAATTTAGATCATGGTCAAAGGAAGACAAAGGAACAGTAATCTTGCATATCATCTACCCATTCTGTGGGTTTTGCTAAAAACCCCGTAGTAATATCTCTAGGGTTTTCCACAAAATAAATACAGCAACTCTGGTGATTCTTCAGGTATACTGCAGGAAAATGTTGATGTTTCATATTCCTTCTGTCTACATTGTGCCTCCGGGCCCAGGGAGCATACACTTTATGTATATGTGTATATTTATGTATATTTATATGCTTTAGCATATATGGACCCGACCATGTAAATGGAATCTTATCTAAAATAGACAGCTTTAAAAGGTAGATAGTGGCAGAGTGCTGTAAAAAAAAATAAATCTAAGTACATCCTGAGGTCTACTTTGCTGGAGCACTTCTATTCAAATGATAATTATGTTCATGGAGGCAACCACACCTCAAATACTCAAATTTCTCTGCAAATTCATCACACATCCTCAAAATGTATTTGCCTCAATCTTTTTCCTATTCAGAAATATCCAGATTCTTTCTTGTTTTGCTTTACATAAAAATGCAACTGTTCTCTAAGTATTGTTTTTGTATATCCATGTTCTTGGAAAGTGCATTCAGTAAGCAAGTGCAACCAGTGAAATACAAACTATAATGACAATGCCAGGCACTCTCACTGATCAATGTATAGCTATCCTTTTGTGATACTTAAGCATATGTCAGTATTGACCATTACAATATACAAGTTTGCATAGCATCTCTCATGCTAACTATATTCTGAGCCTCCCTAGTGAACCTATCTATTAACTGTGAACACTGTAACAGTCCATTCATGTGTCATGTGCGTGTGCATGTATTGGCATGGAAAAGTTGAAGAACGTGTTTTGAAAGCATCAGCTATGAACATAAACTTCCAGATGCAGAATTAGGATTACATACAGTGGGGCTGTGGCATGAGAGCTGTATTCATGTAGTAGTATAGAAAAAATTAGAGAAGGACATGGTCTCTACAGGTTGAAAAGGGATACTAAAAGGAACCACAGAAGGTCAGTGGAGGTAGACCAGTCAGTTTCTCTTCTCCATTGGCAGATGGCAGTAAAAACATTTCAGTCAGTTATGTCCATACATGGATATGGTTTTGTTCTAAGAGATCTGTAATCCTCCAGAGCCTACCATCTGTTACCTTCACTAACATACACGCTATGAGGTAAATATGTACCTCCTTTAGGGAAAGATGGTGACATCCATTTCCAGAACAGGGCTACTATTCACCACAACTGGGAATATTGAAATGTGCTAAAAATTCAGTGTTCACCATCTACAAATAGCATCTCTGTTATACATCCTGTAGCTAAGGAAAAAGAGCTGTCTATTGCTTGGCCATTTCATTGATCCCAAAGGCTGGATGTTGTCTGGAATATGCCACTCAAAAGTTGACATTTAAAGTGTAAATTTAGCATTTGTCAAAAATTGCAGTCTACATGTGAAATCTTTCCTAGGAATATATTACTCTTACGAAGTTTTTACCTAATGCTAAAATACAGTTGGTTACCTCTAACAATAGCAAGCTTATCTTTCTTTTTATTTCTGAAGCTAAAGAAGTCTCTCATGAGTTTCTGCAAAATAGTAGCATTACCTTTTTCTTGCTTTTGATATAGACTCAGGCTGGTTTTCATATTTTAAAAGCTCTATAAACAGGACAAGTGGTATAGAGTTTTGTACTTAACACATCAGGACTTAGATAAGGTTGATAGCAATTGGACCAAGAATTTGAAATGTGTAATGGGGAGGTAAGTTTCAAAAATTACTTGGAGTGATGGTGGCTGATCAACTTCTCTCCAACAACTAGAAAATTAGTATATTTGTCCTTTTTCCTACGTGTTTCAGATTTTATAGCCACCCATGCTGTCCTGCCCCACAGGATATTAAATAATTACAGTCTTCAGGCAGCAAAGAGAAGAACTAATTGTTGTTCTCTTCTACTTCACCACTGCTACTGTAATTAGAAGTTATCTCCTTATAATTGCATCTGTAGTGAATAGTAATTATAATTCTTATCATTAGCTTTCTCTTTTAATTATTTTTTTACCCTGATAAAATAATATTTTGTACTAGTTCTTGTCTGACTTCAGAACACAAAGAAATACACAAGATCAGTATGTTAATATTGTTGCTGTGTTCTTAAATGCAAAGGTGGATTCTGCAAAGCTAACAGTTAACTTGTGACCTGATCAGTAAAATGGAGTAAAGTAACAGCTGGAGGACATGAGCTATGAATAGGGGAGTAGAGCTTTTTTTTTTTAAATCCTTCCTTAGTCTGTACATAGAGTCCTGAACATAGACGTTGAGTGCTGTGACTGGGTATAGCTTTGAAATTAATTTAGCTCAAACTGAATCACTTTAAAGAACCAAGAAAGCAAGCTTGCCAGCTCTTACTCAACTCAAACAGATATGCTTTCTAAAATAATTTTTTTACATCAGCTTTTTGGCATATATTAAGAATGGGAGTAAACATTTTATCAACAGGTTATGTTCTATACAATGTAAGCATGGTGAATTGATTCCCAAGTGCTCTTTGAAGTGAGTGTTTTGTTCCAGACAAGAGTGTAAGCTACTCTCACCTTTTTTCCAGCAGTTCAGTTTTGTTACCAAAGAATGATATTTCCTTTGTAAAACATGAATATTCTAGAATTATACTCCATGATGCAAGAGAAAGGAGAGATTTAAAGATGGCTACGAAGTTTTATTGGAGCCAGAGTTTCCCTTCCTTATATATCATATAAGCATGGGGGTCTTTGTGTCTGCTCACAGACTGAGAAAATGCTGATATCTTTAGCAAATAATAAAACATATATTGACTGCCATTTTTAAATTTAATTTGGGCTGTAAGTATTCATTAAATACTTTATTACTCTACGCTTGTATATTACTAATATATTTTGTAACATTTGATTGTAGGTCTAAACAGCAGCAAAAGGTTAGGCTTGCATCACCCAGCTGAGTGAATCCTGGTTATTTTTTTAAATCACTTTTCTGACCTAATATTTAAACTAGGCAGTGGGAGTACCTGTAGCTAAAACTACATGGTGAAAGGATCTGTGATGCACAATAAACAATATAAGCACATTCCATATAGAATGTGATCAACAATACTTGCAGAGTCTAGTCCCACTGCACTTCCTGCTGTATTGTTGTTACTGAGACTAAAGCTAGTGTATGTGGACTTTTCATCCTTTTTTTAACCATTACAGTGACTTTCAGATGTGCTAGAAATCTTCTTTCCTTCTCCTCATTTTTCACCTTAGGCCTAGTATTGTACACAGAGCATTTCTTAAGACCTTAAAAATCCTAATTTTCCTCTGACACGTATATTCTCCCAACTCCAAAATTTGGCACTATAAATGTAATCAAAAGTTCTTTTTATTAGCGTGGTGCACTAAATATACATAGAACATGTGTTTAACATTTTCATAGCAAAACACAGACCATGTGTGTAGAAAATTGCATTGTAAGTCAACTTACCTGTTTACTTCTATTTTTTCCCTTAGATAAACAAAAGAATTGGCAGGTGCAAAACTAATTAAGAGGAAGCTATTTTGGCTTTCTGTCCATAATAGAGAAAAACATATAAAGCTACAAAACTTCTCTTGTCTTCCTTTGTTTTTTGAAATGGTGTAATTTAACCCTCATGCGAAAACTCTGTATATCTCCAAAGCCCCATTTATATACCTATAGATGTATAGATAAGTTTCCACTTGTAGGGTGAAGTCTTCTATGCCAAGATGTAGCCTTTAGGGAATTTTCAACAGTGAGTTATAAAACCCAAAGGAACAGGGTTTTATAATGGAAATGCTGACACAACCTTAACTAAAGTGGCACAAAAGGCAAGGATACAATGTAATTAAAACAACAGAAGTCTAGGATGTCAGTATCTAAGCAGGTCTCCTTGACAAGTTCTCTGATTTTTAGCTTTGCAGCTTTAACAGCATCTTTTTTTTTTTTTTTTGTGGGTGGTTTGTTGTTGGGTTTTTTTGAACAGATGTATTAGAAAGAGATTTATAAAACTGCAGCAGAGGGCAAAACAGCAGTGAAATGATTGAAGATGTGCATTTGAATCAGTTTGGTTTATAGGGATTACTTAGGCTATATGAAAATCCATGAAGGTCATAATGACATTTATGTCTTTCTAAAACTGATGTGTGCTATTTTTTATTCCCTTTATATACTGAACAATACTGTTGAATTAAAAAAGTAGTTGTATTCAGCTTTTAGTGCAGAACTTCTAAGGAAATATCTATAGTCTAAATTCATACCTTTTGGAGCTAAATAACATTTTCAACTAAGCTGCAATTTGACCAGAATTTAAATAAATATCTACCCCAGCTAATGCTAATGTGTAGTTTTTGTAAAGAAGCATTTATGGGGGAGCTTTAACCATATTTTTAAAAATTTGAAGACTCTTTTGCTGTCAGTAGTGACTGAATTCTGACAATCAGAAAATACAGGCATGTTCCATTTCATCATCATCTGCAAACTTCCTCTTCACAAGTTTGACTTTTTAAAAACACTTTGTTATAGGCACATCTAGATTTCAAATTCATAAATATACCATAAGTAAATAGTACATTATAGTTTTCAGTAGGTACCTGATTTTTAATAGTCAGGCATCTTGTCATATGTGCTCCAAAATCAAATGAGTTGTACTCCTAAATCACCAAAATAAGAACACATTCAGTTTTAGCAACCACATGATACATGGCTTTAGTGTTCTGCATTTCAAGTTTTTGTCTTCTCCATCATTTTTTAACTAGAAACTGAAGGGAGGAAAGAAAGCTGATATCCACAGAATTCCAACTCGTAGAATTGTGGGCAACAGGGAAAATATACAACGTAGTATATCCAAGGTACCTTATTAACTGAGACTATCTCACAAAGCATTTTGTCATATGCCTTAATTTATGCTTACATGCTCTTCTGACTCTGTCTTACTAGTTGTTTTATATGAGCAGATTCCTTCTCACACTTTTTTTTTATCATTGCTATATTTTAATAAATAAAGGTCATTCTAATTCCTTAATCCTTATTCTTTAAATAAGTGGAAGTCAAGGTTTACAACTCTTACTTACCAAATGGCCTTTGTATTGGAAGCCTTTGATCACCACTGACCAGTAGTCCTTAATTTCTTATTAACAGGAGTCTTGCAAAAGCCTTAAAACACATGTACAGCTTCGCAGGTATCAGTAATTGCACTTCATTTCAAATATTACAATGGCACCAGTTGCATCTGCAAGTCAAAATAAATATAAACCTTTTGCATAGCTTTGTAATGTGAAAAAAAAACTTCTGATTCTTATAATTTAGAGCTGCACTTGTAGATCAAGTACAATATTTAACTCAAAGGACTGGTCATACCTACCATAGGATCAAGACTTAAAGGACATACCATTTTTGTGTTATCCTTACCTTTTAATCTCAAATGTAAAGCTATGCACAGAAAATAGCTTCTTTACAGGGGGAAGGTAGAGAATCTGGGAGTGAAGTAGTGCCTGGGAAGAAGGGAGGGGTGGAGGGAAGGTGTTTTGAGATTT
>JANZLQ010000044.1:6264002-6277733 GCA_026212715.1 Elanus axillaris | reverse complement strand
GGTGGGGGGTGGGGGGAAGAAATTCCTCAAGTATTGAAATGACTGAAAATCAAGACAAAGCTAGTAAAGAGAATCATATTGCTCATGCTGTTTGGCTCAATCCTAATAAAATAGTTCTGGTGTTTTTTCCAAGCAATTAGAAGAATTTTCTAAAATACATTCCTAAATATTTATGTAAAAGAAGCACACACAGCATGGAATATATTTATTAACCATCTTTTAACTTCAAAGCTTTTTATTTTTACATAATTTCATCAAGGTATTTTTTTTAAAATCCGTCTGAACTGTGTTTGGGTCTCATAAAATACAGTAATCAGAGCTGATCAGCAGTTGGTAAAATTAATACAAAGTAACTGTTTATTCAGTATTGCTCAAAATCTAATCCTACAGTTTTCAAGAATTTCAAAACCTCACAAAACAATTATATCCTGAAGATGTTAATATGTAGGGAAGAAAAAGTGGTCAATAAAATTCCTAGACCACATTCAGTGCAGCTGGAAAGGGGATCAATCAGAAGAGTCAATTCTCAGTTGTAAATTGTGTCCCAGACTATGTAAGAAATCACTAGAAATTTGAAAACCAGACAGAGATTTCCAGGATTCAGGAGTTTATATTCCTATTTTTGGCTTAATGGGAGCATTTTATACACAAACAAAATCATACAGGGCCAGATACTTTTCTTTTATTAAAGTCATAAAGAATATACCGAAGAAGGTTTTGACATTTTTCAGATATTTTGTTTACCCAGGAGAATTTTACTAGTTATATTCATGTGTCACTGCTAGAATAAAATACCTTTTAAACCTTATACTGTGGTATAATAGCATTTTTCTTTGGCTTAGCTCAAAGCTTTTCCTAGGATTCCAAAAAGAAAAATAAAAAAAAAATCCGCAAAGCAAATGCAGAACCTTGTTTGCAGGAAATATATTGATTTAAATCTACATGTCAGGCTACATAGAATTTTCTGCTGTGAAACAGGAACTCACATCAAATTTGGAACATGTCAGAGTACGGACTAATGTATCACAGAACGTAGTGATCCCACAGTATTGACACTCTTGCGAAAGAGTTAGATTATCAGACTGTGATGTTTGTCTCCTGTAAACCCATGATGATCAAAACCCAGGACTTAACACTTTAGCTAACATTTAAAAGTAGCAGCTAGAACTCTTTTCTCCTGTGCTTTGTCAGCTGGCTTTTAGACTTGTTGTGACGTTGAAATGAGAATTATGTGGAATGATGCAGTGCTTACCTGAGGTACTTGACATACTAACAGCTAACTGACTGGGACCGTTTCCAGAAGCGGTGTTGGTGTTAGTGTAATGCACAGCTGCATGGGCACGGTCTGCTTTTTGGCAGGGCTAATTACATGAAGGAAAAACATAGAATTAAGGTGGTTATATTGTTGCAGGTATCCAAATCCTTTATTCAGAGCTAGTGCTTATATGTCTGCACACCATGGCATTATGTTATGCAGCCACATCAATGACTAAAAATCTAGTTTTGAAATTAAAAGCAACTGTTTTGCTGCATCCAGATGTTCAAATTCAATGAAACATTGTATTCAAGCCAGCCCAGTTAAATGGTCACCGGTTACCACTGCTAGTTGTTTTTTCATTCCAAAAGAAATTTCACAAGAATTCTTTATCTGTGCAGTATTGTCACAAGGGGAAGTACCACCACAAGTACTTATACAACAGTGAGGAAGATTCACTTTGGTAAGGATTAGATAATAATGTTAACTAAGACAACACGGTTTGTATTGTCTACCACTATTGTCCAAGTTTTCTGGATATATCCTGAAGAGTTTGCTTTCCTGTCACTGAAATAACTAGGGATTTCTGTGTTTCTCAAAGAAGCAAAGGTCTGTTTATCTGTGCATTTATGTAGCATGACTCTTGAATATTTTCCTCAAGTCTTTGACAGAGCTGTTGAATTAAAAAGGTGGAACAGGAGTCAAGGTAGGGTAGTATGATGGGTTGACCCTGGCTGGACTCCAGGTGCCCACCAACGCCGCTCTATCACTGCCCTCCTCAACTGGGCAGGGGAGAGAAAATATAACAAAGGGCTTGTGGGTCAAGAAGAGGTATGCTTCTGTACCAACAACTTCTGAAGCGGCTCGAACCCCCTCACATGCTGCTAGTATCTCTTTTTCAGTTGGGGTGTAATGGGCTTCTGATCCTCGGTACCCCTGGCTCCAAAACCCTAATGGTCAGCCTCGGGTTTCTCGGGTTTCTGCCAGAGGCTCCAGGTTAGACCATGCTCCCCAGCTGCAGTGTAGAGTACATTTTGTACAGGTAGGAAGAAGATCTGGGAGTGATGGAGTCCTACAGATGATGACACTTATCCAAGGAGACAGGCTTTTTAAGAAAACAGAAACAAAATCCAGTGATTCTGCTGCACTGATGCATACCTCTGAATAGAAGGACATATTTGTTACAAATATTGAGTGCTTCCTCAGCAGCATGGTGGCTCATAAAGTATTTCTTCTAAACTACACAGAAAGCACTTCTCTTGTATGAGGAAAATATAGCAGGTTATAAGGCATATTTCTGAATATTCTACTGCTTAATAACAAAGTAGAACTGAAAATGGTTAAGATGAGAGAAGAAAACGAGAAATTAATGAAGGTGTTTCGATGTGTACATTAGAACAGATTAATATATGTTTTTGTACAGGGAAAAGTGGAACAATAGGTGTTTAAAGATCCTGTTTGTTTTGTTGTATGTTTCTTTTCACATATGTTGATAGTCTTTCACTACATTTTTGGTTCACAGTGCTAGGATTAACATGATAGATTATATGGGCTTCAGTGAAGTTCATATTTGTACCAGGTCATTGACCAAGGAGGGAAAAAAGAAATAAAGGAGGAAAAATAAAGGAGGAAAAAAAGACTCTCAGAGCTTTTTAAGAGCTATTGCATTTTTTTAAAGATCAAAAAGTCCCTCAATAAACATTTGCCCAATGGTCTTAAACTATGATAATGTACTGAGTAAACAATGTGCCAAAATACAGTGCATGTATTGCTGGATAAATCAGGTGCATTTAAAATCTGTAAGTATACTGAACCTCATTTTTTATCATAGATGCCATAGTCCTCATCTGCCCACAGTGACTGGTAAGAGAGGCCCAAATAGTCAAATAGGAAATGTTTCTTTTTTTTTGTACAGAATGCAGCTGAGGCACAACTATTTCGGGTGGTATGTTCTATGCTGCTGCTTGAAGAAATTATTGTATTAGTGCATCTGTTAAGGACATCTGGCTAGAATACATAAATCCAGCTATTGAAAACTCTGCCACAGATATTCATTTATTATATTCTCACAAATAAATAACGATCTTACATCTGATGTCTCATCTAATAGTTGAGGTTGGGCCTCTCCTTGCTCTGCCTAGCACAATGTTAATCCAGTAACTAGTGGCTGAATCATTACTGCATAGAAAGCAAGAGTAACAACACAGAAATATACTTCTAATGTGAATGAGCCAGACCCCTTCCCTTCTATGAAGCCATAGGACAAGAATATTTACTATGTATAACAGTGTACACACATTCTTTGTCCATGCATGTCCCATGCCAGGGGCCTTTACAGGGTCACCCAAGGAGCAAACATGTTAGTACTGGTGTGGTGCACAGTCCCCAAAAGCAGTACAGTGGCATGGCTCTCCATAGCTGCCAGCATCAAGTGGGTACTGTTGTCAAGTCACATGATACCATGGCAAAGGAGCAGAGAAATGGAGGGATTCAAATTTCTAACACACTTCCAAGCAAAGTAATACCCAAGTAAATAGAAAACACTGCAATGTAATCTTGAAGAAATATAATTCGGATCTCTTTTCTCTGTGAACTGTGCTAACTGAAATCTCTTTGAACAACTGGGTACATACGAAGGTAGCCTGTAATGGTTTTGACTGTTAAGTGAAACAGTCTGTTGCACTGTATGGCCTCATACAGAATCAGAAAATTTCCTTAGGGTAAAGCTTCTGCCAGGCACCATCAAGGATAGCTTTGTAAATATAATTATGGGAATTCTAATAAAAAAAATTCTAATTGATTACTTGACTAATTAGACCAACATGACAATCATGTTTTTCAGGATCATCAATAATTCAGAGTAATCAGTGTGATATTTTGGTTTACCACCTGATCATTTTAAAACAATCCCATCTATTATAGAAATCATCTATAGAAATAAAAGAGATTAATCCAATAGAATTTTATAGAATTTTAATTGTATCACATAAAAATCATTCCAAGAGTGCAGAATTGAGTAGAAAATATTAGTCTTCTGTAGTGTTTTCGAGTAACCTGCCAAATCTGAGTTATAATAAATAGGCTGTTGGAGAATTCTCTTGAAAGGATTTCTTTTCCCTGATAAAGTATAAATTTCTTCTCTAAAATAATGTATTTCAGTTATGAAACCCTAAAGATGCAGGAAGACCACTGGTTGGATGCAGTAGGACTGCTTCACATTGCTTTGTAGTTGTTAGAACACACTGGTGGATCCAGATCCAACAAGCTCCAACAACTATTTGTGCTCTTTACTCCTACATAGGTTCCAATTTATTTTTCCATTTAAGTCAATACGAAGTCAGAAACCCAAATGCATCACTGGATATGAATGATAGCAGCTGTCAGAATGGGCTCTATAGGCCATTACAGGTAAAAGTAAATCAGAGTAGTCCAAAAGCTGTAATAATTTATGCTGGTGACATTTACCCCAGGTGATTGGGGATTATAATATACCAGAAAGTCATGTTTTCCCCAATTTACATTACATTAATCATAGCATAGCTAAACATAACGATCCAGCTTCAGGTTCAGTTGCATGTCATATCAGCTACCAAACAAAAACTCAAAATCAGTTGCTATGACTTCAAGCATTGCCTAGTTCATCTGTGTTCAAATACTCAGATTCAAGAAAAAGATTTTTTAGAAATCAATTTTATCTTATTTATAAAACACTCAGCAATATGGAAAGTCAGATTTAAAATAATTTCAAACTTCCTGGCTGAAAATCAAAGCTTATGGCCAGGCAAATCTTTAGCTGGTTTTGTCTTCAAATTTAATAGCTGTACTCTACACTGTATAAATGGCTTAGGAACATTAGGGTTCTTAGTATCTGTAAACTACATTGTTGGGACTTGTTTTTAAATATTTATGAGTCTACTATTAAGAGCAAATCATTTTCTCAATCTATTTCACTAACAGAAATTATTTATAAGTGTATTATTAATTATTTAGATTTTCCTGGTATTATATTTACATTAATATTTAAATGCATCTAATTATTAAATCATATAAATAAGATTTAGTTTCATTGATGAGCTGAAATGCAAACAGCAATTCTATCACTGACTGTAAACATTTGAAATGAGATACTCTTCAGTAACAAGCCCTCTTACTTGCTAGAAGTCATGACAGTAACATGCTGAGCTAACTTACTCTCTCTGTCTCTCTGGTACATAATTACTGTACCTGTGATAGGTTTTGGATCCTCCCAGCCAGAATCAGCTTTGTTCACCTCTCACAGTCATTAGAGTGCAGGTAACCAGCAGTCATAAAGCCAATGTCTTTAGACCATACAGCAATTACCTCTGTACTACTTAATGGCGATTACCTTTTATAGAGTAGGAGATCTGATTCACACTTCAGGAACCATTGGCCATCTCCTCATCAAAATCTGCAGTGCCACAACTCAACAAAATGTATAACACTGTGTCTTAATCCCAGAAGTTATAACCCATCTCAAGGGGCACTTTGATTTCTGCAGTGCCTCAACATGCACATTTCTGCAAAGCACCAGCAGTATCAGCTCCCTCAGTGCAGCATTTGCAAGCCACAGAAGGGTGAGGTTCATGCTCCTTGCTGTACAAGATGACACTGTTAACAAGTGGCTAATTTCTCACTCAGTTGTGTTTTGTACAAAAGATAATTACATGATCAGTAAAATGTAACCTGTTTCAGCCCCTGATTATGATAAAGTTAGACTAGGTTCAAAAGCCTATCATTACCTATATGCAGTCTTCCGGTGATTCCAGTTCTTTAGCATAAACCTTCACTTAATACAGTCCCACTGCTACTTCTATTCTTTCCACTATCAGGGATTACTCATGTTTAGTGATTATATTCAGTGGCCCATGTGTGCAACTTTTGCGGCAAATAGGCATAAAATCTTTACATCTTCTGAAAATGTGGAATGGCTGTTTTCTAGGATTCTTTACTGGCACTGGAAACAAGTCATCATTTTGAACGTGGCACCTGAAGAACTGAAGTCTTGGTTTTAAACATTTTTCATCTTTTAAATATCTAGGTGGAACCAGACACCTAATATATATAGTCCTCCTGGAACCACTCTTAACAGGAATTTTCAACTTTCCTTTGTCATCCTGAGTGCCTTTAGGTATAGCCTAATTAACCATAGGCTAAAACTTTCCAGTAAATTACAAATAGCGTAGATTTTTCCAAATGGGATTTTTCGTTGTTCATAGCATGTAAGAACCTGTTATAAATAGCTGCGCTTAGTCGAATGCAGACATAAAATGTTCATAAATGTTTATTACAGCACTCCATGTTTTCAGTACCAGCTTGATATTTTCTTCTCAGGTCTTTATTTGTTAATGTAATCCTGAAGTCTTCAATTGCCTGCTTTCATGATGATTTCTTTATTCTTTTAACCTATTTTCAGCCACTCTGGTTTACTGAGAAATAAAAGTAAGAATAGTGTCAATGGTTTCCCAAGCAAAAGGACCCAAGGGAACACTTTAGGACAATGTGAACTACAGGAAGAAAAAGCTAAGCTGATGCTAACTTTTATGAACTTTTAATTTGAGGATAATGTTAGAAATGAATCATAATCTTCAAGGTGAAGAAGTACATTAGCTTCCTAACTAAGCTGACTTAACCTTATCAGTGAAAGTGACACTAATTACCTGATGTACCTGTTATAATTATGTTTCTAAAGCTACAAAATCTGAAGATGCTACAAAATCAAAAGATGATGCATTGGCAGAGTGTATATATTCAAACAATGAAGAACTTGCAATTGGGATAAGAAGACATCTAAGAAATCTTCTGCTCTATGTGTATTATATTCAAAAAGAATTTTCTAGTATGACTATAATTTTCTTTCTTTGACAAGTGTTTGCTTTGTTTTATTTTGGGTTTTGGTTATCTGGTTGGTTTACTGAAAAACTGAACTGTAATCACACAAAATGTGGAGAAGAGATACAAGGGTGACTGAAATTGTGCACACCATAGGAAGCAAAGAGTAGAGTGCATGCTATAATAGTCCAGTTCTACTTTTAGCAAGATCAAGTGGCTAGTGAACTTCAGAAGGGAGCACACAAATAGATTGCAAGCATCATGCCTTAATGTTTTTATGTTAGAAAGAGCTCTTATTGTTCGTGTAGGGATGGGAAGTCAGAAATTAGAAAAATCATTGCAATAACTGCCCTCAATATAATCATTAAATTTCAGCCAAAGCTGTCCAACTTTCTGTAGTATCGCAGTCCTCCTTGATTTGATTGTGTACAGCTGTTGCATCTAATCCTAGACTGTGAATTAGTTCAAGAACTTTTTATTCTTTTTTATTTTTTTCCTGACTCAGTGGGGTTTGCATCTCTAATCCCTTTCTCTCTCCAGTTTTCTCAACCTGTGATACCAGATTTTCTTCTACCAAAGGTACTTTGCTTAAATTATTTATGCATAGACATATTTACATATGAAGTCAGTTATATCATTATTCATATATACCAAAGAATTCACTGAATCTCTTTTTGGGAGGAATTCAAGTGTGTACTCTATTTTTGCTTGCAGGTTCCATATTCTTTATGAAAAATTGTCCTAAGTAGAATAAATGTAAGGAGTCAATGAAATGTTATGAAGACTGCACATCAGAATATGATCAAGTTTCGATGGGTATGACACTGAGTACATGTACATTGAAATTCCTCAATTACACTAAGAGGCCCCAAAATAAGTACCTCAGATACAAACTCTTACCAGAGTAGCTTCAGTGGTCCATGGCTTAGCACAGATTTTAAAAGTCATCCAGAACCCTATGCAAATAATCAGGCAGCAAGCCTTCACTGTGTTTTCTGTAGCTATGCATCTGCAATAACCTTTGCTAAGCTCATTTATAACTACTCAGATGCATCTGCATAAGTAGTACTAAAATTGAAATAGATAGCTGAACTTTTTGTATAGCTAAACTCTGTGAGATGTTTTCATATTAATCTATATGTTTACTTGTTGATTATGGACCTACTAGGTGTAAACAAAAGTATTAGTTTCCAAACGTGTCAAAAGAAAATCCTTTTATTTTGGCATGTAATTGTTCCATGTCACCTTATATTCACCCCAGCTAAAGAAAGGGTCTTGCTTCACTGTCAGTGTTTAGATCTGTCAAATGATAAGGCCATAAATAAGTATATATAATGTTGTTAAAGCTAGGCATGTGGCCAGTAGCAGATTGGAAACAGCTCGCTCTTGTCAATAGATTTTGCTTCTCTGAACTCTCATCTAATTTGCAAGTAATTAAAATTTAATGCTCCTTAACATGATTAGGCAAAAATCTTAATCATAAGGCAGATTGACCTACATGTCTGATAGACTGAAAAAATGCTGCCTTACACAAATTTCTTCTGATTACAATTCTTGATGGAAGCAGTTATTTGGGAATGGGGTTCTGCAGACTCTGGATGCAAGTGTATCAACAAGTGGCTTTCAAAGTTGATTAAAGCACCCAAGCCAACTTACATCATCTTAATGAACTGTGCAGTACTACTAAGCTGTACTTAGTTTCCAGAAGGTGTATGGAAGTTTTTAAGATTTCTTTATAGCCAATGCTTTTTTTTTTTAAGGGAAATCATTGGAGTACATTTAAACTTAAAATATCCTGACGGCGGCATTGGATCTTGATCGAATCTATGCTTGGTGATGATGAGGTAAAATAAAATTAATTTTATTAGTAGGATATTAGTGGTACAATATCATATATATTCAGATTTGTCAATAATAAGCATAGATTTGAAAACAGATTTCTAAGATTTCTAAGCTCTAGCTAAAAAAGAAGTACTGAAACATTTCCAGACAAAGTGGAATATAAAGGAGACAGTGTAGTATGATAGAACTAAGAAATTAATTAATTAAAAATTAAAACTTGTGACCTTTGTCTTTGGGTGTTCGATTTGCTGATATCCTCAAGAGGGGGCTGCTAAGACTCTTAGTTGTCATTTGTTGATTGTTGCTAGTACTGAATTTATATTGACATTAATTAAATCTGTGTTTGAAGGGTTCAGCTTGGAGACTTAACATGGCTAGAAAGAGATGCTGAAGGGATGCACTGACATGCCTAGAGATATTAAGAAATCTCATAAGTGATTAATTCATATACTCTCCTTTGCTCAGGATTAAAATGGTCACTAGACTTGTTTCCCAGAAGAAAATTTTCCTTGTGTCAAATGGTAGTCTACTGGATTTGGGATGAGTAGGAAAAAAGCAGTCTGCCTTTTTCTGTAGCTGGGGAACACTTACCTGGATAATCTGCATGGTTTTCCTTTAAGAATTTCTCTACTGTTGTAGGGACAAGGAATACTAGTCATGTCTTTAATATCACACTTTTCCTTTAGCACATACATAATTTTTAGATTCTTACATTTCTGCCATAAGATCATAAGCTTGTTAAAGAACACTGCATGTGCTACACCATGTGGTATACAGGATGAGGGTCTGTGGCTCATTCTGGACAAATCTTTTCCTGGCTGGCTAAAACTTCTGTCTGATGGACCCCTTCCATTCACATGTTTCTGTGCTCCTAGATCCATGTCTGTAACAAAGTCCCAGGTGCAAATTCCCCTGAGTTCTTAGATTCAGAGATCCACTTTTAATTTGGGTGAATATTATCAGAGATGGGCTGATATTCCTCTATGCAGATATCTTGACTGTGTCTTGCTTCCCTTTTATAGTGACAGCTATCTTCTTCCAGGGTAAAAAAAAAAAAAAAAAAAAAAATGTAGCTTTCTAGGTAATTTTTTGATTCCTACTCAACATTAAGCAAATATTTTCATTGAAATATCTATTATAACTTCAAAAATTTCTTGAGTGGTAATAGCTAGTTTAGATCTCATTATTTCATATATTAAGTTATAGCTCTTTCTCCCTGTGAGCATTATTTTGCATTTGTCAACACTGATTTTCCTCTGCCATTTTGTCATTGAGACACTAGATATCATTACATATTCTGTAAGTCTTTTCACCTTTCATTTTTAGTATAGTTAATAAATTTCTATCATGAGAAAACTTCATCCCTTCTCCAGGTCATCTATGAACATGTTGAATAGCACAGTCCCCAACAGTTCTCTGCAGGATTTTGACTGTAAAAACTGGCCATTTATTACCTAAATGTCATTTCAGGTCTTTTATTTGCTTACAAATCCATGCAATAGTTTTATTTTGTATACCATGGCAGCTTAATTTCAAGAGTACTTTATAAAAAGACAGTCATGAAAACTCTTTGGATATCCAATCATAAACTTTCACTATTAGTAATATGTTTGAAAATTTATATTAGTTCTGTAGAGTATCACTACCCCTACAAGGGTGCTTACTTATTCCCATTATATCATATATCCATGCATCTGCTGATTCTACTCTCTTTAAGCATTACTGCCAACCTACTTGAAATGATTTGCTGTATTTTTCTGAGTTCCCTCTTCATAAAATTCTGAATTCCTACTTTGTAAAGATTATATCATATTTACTATCTTCCATTCTTTCCATGCTGACACAGATTTAAACAATACAACATATGTGACTTGAAGGCCATTTTCAAAAGAATCTTTTTCATTTGGTGAGAATATGTGAAAGAGAAAAAGTAAATGGGGCCAAATTCTTGGCTAGTATAAACTGACAAATTTCACCCATAATGTGTCACTGATCTAATTTGATGTGAGTAGCCAATTCACCAGAAGAAAATAATCAACACTTCAGTAGTCATAGAGGTCAGTGCAAATCATGTAGTTTGCCTGGGAATATACCCAAATGCCCAGTTGGGCTTTACAGCTCACTGTACTGCTTATTGCAACACTGACAACGTAGTAATCAGTATTCATTCTAACTAGGTTGAAGCCTTAATTAAAGAACCCAACAAAGGGCAGAATTTTGTCTGTCTCCTGTGAGGACATTTCTCTCATTTTTGTCAGGCCAGTATGTCCTTTCCTTAAAGGTAAGCTGAGGAGACCTTAGTGTAAATATGCCAGTCCATTTTGGTAAACTTAACAAAAGCATTAGTCCTAAGTGAGCGGTACAGCACCAGAGGCCAAGACGGAAGTAGCTCAGACAAAAGATTTTGCCTCAGTCTGCATGGTCCCATTCTGGGTATGATCACTACCTAGATCAGCTTCTAGTTAACTGAAACTTTTAATCTGATAACCTTTAAGCAATTTGACAGTAGCACTTATTACCTTAAGCCATTTTTTATTTTGAATGTTAAGTATATCCAATTTGTTATGCTAAAAAAGTAGTAAATGTGACAACCTCAAAACATCATTTTAGAGTCAATTAGCAGAAGACTGTATTTATAGGGGTTTTTTGCATAAAAAAAATTTTTTGCAAAAAATATTTTGAATGCAGAGCTTGAATAATAACCAGCCTGCAGTGTAAACACTGCAGTGGCATGCTGAAATGAAGGCACTGTGCAGTGGGAAGATCACAGTCTACCAGATAAGCCAGGAATGTTCCAGTGGAAAATCTTCTTTTCATTAATAAGTGAAAATTTTCATGAAAAAAATGTACTTTATGTCTGACCCTGGCTTAGCCTCAACAAAGCCTATTGTGTCTCTGTGTATGGAAACACAGGAATAGTGGGGATTGACTCTACAAGAAATATGAACCCAACTCTTTTTATCTGCTGAGGTCTGTGAATTCAAGACCAGAGCTAGCCTTAAAAGGCTTACTGAAGGATTCTTCAGCCGGGCCAATTGGAGTCTAATTTTGTTAAATAAATCTAAATGTAGCGAATTCATTCCTGTGCCTTTTTCTACACAATTTATTGCCCTTGAACTGAAAAAGATGATAGTTTTCTTGTATTGCTCAAGATTTTGTGTTTCTCTGCGATTTATGGATCAATTGCCTTAATAAAAAATAAAAAAATAACATTTTTAACTTGATACCATTTTCAGCATAAAATAGATTAATTTAGTGAGGGCAGATTCTACCTGAAGTATTTCCATTTAAAAGATCTTATATGTATCAGGCTGTATTTAAAATTGGCATGTGCAAATTCTGTGTGGTGATCCACATTCACATTCATGTCAAATTTGAAGATAAATATATATTAGGAAACTTTCAGTTACTACTATTGATGCCTGGTTGTATTAATATAAAAATTTATAATGCTATAAAATATGTTTATGGCATTGTAATTGATAAGGCTGTTAATGCTATGTAGTATTAGCACTTGCAATTGTATCACTATAAAACTAATTTATAGTTATGGTAGTAGTCTCTGACATTCAGCTTGAGATCTAAACACATTTATAAATCCATGACGTATTTTTGCATGCAAATTCTGTATTTTGAAATAAAAAAATAATTTGCATTCCAAGTTGAAGAATTTTTCAATCTGCCCTTCTCAATTTTGCTATTTATTTACCTGTGTCCTCATGGAATTAGCTTCTGCATGCTTTCTAAAAAAACTGCAGAGAAGCATATAAAAACACTCAAGAACTTTTGCAAAAACCAGTAGGAATTACATTTTTTATAGATTTGTCTGTATCTTACATCGTTGCTATAGCTTGGTAATACTGCCTGGGGTAGATGTGGTTGAAGTATTCACTAGCCTGAGAAATGCAGTAGTAACTTCCAGAAAGGGACCATACTTGGTATTTATTCTTATTTTAGAGATGTTTCATAGCTTTTTCTTAGCAAAGTGAGATTATTCTTGATATAATGCTAACACCCATTGATGCTACTGGATGAGCCTTTTATTTCTGATTACTTCCTCTGTCAGGAGCTGGTTACTGAATATGCATGATCAAGAATAATCTTGGATCCAATGCTTCTTTTTAGTCCTGATCCAAATCAAAATCTTTTTTGTGCTTTGAAAAGTGTCTTGGAAATTTCCTTCAACATCTCTGAAATAGCTATGTAAAATTATGATACAAGTAGAAAAACAAAAGCCCTTTGTGTGGTTATTGCATGAGTGGATGATCTTTCCACCCACGCTCTGTTTTTAAAATTCTGTTGTTAACAGCTTCCATTCTGTTCACACATGCAGTGCTGGTTATATCGTGTGTCACTGTAGACCATCTTCCTTGTAGCCTGCTGCACTCCAATATCTAAAATGATTTGACAGTCAAATGTGGTTTAAATTTTAGGAGAATTGTGATTTGAGCAAGACTTTTCAGCATCCTAAGCTAGACTCATTCCCTCTTCTAAGAGATGGATTACTCTGAATGTATGTGTCCTAGTTTCAGCTGGGATAGAGTTGTCTTCCTAGTAGCTGGTACAGTGCTGTGTTTTGAGTTCAGTAGAAGAATGTTGATAACACTCTGATGTTTTCGGTTGCTGTTGGGTAATGTTTAGACCAAGTCAAGGATTTTTCAGCTTCTCATGCCCAGCCAGCGAAAAGGCTGGAGGAGCACAAGAGGTTGGGAGGGAACACAGCCAGAGCAGCTGACCCAAACTGGCCAACGGGGTATTCCATACCATGGGACGTCACATCTAGT
>JANZLQ010000044.1:6208960-6257379 GCA_026212715.1 Elanus axillaris | reverse complement strand
GGTATTCCATACCATGGGACGTCACATCTAGTATATAAACAGGGGGGAGTGGGGGCGGGGGGATCGCTGCTTGGGGACTAACTGGGTGTCAATGGGTGGGTGGTGAGCAATTGCACTGTGCATCATTTGTATATTCCAATCCTCTTATCGTTACTGCTGTCATTTTATTAGTGTTACCATTATCATTATTAGTTTCTTCTTTTCTGTTCTAGTAAACCATTCTTATCTCAACCCTCGAGTTTTACTTCTTTTCCCGATTTTCTCCCCCATCCCGCTGGGTGGGAGGAAGTGAGTGAGTGGCTGCCTGGTGCTTAGTTGCTGGGCGGGGTTAAACCACGACAACCTGTGGACTGTTTGAAAATTTTGCAGTGTGTTTATTTACTATCATTAGTTGTGACATGATTATTCACCTAAATCACATGATAGTTCTTCTTTCTTCAATGGATTGTTGAAAAAAGGGGGAAATAGAAATCATGTGACTTTTGTTTGCTCTTCACCTAAAAATAAGATTCTTACTAACCATTTCCTAATTATTTAGGGTAGATAAAATCACTGGTACTAAATAATAACCAAGGCTGAATAAAGCCATATTACATGGTGTTGAACTGATTCTAACAGGAGATTCCAGGACAATATTATTTAACTATTTAATGTAAAAATGAAACTGTGTTTTAGAAGAAACAAATGCACCTTGTTTATACCGTATTCAAAGAAGACTGAGATCTCCAATTTGCTTTTAAAAAGAAATTATTTTTCTCATAGCTGTCTGGCACAACCTCACTACACTGACCTGACTATGGTTCACTGACATATTGCAGTGTCCTACATGAGAAAAGAATAAGTACCAAATCCCCCCAAAGGATTTTTTTATATCTTATTCAAGTGATCTATTATCTGGGACTAGCATTAGCTAAGCTGCTATTGTTTTTTTTAAGTTACAGTCATAATTGATAACCATGTTGTAGTCTTTTAAATGCTATAAACTAAAGCTCAGATGTTTAAAACACAGCGGTAATAAATAAAATGTGATCCACAGAAATCGAGGAGGTTTATGCGAAAAAATTTCATATGATTATCAAGGAAGTAATAATTCCTTAATTAGGCTTCTTTAAACATTTAAGGATGGTTTTTTATTGACAAATAGATATCTATGTTCCATTAAAAACTATACTGAAATTATGTTTGAAAATTATGATGAAATTATATTGAGATAAGAACTGAAAGCAAAGACTGCATGACAAGGTTTCCACGGTCTGTGTTCCATTTTGTTTCAACAATTACAGGCTTTACTCCTATGAAGTCCATTGATTTTAAAAATACACAAAGTATTTGAGAAAAGATGATGTATTTCAACTGTTTTTTGTTAACTTTCCTCTTTCTACTTGTATTTAATCTTTAATGCTGACTGATTGATTGACACTGGAATTCTACATTCCTAGGAGGTGTTGGCTCAGTTCTAGTTTGGAGCTGCCCCAGGAGATGCAGTTCAATATTACTATCTACTGGAACACTAAAATAGCCTGATAACTTCTACTTTGTGGCATGGTTTGTACAGTGCTGTATCATGTTGCTATACAGAGACTTGCTTTTTTTTCTGTATGGATCTGGAATCTGAGGCACCACCTTGTTTGAGAAAACATGCATTATGGAAGAGATATGCTCTTTATCTTAGAAGGACACTGGCAGTGCTGCAGAGGGGCATGGGCAACTGACTGGCCAAGAAATAACAGAAATAACAAGTAAGAAAGCAAAATTTCTCCTTTTTCAAAAATAAATTATAAAGATGATACAGAGGGAAGAGGAATTGAAACACCCTATCACTGCTCATGATGGTAGGAGAATCTTGCAGATAGGTCAAGAGAAACAGTGGTTATCATCACAAACTATGTAAAAGTGCCAGTTGTGCTCAACACTATAGACTACTATCCAGCAGGTGGGAAAAAGCTAGAGATTTGCTTAAAAGCCTTTTTCATAGGGATGTTTGACTTCACATTAAAGACTTCTTTGTCAGCTGAAGGAAATGATAATTCATGGTATTTTAATGGTTCATAGATGTCTCACTGTAAAATACATTCACCATTAAAATAACCTATAACCTTATGGTCATATACTTTGTATGTCTCTCCTATACTACATATGAAAATATATGTGTATAACCATGTGTATAATTTGAGGTTAGGTGTCCCTGCGATGTATTCATCCAAATGCACATCTAAATTATGAATATCAGATCACTGATCTTGGTCAGACCAGTGCATCACACATATGTACAAGGACAATCTCAACATAGGTTATATGTATGCATAAATATTTTGCTTACCGAGGTCTAAATGGAAAGTACAGTTACTTTAATTATTAACACTGTTAGTCAGACTACATTTTGTATTATGAAACATTTGATATGTTGAAAATATTTTTTATGACAAGACAATATTAATATTAAAATACACAATGCTCCCTAATTTACATATACTGATCTCCTAAATAATTCTTTTTTTTTTTTTGGAGGCAATAGGTTTAAAAAAAAGTAATTTTGGGGGGTATTTTTACTTTGTTTGACTATAAAGCAGGATATGCAGAGCAGCCTTGTGGAGGGATTTCCTTTGCCAATGATTTAGGTTGCTTTCAGAACTGACTTTTTATAGCTTTCAAATCTTTGATACTTCTGTATCAAAACTATAGAACTACTCTGACAGAATATTTCTGTCAGAATCCTAGCCCATCATTATTCCAACTGATTTTGTAAAATATTCCATCTTTTATAATCATTCCTACCTGTTCTTGAGTTTAATACTTACCTGGATTATTCAGTAACACATGCTTATGCATTGTGACACTAAAGACTGTAAGATTAAATTCAGCGTGCGCTCGTGTAACAGAATTATAATTTGTACTTGAAAATTAAGCACTTGGAAGTGCTACAGAAATACTGCTCTTAAATGATTCATCATATCTTTAACAATAACCACTTTTTAAAAAGGAAAATTTCTGTTACTTGTGAGCTAGCCAAAGCTGCAATTTAACAGTCAGGGTTTACAGATTATGCTCTGAGTATTGCCACTGCATTCCTTGCTTGACTTGAAGCAGTTCAGCAATTTTTCTTAATTTCAATTTAACCAATGACAGAAATTTTGCATTGTTAACATTTGCCTCTTTATGGGGGTGAGAATATTTGGCGCAAAGGACACAATGTTCAGCCTGGAAATTGTGTAGGAAGGGTTTACTTCAGACCAGTTTGCTTCTGTGAACTGAACACCTGCCAGCACCACATCAGGTACCTTCCCAGTGCACATTGTCTGCTTTAGTTTCCACACATTCTGCAATTTCTCTGCAATGCAAACCAGAGCATGAAGCCAGGGGTAGTTTGGAGACTGGCCTCAAAAGCAATGGATTCAAACTAAAATACTGACCTCAACACTCACCAAATAAAAGACAAATTAGATTGCTTCCATTTGACCACATATGAGGATGCTGGAAGGTTCAAAATGAACACTGAACTCCTGAGTTTGTCCTGTGTTGAAAGTACAAGACCTTCCTCCTTGCTAACAAGGAATTACAGAGTTAAAATATGGCAGAAATTTTATTGACACAAAAGGGAAATGTTTTCAAGAAAACAGACAGCCAGAACAGATGCTGTAAACCAAAGAAGCGCTATTTCACTGTGGCACAAGAATGCCTCTAAAACATTCCTCTTACAAAAGGAAACCACAATAGACATAACCTAATGGATTTTTATTCCCAAATGAAGGACAGGTACGTTAACAATTGACAAGGGGCAAGTCTCTCTGTGGCTTTGTTTGTGTAGCTAGGAATAACTTCAGATACTACAAGGCAATTTCTACTGCCAGTTCTGCACACCTGGAACTGTGGAACTCTATTGATGTGAGAGAATGTGGCCATAGCACCTCTGTTCTCAGACAATCTGGGAAACTAATTGTTTCCCAGGAAAGAGAGTTGAAATGATTGAAAGTAAACTCACAGTCTTTTATTTCCAGACTTTTTTTTTTTTTTGGTTGGGTACTAGTACTCTTTGTAAACAATTTAAAGAGTTCTTAGTTGCATCAGCTTGTGCTCAGTAGGTATTTGCTTTTAACAATTACTTGAACTTTAATAAGCTGGTACACATAGCTTCTGCCATGTTACTTCAAGAGATAAAAGCTTATGACTAAAATAAAAAAGAAGGTCATAGGATTGTAACTGTCAGCCAGAAGCAGAATTAGAGTTATGCTAGAATGGTTTCTGTTTTAATTTTTTTATTAAAAATAAAATAATTGTTTACTTTAATTTCCTCAACACTGTTCCTTTATTCCAGACTCTTCTTTACTTTATTCTTTTTTTGGTTTTGTTTTTGGAGGGAGATGTGGGGTTCATTCAAGATGTGCAAATCTGAAGACTGTTAATGCACATTAATGCATATTCTTTGAACTTCTACCTGGTTTATAAATCTCTGCCAGCTTCTAAGTACCCAGTGCAAAGTTACAGCCACATGCTTGCTATGTCCTCTTCAGTGTTGCTAGCAAAGATGTTTTGTTAACATTAATATGACCATTTAGATTTAATATCCTGTTTCAACTAGCCGTCACTGCCTAGTTCTGAAACACAGGCAAAACCAGAGACAGAAGGCCCCACTGACAGCTAATTAGGCAGAGGTAAATCCATAGACTTGTCTTCTTACCCACTTAAATTAAGGTCCAAATAAGTACTTGCATATTTATTGAAACTACTCCTGGTTTGTAAGTGAGCCAAATCAGCAAAACTTTGCTGAAATTGTCATGGAAATGTCTCTTTTTATATTTGCTTTGGGTTCTTTTTAGCTAGTTTGCATCTGAATAACCTTTTCAAAATAATTAATCATTCAGAACCTACTGATAGTGACAGATTATGTATAAACCTGAAAGTAGAAAGTGTAGCAAAACAGTTAAACAAAAATTTAAAAATAATTGGGTGTATATTTCTTTTAACTGGTGTCTGGTTTGCACTAACATTTGAAACAATATTTCTGAGGTTATTGTATGTGATTGCCTGTTTGGAGTAAAATGTGCAGTAGAAGGATGCTGAAACATGCCATTAGTATCATACTTCTAAAATTACAACCCTACTCAGTGTTTGCTAATGAAGTTGAACTAGATATTCAGGATGATGTTATGCTTGCACTGGAAAGAAAATTTGTCTTACTGTTAATACTACTAATCCATATTGATAGGTAAGAAATAGAGTAGTTAACAGGAACATATGGTTGGCATCATTAAAAGAGTTCTGTCTCCATGCCAAAAAGTTATTGAATACATCTGTAAAGGGCTTGTTAATTGTGGACATCCTCAAAGGAGCCAGCTGATCGTTAAGGCTTTAGTGCCTTTTCCAGCTGCATTGCGTGAGGGATATGTGTTTAATATATTTGTGGGGCTAAGACTGCTACTAGCTGAAGCATGGACTTCTCAATCTCTGTATAGCAAAACCTGTGTGCATGCAAATCTCTCAACTTTCATGTTTCCAGCAGTTACTCTTCTTGCAGGGCTTGCTGTTCTTAGCAGTAAGAAGCTACCACAGTATTTGAATGTAAACATGCAATGGGAGCCTGGGCTGAGTGTTTGATTTCCATGTTGTTATGGGGTCCTTACTTACAAGTCTGTGAGCAATGCTTTATGAACCATGACTCTAATATCTTTGGAAGAGGCCCAATAGCTTTTGCTAACAGGCAGAGTTAATTATGTACTGCTTGATCCATATACTTGTATTGGTTGTGTTCAAATGTGTAAGAAAAGTTAACTCTCTCTATGTAGATGCTGCTGGTTAGCCAAAAACATGCATTGACAAGCATTTTCTGATGTGTAATGTTTGAGTACTCTGAGTTAGATATATTGAACTTGCATATATGTGCTAATGTTATATATGAAAAATATAAGCTTTGGTAGAGTTGTGCAATGATAACTTATAAAGCTTTTATTCCCCCATAAACACGTCTAAACATTCCCCCATCCCCCATAGTGTCATTTTTAGGAACATAGATGAGAGATTTCCAGAGCTATCATAAATTACAGTGAAAGGTGAGGAGTTCTGTTTAAATCAGCAAAAAAAATTTATTCACTGTCTTTAATATTTTTAGGATTTTTTTTAAATTAGGATTTTTTTTATGTAATAAAGATATGCATAATACATATGCTAAGAGCTTCAGTTTAACATAGAAATGAACTAAAAAGAAGACCATTTTACTTATTCTGAATTTGCATTGCATAACTACCTTTTAATGAATTACTTGTGTTTCACAGACCTAGGATGAATTTGGAACTAATAGTAAATGCTCACCACGTGGTGTTCTCTTTGTGGGTTCAAAGCAAGACTCTGTTACCTACAAATTATATTCTTGGTTTCAGTGGTGAAAGGATAATGCATACAGTAACAGAAATTACAAATAGTTATAATATTTAAATAAACATACATGGTACCACTGTTTGATGCCTTCTACTCATGTCCCAGTTCCATCTCTGTTTCTAGAGACCAGAGTAATTGTGAAATAATTGGGGAACCTTTTTAGGTAGCCATACTAAACTTGGATTGCCCTGCTCCTAGAAGAAGAAAAAGACATTGTCTCCTTCCGCATATGTCATGTAGCCAGCTTTTATTTCTTTAGAAATTAAATGTAAGAAAAGTTAATAACAAGAGCCTTATCAGGAAGGTTTGGATAACTTAAATAAAAATTTGGCACGGTGTCTCTTTCAAAGCACTGTGGATATTCCTCACCCAACAAGTCAGCTAAACTAGAACAATAATCAGGTATTGCAGAGGAGTCTAGATATGGCATTGCTTTTTGCAGTATATGCTATGTATGAGGTACTATTCTTAGTTCTGGCTCAGGAGGTGCCAAGCAATGCACTCTGATTCCATATTCTCCTTGAATTTCTGAAAGGCTTTGACAAAACTTCTTACAAAAGTTTTATAAGGAAACTGAGCAGCCAGGGCAGTAGATGGAAGATCATAGCTTGATAAATAACTATTAAAAGATAGGGAAGGCAGTGCAGGAGTGAACAAACTTTTCTTATGATGCAGTCCTTACAATAGGTTATTCTTACAATTGGTCAAGCTTGCCAGAAGGCTTCCACTGAGACCTGTGTTATAATGTACATTCATAAAGGACCTAGAAGGGGGCCTGTAGTGGGGCAATGGTTTTATGACTTCTTTCAGCATAATATGGGTAAGCACTAGGCATGAAGAATTCAAATGGAAGGCCAATAAAATGGAGGTGAAATGCAGCATAACTTGACTGGTACACGTAGGAAGAAATTCTGATTAATTTTTTATATATACAGCCTTGACCTCCAAGCAGACAAAAAATCCAGTATCTTGCTCCAGAATCATAATAATAAGTAGTTCCATGGAAAAGCCAGGTTCAGCCATCTCCAGGAAAGCAGAGCTCCATCATGTGTTAATGATTACTTGGGAAGAGGAATGACATCACTCTCAACATCTCCTCCGTCCTTCTTCTTCCCCCAGCTTTATATGATGAGGACAATGTGTATGATCTGGAATATCCCTTGGGTCAGTCGGGGTCAGCTGTCCCGGCTGTGTCCCCTCCCATCTTCTTGTGCCCCCCAGCCTCCTCGCTGGTGGGGTGGGGTGAGAAGCAGAAAAGGCTTAAATTCTGTGTAAGTACTGCTCAGCTGTAATGAAAACAATTCTGAAAACACTGTTTTCAGCATAAATCCAAAACATAGCCCCATACCAGCTACTGTGAAGAAAATTAACTCTATCCCCCTCAAAACCAGTACAGCTGAATAGGAGTAAAAATAATCAAATTAAGTGTTGGTTGATTATTATGAAAGAAATAAAGGATAAACAAAATAACATCAGTATGCCTCTGAATAATCCAGGACTTGCCTACATCTTGATTACTGCAAGTGGGTTTAGTCCCCTGAACTTAGAAAGTGGGTACCGAAGTTGAAAAAGCTTCAGAGGTAAGAAACAGGAATAAAGTGTGGTCTGGAAGAGTTTCCATACAGAAGATGACTGATTAGGCTGAGACTCTTCAATTTGGAAAAGAGATGACTAAAAATCTGTCCTGTTCTACGAAATAAGATATTAGAAGAGAGTAGGTAGAAAACTGCCCCAGAACAAATAAGAGGTTCTTTATGTAATGGATACAGGACCTCTAGAAATCATTGCCAAAGGATGTTGCACTTGCTAAAATTTTAGAAATATCTTGAAGGAACATGGGATAGAGACATGAAAGAGAAATCTATTGAGAATTACTATACAGACAAAAGACCATCCATCTCAGGAAGTCCTGCTTGAAAAACATGTAATGGGGAGGTACCTATTTGTCCTAATCTTAATTTTCTTAGGTAATAATGAGTGACCAAGATACTGGGTTACATAGACCTTTGGTCTTCCTCAGTATGTTTTTTCTTCAGTTTCTCTTACCTATGCAATGAGCTACTTGGAAAATGAAGTCTTTTTTCAGAAGATAAACTGCTTTTGCAGTACTTTTCATTCTGGCATAAACATCTGCTAGCAAGTCTAAAGAGGTATTAGACCTGCATAAGGTGTCATTGAGGAGTAGTAGGCTTGGAGTTAAGAAAAGTGTGCTGTTGTTGAAATGCTTTTTTTGTACTGTTATTTATACTGTTAAATAATTTGTTTTAAGAAGACCATGTAATGACATAACTAATTTATCAGACTCCTAAAAGGAAGGACATGAGTGGGGGTTTTCCATAGTGCTGGAGTTTGTATGTGTGGTTTGTGTTGTGTGATGGCACTAAAGGGTCCCCTGCCAGGGTATATGAAGGCACCAGGTTTGTACCAGAGCATTGTGCAGAGCAGATGTCATACAGCCTTAAACTACAAAACAGTGCATTTGACCAGGAAGTAAATATCTAAAACTTTGGTTGCTGTGCTGCACTCCTTCCACAAGGAGGTTGTTGGACTATGATTGCTACTGCTTTCATAATAGCATGTATTTACTTCATATGGTTGCAATTTGACTTCTATAAACTAACTATCATAAGCTGAGATTTGAAATAACCGCCGCTTGTACTTAATTTTACAATTTGCTGGTCTTGCCTCTCTCTCTGAGCCAACAAACTTTCATCTGGGCTTGGAGTCATCCACAGACACATAGGTTAAAAATTATGAAAAACTGGAAGATGACTTCAGATGTGGGATTTACATTTGCTAGGCACAGGTGGAAGTGTTCTAGTCTTTTGTAAAGTGCTATTGATAATTAGTGGTGGTGGTGTTGTGAATTTCTTTTTGAGGGGGCTTGTATGTGATTTGAGGTTGGGATTTTTTATTTGTATTGGGTTTTACGTTTTACTGCAACCTATGCTAAGCTTTTGTTTTAGAGCAAGCGTCACAGAACACATCTGGCAAAATGGAGTTGGTTTGTGCTGGTTCATCCTCTGCATTATTGTATGCAATGATGTTAAGTGGACAAAAAGGAAATATGAATAAGAATGATAAGATTCAGTTGGCAGATGCTTATATTGAACATGTCTGATTAAATCTTTTAATAAAAGGCTTTCATGGTCTTTGATTTTTAGACTCAGTAGCACTTCTCTCTCTCTTTTATGAGATCTAAATTATTCTAGTTATTAGTGGTTATAGAAAAATGTAAGTTAAATTATAGAAGTAATCATATGCCTCTGGTATTTATTTTTCTTATTACCAAACGTATCACAAACACGGTGGTAATATACAACAGGAACATAGGTATTTCCTGATGTTCTTTTTCCCCAGTAGCTTGACTGTTAACCTAATTGCCTGGCTACTTAGAATGTGAAGAATTAAAAAAGGGATTTGAGTCACAAAACCATACTCTAAAGTCCTTTATAAATAAGAAGGTTGCAGTTAACAATTTACATTTCAAATAGACTTCTGACTGTCTTGGGGTTATATAGCTAGCTCTGCTATGATGTAAAAGTACCTCTCAAATAATTAAAACATTAATAACAGGTACAATCTCTCAGTCTTCCAGATAGCAGAAAAAAAAAAAATCAGCTTGTAGAAGCTTTGCATGTAGAGTTCAGCAGGCATGTAGTTTGTGTTTAAGAGGATGAATTATTTAAAGAAAACCAATTTGAAGAAATGAGTTCTGCAATTAGAAATGAAAGATTTGTCTTTCATTCCATCCTAGGTGGTTTTTTGTTTTTTTGTTGTTTTGTTGTTTTTTTTAAGTACTCCTCCTTGCAGTTGTACACTTTCATGTGTAAATTGTTTTGATACTTTTGGGATAAGATTCATGTCAGCTATTCAAAGTCATTTCAAAAAAGAATCTCAGATTTTGTGAAGGGCAACTTGTCAGGGTACCAATGCCCTGAAATTTGGATTTGAATTACAGAGTATCTTTATGACCAATTCACATTAATTAATCATTGAAAAATACATTCATGTACCATGCATGCTTGAACAATTTATAAGCTTCCTACTCATCAGTTAGATGCATTCATAGTGATTTCATGTTTAGAACCTAGTTTAACAAAATGTTATGAAAATGAGCAACATCCTGAGTAGTAAACTTAGCTTGTGCTAAAACCACATGGATTTCTAGGGGGTTTATGAGGTTCAGTGTTCAGTTCATGCCTTTGAAGGACCATAAACTTGTACCTTGAATGATCTGCTCTTTAAAAGACAATGAGTAATTTTGTTTCAGAGTTTGCTAGAGTAAGGAAAGCAGGCTCAGAATCTTGTTGATTTTGAATGGTGAGAGGGTAAGTTATCTTGATGGGAGCTTAAATATGTACACTAAAGAGATACAAGAATTACAGTAAGGCCCCTTATTTATCAGGAAATTCCCTGACCTGAAGTAGTCACTCTTTTAGAAACAGGAGACTGTTAATGATTATATAAGGAAGCATTTTTATTTTCATTTCCTTCATGTTCTTTAGTGGCATTTTTCATGTAAAGATGACATTACAGGGCTACTTCTCCTCCTTGTTCCTTTTCCTTACTGACTGTGATATGCTACTTTATGTGAAACTCTTAGGACCTCCAAAAAAAGCTTAATGGTCATGCAAAAAAATCAAATAAGGTTATTCTCCTCTCTTTCTTCTTTTAATACTAACAAAAAAATATGGGAGACCAATTAGTTTGACCTCTTCTCACATCACAGGGAGATCTTTTGTGCATGGTTGGCATCAGTTTAGCCTTGAGCATCAGAAGAGAATTCTGAAAAACATTTTTAACAGCACAGACATGCTTCTCCCTTCACACAAGTGACATCCTGTTATTTTAGGGTATAGATATTGGTATGTAATAAGCATTAATGCCTAGAAGGTTAGTCATGAAATATAGAAATATGGACGTGGATCTGTTCAGACTGCAATATTCATCAAATCCAATATGTGTGACTGTTGAATATTTCATAGTGGAGGGGGTATTTTGGTTGTTGGTTTGGTTTTGGTTTTTTAAAAAGATTTTTTAAAACCTATGTAAGATACTGTGTCATTATTGACCTTCCCCCTATAATCAGATTTGGTTAGTGACATACTTGAACTTCCATCATTCCTGGAGAAAAATTGGCAATTACATGTCTTGCTATTGCTGATATTTATTCCTTGCTCAGTGTACACATGTAACATGAACATTATTGGATGTTAGAAGCAAACACTTTCAGGGGCGGGATCCCACAGAATAAGACATAGTCCATGCCAAATCCCAACACACATGCATATAAGTAGAAAAGATAAGCTCTAACCCCTGGAAGACAGCTTAGAAATCCAAATCACTTTAGGGCAAATTCTCAACTGTCATTCATTGTGAGAGATGTCCCTAATATTGGAGCTAATTTTACCTCTGGCCCACATAGACTTGAAGCTGGCTCACTGTGGCTATTGTAAATTATTTATGGGAGGAAAAACTGAATCACGGAGCTGGAACTTCTAAAGAGTTACTGTTGGAAAAAGACATGATTAGTACATCACTTAGCAATGTCTTGGTTTTATAAGCTTTTCTCATTAGGTTGCTTTCTTTTTTAAAACACTGTCTGATAAAAATTTGAGAAGTTCATAAATGGTAATGGATCTAAAGGCTGTTTACTCAGTGAAGAATGTGTTTGAATTCTGACTGTATTCTTCTAATGTTTTATTATGTGGGCCTATTTTATAATAATTTCCAGTAACTGTCCTTTCAGTTTCAAAATTGAAACTTGAAAAATTGTGGCAAACCATAGTCTGCAACTATGTTCTGAATATAATACAGTTGGCATCAAATTCCTATGTATGTATGAACAGCAAATATTCTGTAAATGAGTTTTTCTTAATTGGTTTTCACTAAGTTGATATATGTTTGTGTTAACTAATCTGTCATCTATTGCGAGGCAGAAATTCTGTTTTATTCAATCTTTTCTAGTATATATGACCATGTATATACTTATTCTTTTTAAAGTTTTGAAAGGAAAAATAACTTGTTTTAAAAAAATTACAATTGCATGGCATCAATTTGAATATTTAGTTGAACTCCTTTGTGCAAGACCACGGGTCCTGAGTGAAATTTCTGCCCCCCTGATTTCTGCTCTCATTTTTTCCATACTAAGAAAATAAACATCTGCATCCTTACTAAGTAAATGCATAATTTGATGACTCAGTGTGAAAGAATACTGTGAATGTGTTCAAGAAAAATATTGCTGTAAAAGGTTTCGGTCAATGAAGAGGTTCACCTGCTTAAAGGTAACATGTAACTCCTAAGTATAAACTAAATGTTGCTGTATGGTATACGAAGATCCAAAGGCATAACTTTATCTTCTAAATAGTAGAATCTGTGACCTAGGTGCACTTTTCCCCAAGAAATGGTTTCCCAACATTCAATGCTGGGAACACAATATATGGTAGAAGTATTGATGAAACTTATCTAAAATGTCAAGACTCTTCAAGCTGCTTCTGGCTCCCTGGTCAGCAAAACCAAACATATTTCCATGGCTGGGTTGAACTGGAGGATCTGAGTTTACTCAGCAGTGACCTTCAGAAAAAGGTATAGAGGAAGTACTTTGTGCATAGCCTACACTTTACTGGGTAAAGATATTCTGGGGCTTTCACAGGCTCCTAGGAAATACAATACACTGAAAATCCCAGCATTGTTTGGGGGAACAAAAATTAATATAGTGGTGGGGCACAGTCTATGTATTAATTAGAATTGTTTATGCAAACAAGTAGGCAATAATAGTGAGTTAAATTTGCAGTCTTTGGGACATCCTGTTCAAAGGACCTACAATCACAAATTGAAGGCAGTAATGATTCTCATGTCTCTGTTTACCACAGTTAATTAAGTTAGATTCAGTGGTGATACTGTTTAACTGCAGCCCAGTCAAAAGAGCTCATATTGGTCAAGTTAATAAAAGTCATTACTTTATCTGCAAGTCAAGTAATGAATAATGATTTGTAGCTATACTAACTCCCAGTAAAATCTGGAACTAATACAAAGGACCAGGAAAGCTTCTCACTAGATCAACTGCTAAACAATTCTCATACAGTAATACTTATATCCATATTGCACAAATTATTTTACTTTTATAAAAAAATACAGTGCAAAGAACAAAAACCAATGCAAAGAATGCTTGTATAAAAATAAAATCCTAAACAAGCCAGTTTGCACCTGAGTTCAGTAATAGACATATATATGTCTAGTTTAGTAGTAGGTGTATATACATGTATGGGTTCATAGAGCCTTGAAATTGTAGATAAGTTTTATCAGTATTTCTACAATATATTGTGTTTCCAACACTGGATGTTGGGAAAACATTTCTTGGGGAAAACTGACTTTTGACTAAGAAATACACATCTACCAGAAATGCAACATAACTGTTCAATATTATTGTCGTGTTGATCACCAGATCAACAGATGTCACTCATCAACTGCCCTAAATATTCCAAGAAATTAAATACCTTGTAATGACTGTTATAATTAATTTTTTTTTCCTTAAAAATCCATAACTTACTCCTTATAGCAAACATGAAAGGAGGTGATATAGTTTGTTTTAACAGACTGAAATGGAAGTTGGGTCACCAAGTCAGGATCAGAAAATGTCTCTCATATGCTACTTTTTATTTCTTCTTATTCTTTTCAGCTGAAAGAATCAGCTATTGGAGTTTATCTAGTTTTGCAGGTGTAGTGGGTTAACCCTGGCTGGATACCAAGTGCCCATCAAAGCTGTTTTGCCACTCCCCCCTCCTCAGCTGGATGGGGGAGAGAAAATATAACAAAGGGCTCATGGGTCAAGAGAAGGACAGGGAGAGATCACTCACCAATTACTGTCAAGGGCAAAACAGACTCAACTTGGGGAAAATTAACTTATTACCAATCAACCAGAGCAGGGTAATGATAAATAAAAGCAAATCTCAAACCACCTTCCTTCCATCCCTCCCTTTTTCCTGGGCACAGATTCACATGCAGATTCTCTACCTAGCACCCCCCACCCCCAACAGCAGTGCAGGGGGACAGAGAATGGGGTTTACAGTCAGTTCATCACACATTCTCTGCTGCTTCATCCTCCTCAGGGGCAGGCCTCATCACACAATTCCTCTGCTCCAGCATGGGGTTCCTCCCACGGGAGACAGTCCTCCACGAAATTCTCAATGTGGGTCCTTCCCATGGGCTGCAGTTCTTCACAAACTGCTCCAGTGTGGGTCCCTTCCATGGTGTGCAGTCCTTCAGGAGCACACTGCTCCAGCGTGGGCTGACCCCCCATGGGGTCACAAGTCCTGGCAGAAAACCTGCTCCATGGGCTCCTCTCTCCACAGATCCGCAGGTCCTGCCAGGAGCCTGCTCCAGCACGGGCTTCCCATGGGATCCCAGCCTCCTTTGGGGTCATCCCCCGGGGCTGCAGGTGGAGATCTGCTCCACTGTGGGCTGCAGTGGGACAACCTGCCTCACCATGGTCTTCCCCATGGGCTGCAGGGGAATCTCTGCTCCGGCACCTGGAGCATGTCATCCCCCTCCTTCTGCCCTGACCTGGGTGTCTGCAGAGTTGTTTCTCTCACTTGTTCTCATTCCTCTCTCCAGCTGCCATTTCTGTGTCTCCTGCAACTTCTTTTTCTTTCCTAAATACATTATCCCAGAGGCACTACCACCATTGTTGATGGGCTCAGCCTTGTCCAGCAGCGGGTCCGTCTTGGACCCAGCTTACATTTGCTCTGTCGGACATGGGGGAAGCTTCCAGCAGCTTCTCACAGAAGCCACCTGTGTAAGCCCCCGCCTCTGCTACCAAAACCTGGACGCACAAACCCAATACAATAGGGTAAACTAGTTCTGTTCATCTTGAAATTTCTTTTCAACAATACTATCTTTCATTAAATGTTACCCAGTTTTGATTATTTTGTCAATGTTTTTACCTGAAACTTCTTTTTTTATAAAAGAGAAAGTGAACATGTCCTAATAGCAGCTCTCAGATCTCTGTAACAGAGAAGTGAAGTGACTTGCTGGAATTACTAGCCAAGGATAAAATAAAGGGTAGGGTACAAAAGCAGGACTTCATTCCAGCTCTGACTGCTTTGCACATCAGTGCAAAGAACTCTAAGAGCCCTGAATCTACTTAGGCCACAATTTCTCCAGCAGGTATACAGTGAAAAAGCCACAAGACTGCCTGCTAAAAAACCCTAAACAAACAAACAAACAAACAAAAAACCACCCAAAACCAACAACAACAAACCACCCCCAAAACAGTAACCCTAAGACAACAAAAAACCTCTCACATTTGGTAGGAATCTCTTATAAGTTGTGGCATAGGGTGTATTGTGTTATGGATGGATGTGGTAGGAGTTTTCAAGGTGGGATACAGAGGTTCCAGGCAGGACTCAGAGAAGATAATTTAGGTCATAAAAGTTGTCTGATTATATGCAATATTTTAAAAAGTGAGGTGTGGCTTTTAAAAATTGTATGTTTTCTATCTGGAGAAAACAACAGTTTCTGGCTATAAAAACCACTCTTCAAACACTTAGCAAAGAAACGATGGTCTATGCCACACAAGTGGCAAGTCTGCAGTCTTAGGCTGGGTTCACCTACTATCACCTGTATTTATTGCCTATATCAGAGACCCGTGTTGGAATGAAATTTTCTATATGAAAGAAAAAAGGGAGGAATTTTTATCCATGAACATCTCGTGCAACTTGAAATGCCACAGGTTATCCAAGATATCTTCATAGGCCTGTCAGATGTAAAACAGGATTAGCACCTTCTGGAGAAGCAGCCAGAGACCAGGTGCATAAAAATGAACTCTCTGGCACACTTAGTTACCCCAAATGGTTGGTAACTGATCCTGAAACTCTCTTTTTTTTTTTTTTAAAGTTGACCAATACTTAGCTATTCTGAAAATAACCACAAAAAAATAGCTTGAGAGTCTTGCAATAACCTCTATATTTGGTGGTTGCTGAAAAACAGTAAACTAGAACTTAATTTAGCTAGCTAATAGAGGACACACAAACATGTAACATACTTTAAATTTCCAATATAAATGTGTACTATTATTTGAACAGCGCATTCTAACACTGGCAAAGAGCCATCATCCTGACAAAAAGGTATCTGACAGTTTCCTCTGTTTAATGATAGATAATGTTGTAAATATGTTTTCCTATATCAAAGGGAACACATCATTTGCTTTGCTTTGTAGCATTATGAATGGCATTTAGTTTAAAGTTTTCTGTCTTTTGTAGCATTCTCAAGTGATTTAATTTGCTCATTTTGCAGTGAGAGGTGCTATCATGACAGTTATATACTTAAATGGCAGATTTCTTCTCATATTGAGGTCTCAACGGGGATTTTGGAACTATCTTCCAAAATATTCTGTTTCACATATAATATTATCATTTGTAATCACCATGTTGAGTTAAATAACATAATCGTAAGCAAAGTTAATTCACAGTATATTATATTTACATGGAGCAAATGGAGTATTATTAATGTTGTAAACCTTGTCATAGAAGTGACTCTGCAAAACTATGAATAAGGTGCTGAAACAGCATGGCAAGGCTCTAACCAACTTAGTACTATCAACCTGTTCTTGGACCCATTTGCATCCTTTCCTGATTTTTTTTTTTCCCGTAGCATCAGTTATTCTCATGAAAGATATTCTCTTTCCCTAGTGTCAGTCGTGGAAGCTGTTCTTGAAAATATGAGCATTTTGAAAAAAAATTGATTTTGTTGTTGTTAATTCTAGGGGTGGGCAGGGGAGGTGGTGTTTTAGTCTTAGCTCTCATTAAATGGCAGCTTTTATGCTGGCTTGCAGCTATGTTCTCCAAGCCAATTTCCTAGTCAGAAAGCAGCCAAAGTCAAGGCAGATAGATACATATATGTAGATATTCCTCTAAGTTTACTGCAGCAATTCCTGATATACACTATAAAGTGAAGAGCAGAAGTGAGGCTCCAACACATACAGGACATGCTTTCAGTAAGTATAAGGTATTCTTTAGTGCAAAGAACAATGAAGGAAATCAACCCTTTCTTTGATGGATAATGTGCTATTCTCTGGGAGGAATTTCTAACAGTAGCTGAGTACCTGAATGGCCTCTTACTATGGTTGTAGATATAAGCAGATGTACCTCATAAACCCTGTTTATCTGCTATTGAATATAATATCTGTGATTGATTTAGGATGATTTGTAGAATCAGAAGTGTGATACTGTGAACTAATCACTTTAGATTCATGTAGCAATAAAAATGGAAGGCTGTTGTGTTTTAAGGTATTATAACCATCCTTTTCAGTAAAGCCTAATGTTTCAAACCGCTCTGCTCTTCTGTAGTCTTCAAATGTGTGTTGCTCTTTCTGTACATTTCAGCATCCAACAGGAAGACAATTACCTAAGGTTTGCCCAGTGGTATTTATTTTTCTGTATAAAAAGGAAATTTAAAATTTGATAGCTTTGTATTAATTTAGGACATCAATATTTTTCAAATTTTATTAAATAGCATTTTAATATTATTTAATTTTTTAATATAAGAGTAAAAATATTTTTGAGCATAAATGTGGCTTTTTTTTTTGTTTCATGATACCATTCTGTGAAAAATACCACATTTCTATTAAGATATGCTGAATGACTGTCTCTGTTCCCAAGCAACGCCCTTCCCTGGTGTTTGCGTTACTTTAGTCTGTTTCTAAGAGACAGTCATGCACATATTGATAGCAAGCACATGTATGACAAAATGTCTTTGCTAGTCTACTTGCAGAATTCCATGTTTGATATGGTATGAAATAGCACTTTTCATTAAGTGTGTGATGCTTTCCTTTTCCCTTAACATCCTTTGCAAAGGAAGTCCACCTGACTGTAAACTGCTATTACGTGTACATATGCTGTTACATACAGTGTATATTCTCCTTCCTTCCTCTCTAGCATCCATTCTATGCATCCTTTTCTCTTTCTGCTTCTGTTTTCATCAGTAATGTATGTCCAAATTATTTGGTAAGGCCTGCATATATAGGCCATTATATCCCATTAAAGGTCTATAGAGTCTAACAGGTTTAACTGTGCTGTGCAGTTGAAGGAGGGTTCATCCATGCAGTTAAGGATATTAATGAATAATGTTTAATACTGCTGCAGTATACCTTGCTATATTCTGCTTAAGCTGAAATGAAGAAATCCTGAAAGGTATCATATTGGATTATTGAATTTTTGTTGAGTATTTTTAAAGTAATCACCATGAAGAGCTATAGCTCACCACTGTTCTCATATATAGTCCTAAAGACCCAAAATCAGACTTCATTTTTTGATCAGCACAACATTGTAGTTTTTGTGTTTACTGCATGAGAAGACATACTGTACATTAATGACATGATCCTTTAGAACATTAACCTGCAACTCTTTAAGTATGTACATAATCTCATGAATTTTAATTGTGGAAATACAGAAACATGTATACTTTGAAAAATGTCTGCAAATAAAAGGTACAAGTCTGGAACCATGCATTTCAGTAATGACATCTATGTATGCATGCAGTTTTCTGGGACTACCAGACATATGATATAGATTTCACCTTTCTGAATTTGAAAGACTTGGGATATAAACATAGCAAGTTATTCATGTTCAGAGGTAATGAATACCTGCTCAGGTTTACAAATGGAAAATACATTCTTCCATGTAGGATAGGAGCCTTAACAGGAGAGTCAAGTTTTATAGTGACTGCCACTGTGTTTCTTACGAAAGTGATGGTTTTAACATATTTGTATAGCTTTACCACTTGACTGTTGCAGAAGAAATACCTCCTTAGTTATAATCAGAAAACTCCTTAATCAGAAAAGAATAAGCTTAGAAGATAAGACAACATAAATGAGCCTAGCTGAAAGCAGATATCACTTAAAGCAAAACTGAAGGCATATAAACAGAAAAGTTCATTAAAAAAAATCCATGAAAATAATTCTTAGTATAACCCACCTCCCTAAAGCAGTAAGAATTGTCCAGAGAAAGTGAAATGTATTTTGCTAAGCTCTCATCTTTAAGTGTTCAGAGCAAATATTTTTTGCTCTGTTTCTTGTGATAGGGTTGCCCATTATACAAATTAAAGGGAAAATTCAAATAATGCTATACCTTGCTGGAAGACAAAAATAAACATGCACCAGAAAACACAACAGTAGTGACAGAACTAAATCTGAATAGTCTGGAGATATGGATGGGTTTTGCAGCTGATATGTAGAGCAGCACAGGCTAAGGATAAGATAGCTGGCTAAAGGACAAAGTAGCCTTTAAATATTATTTCTGAGTTTATGCAAGGTTAGCTAAACCAAAATCACAGTAACCCATCAGTATTGTGTAAAATGAAAAGCCTTTGGGGTTTAAACAAAAAGAAAATTAATACAAAGATCTTGTCCTTTTTTTTTTTTACTTTTTTTCTTTCCTTTCTCAGTAGCTGGCGTTCCAGCTGTGGTATTAGCCCACCTTTCTGCCCACTTTCAGCTGGGTAGGGATAATATTTTTTTACTAATCCTGAACACCCAAATGTTTGCTGTTTTGTAGCTAAAGGTAAAGTTCTACACTGTAACTTCTCATGATAGTAGATATACTTGCACATCCTGTTACACTTCAAGCACAGTGTCACCACCAAGATTTCAGAGGGCTGCAGGTTCATCTCTTGAGCTCTATCTGTACAAGCTGTTCCATATTTTTGTTGTCTATGATAACAGATTTTGAAGGACAATTTTCAGGAACGCAAAATGCCTGCTTTTTCTCCCCTAGATAATGACCTTTATCTGTAATGTATTTCTTTCATACTATTGATATTTAATTATAAATCTGAATCCCTTGGTGTATCATACTATAGAGCAAAATTTTAGTTACTCATGTTGGCAGTATTAAGAAATAGTTAGATTGGAAGTGCAGTCAAGGGATCTGAGCTCCTTTTTCTCTGTTATTCCACTTTCCTTTCTATGAAAATTATAACCCTGGTTTTTCTTTATTTCCCAATTCCTTTTATAAAAGAAAAAAAAAAAAAAAACCAGAAATAGGCTGGGAAAAGAGAGTCATCCAATGCTTTCTCAGTTTTAGTTATTCACGCTTTGTACTGGTATTTCTGTGTCAAGCCTTTGATTAAGTGTTAAAATGGAAAGAGACTGATTTAATTTCATACATAGGTGGTGGTTTTAGACTTTTTGCATCTGAACCTTGTAGCATGTGGTCCTGAACTCCTGTGTAGACCTAATTGATATTTGACAGTCATTCATGGCAGGCAGGGTTCCTGGATCTACCCAACAGTGTGAAGTATCAGCTGTTGTTGTTGATTTACTGCCTTGTTACAAGTGTGGGGCTTTGAGGAAGAAGAAGAGGAAGAGAAGGGGATGCAGATGGTTGTTTTTCTTTTCTTTTAACTAGAGTACTATATTATTTGGCTGCTTAGGAGTAAATAATGGTTAAATTTTTGTTGTTGTTTGAAGAGCCCTTTTGAAGCAAAAAAAATTTAGAATCAAGTCAAACATGACTAAACCATTATTTACAAGTAAACAAGTACTTATACAGAGATATTTAAAGACTTTTTTTTTTAGACCTAAATTTAATACACAACATGAAAATTAGGTATGCAACTAAGGAAGAACTGAGTAAGAAGATGGGAACAGTAGTGATACAAATTGATGTATTGCACATACTGCCTCAAAACAATTTATAAAAAGGGGAATATCAACAACTACTGTCTTTATCTTACTCGACACTTTTCCTTGGCACAGTAGAGAGAAGCTCTGTTCTCATAAACTTAGAAGGCCAAAGAGGAGGTCAAAATTAACGTAGACACATTTCACATCAGAAGTCAATCTCTTGTGTTTATATGCAAGTGTGAAATATTAACAAGTGTTTCAAATGTACCTATGTGACTTAGCAACACAAATATCTGACTAACAAAAGTGGATAATTTTTTTGAAGTTTTCCATTTAGTGCAAGCTTTAGCATAAACATTAAACAAGCATATGCAATTTCATGACTGAGAGGAAGAAGAGATAATAGCACAGTTTTACAGGCTTGTCAGAAGAACCTCATACATTTTTCCTTTATACTTTGGTTTGTATGTGCTTCTAACTTCAACGGGATATAGCTCCTTGATTTATTTTTTACAAAAATGGGATATAAATAAAAGACCAGCTAAGTCAACTTCTTCAGTGTTACAGTATTTTATTTCTGTCAATTAAGATAGTTTCAGAATGCACATTAAATGTTTTCTTTGATAAGAGCTTCTTTTCTGTTGAAGTCATGAGTGTTCTGGTTAACTCCTATTGTTTTGTTGGATTGATTGTTCTCTGCTTGCTTGCAAAAAAAAATGTATTTCCAGCTACCTTTTTGCATTTAAAGTCTATTTCTGCTGGCTTCTTTTTTCCCCTTGTGGAATTTATTGGTATAGTTTCTGGGTTGATTTCACAGTCATCTTCTCCCCCAGCTTGCTTCCTCTTTCTTCCTTGATTGTTTCACAGACCCACACTTATCTAACAAAGTCTGAACACGATACAGATTTTGATCTGCATAAAACTCAAATGCTTCATTTTGCCAACTGATTTTCTTTTGTAGCTACATTAAGAGCATGCTCATTTATGTTATTAGCGTAACAGTCAGTAAAATATTTCAGAAACTCCATGTGAACTAAACAATGGTGTATGCTTGGGAGCAAAACTGTGTGCATGTAAGACAGCTGCTTCTAAAAAGTGTGGAGTAGACCAGAGAAAGCGTAGCAAATGCATGCCACTTCTCAGAAGTGCAGGAATGATTCTGCTGCAAAGTTTGAAATTTTACTTTATGTCAGCCTGTCTGGTCTGGATCTGAATGTGTAATAGGGAGAGAAGATGAGTCCCGTTCTGTGGCTCCCCTCCCACATTTTAGATTCATGCCTGTATCATTGCTGCCCCTGTCCTTTTTCCTTATGATATAGGATAATAAATAAAAAAACAAGCAGAGGGAGAGATTACTGTCCTGGTCTTTAAAGACATTTTTCCTCTCTCAGGTTGACAGCTTCCTCTTGTTTCTCTGACCTGTGCCACTTTCAAATACACCATGCCACAATTGTCCAAGTAATATTGTGGGCACTGTACTGTTACATATACTATGTGCTGAATAACAAAAAAAGAGCTTTAGGCTTCCAAAGTGAATCAGCTCTCTATTAATAGTTTGAGAGATTTTATAATTATAGCTAACATTAACTGTATATGACCTCTGAACACTTTCTTCCCAAACCCAACGGAACTGTCTGTTCCTCTCAATGAAAGTTGCTATGCAAAATGTGAGATCAAACACATTAATTAAAAAAGCACATGACATATCTGTGGAGAGGTCTATTTCACAATTAATTCACTATAATATGAATGAGAAGTGCACACAGCTGTTTTCTCAATATTTTTTGGACAATATGTAACCACACTTAGATATAATACTCAGAAACAAAAAATGCAATTTACATGATAAAGCTAAAAGAGGGAAATGTAGGGATTTATTGTGGAGTTACAGTAACCCTGCTTGCTTTGACAGGTTGGCGCTCTCTGCCCAAAGTAAGTGTAGAGTGTCACTCAAGAAGGGAGGACTGTTGGGAATACCACAAGAAGGACAGAACACTTCTGTGAATTCTAAACCAACATTTTGAGCCTTGCTTTTCCCTTCACATCAGCATGGGTTAGTTTGTTGGTTTGCTGAGTAAAGGCAAGAAACCTACCAATGCTCTCCTTCCTCTACTGTCTTATATGGTGGAGGAAATAGCAGCTTGGCATAAGGAAGCTGGACAAACTGAAGGGATATTCCTTAAGGTATTAGATATGGTTCATTACAAATCCTAACTATGCAGATCAAATTCCTACTGAATTCATGGACTTTTCCTTTGTCTTTATTAGGATTTAGCTTGAATCCTAGGTGAAAAGTAGGTTTCAAGGATGACAGCTGTATTTAATAGCTATCTCATTCAAATTTTACAACTAATGACCCTCGATAAAACTTGCAAAGTGTCTGAATACCTGTTTACATGGACTTAGACCTGTAGTCTAAGTACAGACATGGTATATACTGTGTAATGGTTGGCAACTCAGAAGTTTTTGAAGAAGATGCTATTGGAGCAGCTTGCATTTAAGAAAACTTTACAACTTCGATGAAAATTACTTTTTTCCTAACTATTTCATGGTTTATATAGCACGTGTAAGCTGCACGGGTTGTTTTTTTGGGGTTGTGGGGTTTTTTAGTATTATGAGAAAACACCTGTTGATCATGTAGCTGTAGGATAGCAGGCAGCCACGGGACAGTGTGTCTAATGGAATTAAATTTTTTACTCTTCCTACTTACACAGAGTTATCATTAGACATGTGTGATGAGAACTTGCACTGCAGGACAGCTCTCATGAAAATTCAGATATCTGGTAGGTGATTCACAGATAGCTGTAAGCGTAAGTGATTTGAAAACAGCAGGCAAACTTCACTTACAGCAATTTGCCAAATGAATTTGTTGAAAATAAATTCCTATTAGGGTTCTTTTAAAGGTGCTGAGAATTTATCAAGGATTTTCCTGATATTGTCTTAAATCATGATTTAAAAGCCCTCTGTTTTAAAAGAGCATGCAAAATTTCTCATACAACCTAGGCAAGTTACTCATTAGTAAATGGAAATGTAAAAAGAAATATGCATATATCATTTCTCATAATTCTGACATTCCCACTTTGGATAGAACCCAAGTGAACATAATACTGATGTAAATGATTTTAGCTTTGTTGCCACGTGAAAAAAATCAGCTTGAAATCAGATCAAGCATTTATTTGTCCCACGACAAAGAAGTATCTTAGTTTTGAAGAAATATTTGTCAGTGATACAACCTCAACTGGAGTCCTCTAAGGTGCATATATCACACATGGAGAAATGCAGAGAAACCAACCTCTAGCTTTTTATTTAAATGTGGAATCAACTATGTCTGGTTTGTGATGCTAATGCAGACCTGCCTTTGAGCCAAGACTTAAGTATAGTTAAATGCTGAAAGGTCAAAGCAGCACCTGCCATGCAGCAAGATCTCCAAGTTAAGTTTTGCTGTAAATGGGAAAAGAAATGTCTGCCTGTCTGCAACAGTCACAGGAAAATTGCAAATACCTAGTCCAAAGCAAATTAAAATTACTAGATGAATTGCTGAAGAAATAGGATTACAATAAAAATGACAACAGAATCTTATGTTAAATGAAAGTATCAACAGATTATTAGTTCTTTTTAGAATGAAAATACCAGCACGAATCAAAGCATTTAACTGAATCAGTTAATGGTTTAGTTATTTCTGTCACTGATGTCAAACGTGAACAGATTACCTGTTTTGCACTTAATGTATTGCAACATAGGGTTTTTTTGAGGGGGCAGGAGGGATTTTGAAGTACTTACTACCTCTAAGATTTTGAATATGATGCAAGTACATCAATGTGCACCTTTTAATGACTTACACAGCAAAGGTGACAAACCTCACAAACAGAACAACAAAATATGTCTCCACAATGATGAGAGAATTCAGTTTCCAGTTCCAGGTGAGATTTTAAGCTCTGGCTGAAGTAACATAAGGTTTGAATGACAAATCAAAGAAAGCAACGTTTAAAACTAAAGAGGAAATTGCAGGTAAGCAGATAGGCTACAGAGAAGAACCACATTCTAATGAAACAAAACACATATCATTGAAGAGGGCAGATAAAGGAAGATTACAGCAAAAGAGGCGAGTGGGTCGAATACAATGAGTTACGTGAGACCTTGAGGAAAGAGATCAGAGATGACATTAAAAACTATAGTGTCAACATCATATGGGGTACTCTCAAATGAGAGAACTACAAGAGGATAAGAAGCTTTTGATGTGGAGGTACCAGCAGATGTTCTTTGTGAAAGACAATGATTACACAGTGTGCAAAGAGAGATCGAAATGGAGCCCCACAGAGTGCTGAAGAATGTCACCAGTGACTTTATGCATATAGCACTAGAAACACTCAGTGCAAGCATCATAGGCTTCTTTCCATTAGAAATAGATGTAAGGAATAGATTCCTTTTTCTTCTCTCCATTTCCTCTTGCCACTGTATAGGATATGAAAAGAAACAGAGTTAAGTCAGCCCATACAACAAAAGCTGGAAAAGTAGCATTTAAAAATGCCTCAAAGTAACACAAAGGACTGGCAAAACGCAATTCTTAACATGCATCAGAATTTGTTAGAGATCATGATAAGACAATTTGAAAGAGATACAGCTGTGTTGCATGAGGAAAATAAGTTTCACAAGAAGGGCAGTTCTTGTGTTTGCCAGCTTCACAGCTTCATTGAGGACATTTTCAAAGCAAATAAGAGGAACATAATTTTATGTGTTGAATTGTAGGTGTAAGGTGTATTATAAAAGGCTTTTTGTGGCTATCTCCTAGTACAGCAGAGAGCAGTAAATAACTGCTCTGTCTCTAGCATTTATGACTCGCTATAGCCAGGCAAGTGTTCTGTGCTCTGCAACATGATTACTGGGTGCAGTTTCAAGGGGAAAAAGAATCAATGACTAAGCTTAAAGAAAAGAAGTATTTCAAGGGCAACTGCCATCTGGCACCCTGGTATCAGAATACCACTTAGTCACAAAAAAATACTATATTCTTTTTCAAACCTTCTTTATGAGAGTACTGGGCTAGAAAATCTATGAGAATAGCTCTGATAATTGGAACTTAGCTTGGATTGTTACATATTCAAACTTTTCTTAAGACCAATTTTACTCTGCTTCATTGTCACCAATGTATTCTACAGTTATTCTCAGTTTCTGGAACTGATGCTTTATCTTCTGGTCTTTCTCTTGGTGAAAAATTTAGTTTGGATGACTTCAGTTTTTTTAATTGGGATTTATGTGAGTTTATGTATGAGGAAGGAAGAGACTACTTTTCTATTTACTATTAATGTTAATTAATTAAAAATGAAACATTGTACACTACAGAATCCCCATTGGACTCTATAAGGAAACCTCTTTAAACATGGGGAACTTAATGTGAAAATGGTTGTGAAATGGTTTTCAGTCAAGGAAAGAGTACTTCAGCTTGTCGTGGGGAAGATTCTCTTCATCTTGCCTAGTAGGTGACACCTGGCTGACGTCTATGGATTGTGATTTAATTCTGTCTTCACTTGCTCTAAAAGAAACTGATCAAGATAAGTGTTTTTCAATACCGACTGTGGTACTGTTAAGCCCAGTGCACTAAGCTAAGCAATCACGTAGTTAGTCATGTGTTGGCAGAGGGCAATTCTGTTATTTCACTATTGATCATTAAATCACTCTCAGCACTGAGTGCCTTCCCATAACACATCCAGCAGCCTGACTGATATGTGCCACGTGTGGTTCATGCTCTCTCTTCCATCTTCCCAAGTTGAGAACAGCATTTAGTTTGTCTTGTCTTGTCATGGGTATAAAGCATCTTTCCATCCAGCTATCTCAAAATATTTTACATGTGTCATAATATTATTCACCCTTTATGGGGAAGGGGGAGAAGAAGCAGTGAGGTCATGCGAATTGTCTAATTATACAGTTAGCAGGTCAGTGGTAGTTTTGAAGAGAAGACAAGTTAATTCATTTGCAGCCTTCTGCTATAGCCACTGACCAATAACATTCGTATATCTCTGTGACTTTGGCTGCCTTTGCAAAGAGATTTCCTGAAACCCTCTATTGGTTTAGTACTAATAGCAGCTACAGAAGAAATCTTTTCCAGATGTGCAATTGATATGTAACAGAGGGACACCAGAGGATGTCCTGTGCTGGTACTTTCAATGCTATTAGTGTTGTTGCAGTGGAATATAGAGACTTGAAAATTTCTGAGATGCATAAGGTCACTGAACAAAAGATGATGATGATTACCATTCACATGTCATCCAAGTGTGATCACAACAATTACAGTAAAAACACATGAACAAAACACAGATTTGTGTGCTGAATTTTCCTGCTGTCCAAGCTATCTTTTCCTTGAAGGTAATAGAAAACTTAAATAGAACAGAAAAAATCATGGATAGCCAAGAGATAGGTCCCCTTCAAAGTCAACTTAAAGGCATGTAAGCACAAGTACTTCTTATCTTAAAGGTTTTTCTAGATGATATTTGCAGCAAAATGAATAGGGGAAAGCTGCAGCTATGTGTTGAAGATGTTAAATCATGATGAAGGCAAAAAGTTTCTTAAAGCTTTATTTCAGTTTAGCATAAAGAGAGAGAGAGAAAGAATATATGTGTGTGAGAATGTGACAGATTTTTGGAGAGGCATGTAAAGCATATGTCTAGGCCTAGTTACAAAATGCTAAGAATGAAAGGCTGAAATTTCAGTATTTGTGCTATAGTATTTCTTAGAACATTGCTTTCTGGACAGTCTAGGGTGACAAGAGATTATGAGAATTTTATCAAAATATTACATTTTAATTTTGTAGGCATCCACATGAAGATTTTTTTTTAATACCTTAGTACCTCAAAGTAATCTTCATTCCGAATTTGGAGCATTACTAGATTGTTTGTACTATGCAAACAATTGCGACAGTAATCTAGTGGCAGTCAAATTATTTCATTTCTCTTTGAGATACACACCATTTTAAGTGATTTTGCCACTAAAAAATTGGGAAGGGGTAAGGTAGAAGTGATAATAGCAACACAATACTGAATATTAACAAGTTTCTTCTATGAACACTAACTAACAACAGATACACAATTCAAAAAGAGCATTTGCACTTCTTTGACTAATTGTACCAACCAGAAGCTTTTTAAAAATATGCTAATCTTATAACTCAGCTTATAAAACCTGTAGCTCCGAGCTAACAAGTATGGAGTTCCTGTTGTCATGAAAAAGAAAATTCAGCAGAAACATTAATATAGTCAACTTTTTTTATACAGCCTACTTAAGTGGCAATAGAGCTTCCCTTCTATCACTGCTCCTCCAAGTAGCTTTACTTATAATGTTTATTCAGAATCTTTCATTACACTGATTTATAAGAAAATTAATTCTAAAATTGCAAATATATCTCACAGACATGAGGAAGGTTGCAATTAAATTTATTAAATTATTTAATCTTTTTGCATAAGCTTGATAATGCCATTATGTAGTCTAAAATGTCTGCAGGTATAGAAGTCTCCCTTATGTAGTCTGGTATAGATGTATAACTCGGTATGGGATTGGCTACTTCTTGTTCATATAAGGTTCAATTTGTCTCTGACAAGGTAAATTTTCATGTGAGATTTCTCTTGGTTACTGCTTTCAAGGAGATTCAAAGTTCTATACTGCAACAGCAGGCTTTTCTGTGGAATGTATTTAATCACTTTGGAATTATCATAGCAAAAGAAAAATAGTTATGTAAGCAAAGGAATCTCTGAGCATCAAAAAATATGGTCCAAACTCATTTCATGTTTACAGTGAATGATTTGCTCAGTTCCAGCTAAGCTAGGCTTATTTTCTCAGACTTACTTGTATTATCTGCTTAGAAAAGAATCAAGTTTCTGCCCTTCCTTCCTTAAATGTTTCAGACAGTTCAGCTAAGTTGTTTATACTAATTTAAATTTTATGTGTCAGGTCACATGTCATAAAATGTAATAAAATTTAACATAAGTGACAGAAAACACCACATTATGCTTAAAATTTAAAGCATAATGCATTCATTTTACTATCTGATACTTACAATCAATTTTGATACTGCAGTAATTTGGAAAGGCAGATGTGAAGCAGGGAGGGAGATAATTGTGAAATACTGGTTAGTCATGTAGGTTTACTCAGTTCTTTTCCCATAGTTTTAGTCTCTTATAAGTACAAGAAGTTAGTATAGCATCTTGTAACTACTGCAAGTTACTGTTTTCTTTTTAGTACTTATTTGTGATATGATAGTTATGTTAATGTTGCAAGCTTAAAAAAATGGATAAATCGTTGGAACTCAAAACTGTAATGAAATATTTATTTGGCTTTTGCCAGGTCTATGTTCTGAAACAGCACTTTGTGGCCTGTAGATCTGAAGTTTGCAAATAATCCAGTCAGGGAACTACGACTGGATATAGGATTGTGGTGGAGGTGTGGGTACCATTGGACAGTAGTCTTTCCCTCAAAGTGCGATAAAAAGTATATGTAGCCAGTAATTACAGGGAATACTACAACTTACTGCTACTGTGGGTATTTTACCGAGAAAGAAGGGTAACCAGATGTGTGAACATTTTACATGAGTTAAGCTGGATGATACACAGTCTAGGAGCAAGTGTAAGAAGGGCAATGAAGAAGAGACCTAAGATTCCTCTTGTGGAAACTATCAAGGCAATTAATTAGTGAGGCTGTGTTTATCTTGTCATCAAACATGTGACGTGTTTGGCAGCCCAAGTATGTGCTAGAGGCCTAGATGATGATCATATTCTAGACATCCGTATACTGATAGACTTTCCCCAATGGACATGTCTCTAGGCTTTTTCTATATGCCTCATTTACTTTAATTACCCTTTTAATGTCACCTACCCATATCTAAGACAAAGTATCTTTTTATCATATCTCTTAATTCAGAAAATACATGGGATTTTCTGCATAGAAGGTAATGTGAAGAAATGGACTAGCTTGAAGATACAAAAGGGGCAGAAGTAAAATATTTTTTTTAATCAAGAAAAATACAATCAGCAATTGTTTAAAAGTGTAGCAAGACTCATATCTTTACAAAAAGAGAAAAACAAGGGAAATCAAAGCACTGTGATAATCAAGTTCTTAGAGTTTTTTCTCTTTCACCATACTTTTTCCTTTTTTCTTTACTATTTTGATGGACTTGCAGTGGTTTCCAGTCTGACAGATCTCAAACAGTGGTTCTTCAACCCCAGTTCCTATTCTGGAGTTAATTCATCCCTGCTCTTATGGTATGATCTTGTATCAACTTAATCATTCATTACCATTTTGTTTTGGTGAGAATATCTTAAAAGCACTGATAAAACTTAACTTTCAAGATGAACAGTTTAGGTAAAGATATCCTAAGTTACCTATCACAACTGTAGAATGGTAGTTCTGCATTTCTAAGATAACATAAAAATTTACAACATTAAAAATGAATGTACTTAGTGAATTAATTTAATGATCTTCCTCCACTGTAGTCACAAATAGAGTGAGATTTGCCAGTGAAGCAGGTTTCCTGAAATCTACCAGTTTTCCTACCAATATTATTAATCCAGGCCAAAATTCTTTATTATGACTGGTAAACAGCCTCTTCTTACCTTCTGTATGCATTTGCCGTTACTTAATGCATCATAATTACTGCATCATTTAATGTTAATTAATTTGTTTATCTGCTGGCATGGACCACAAACTTAAGTTGTCATTAACTCTTCTGTTGCCATCCTTTCAAAAGTATCCTATTCCCATAAGTCTTTATGTCTCCATGTTTCTTTGCAATATGATCATTTCACCAACTTTGCATTTGTGTAGCCTTTATGTGTAGTGTTCAGAGTTCAATATGTATTATAACAAGAAGTAAAAACAATTATTATGTTCATATAAAATGCTGCATAAAAGGAAGTGTGTAATATAAGTGTAATGGAACAAAATAGTGGAGTTTGGGCATGTTTTAAGGAATCTCTAGTAAGAACTTTGCCAATAAGCTGTTGGTTATCAATGACTATAAAAGGTAACTGTAAGTTATAAGTATGACACACTCATAGAAAGGCTTTCAGCAACAAAAGCTGTCAGTGTTTGTCACTTTTATATAATAAAATTTAAAAAAGAAAGAAAAAAGAAGCCAGAACAAACGAGAAGGGCTGTCAACAATGATTACACCAATAACAGTTTGAACACTTCTTCAGAGAAGACTAGTAAATTGCAAGCTGAAAGCAGAACATGAGTATTCCTTAAAAAAAAAAAAAAAAAAAAAAAAAAAAGATTAATTTAATTTGGTAATAGGTATAGTTGGACTAGATATTAGAAAGGGATTTTAATCACTAAAAGAAAAGAAAAGAATTTTGGAAGAGCCCTCCAAACCAAAATTGGAAAAAGAAACCCCGATTGTTTCAGAACAGAATTTGATAATTTTTGTGTGAGACTGTATGAGAGGGTGGGAGTGAACCTAGCCTTAGAAATGTAAGTTTGTGATGCAATGATTTGAACATTCAATATGTATTTGGAAAAGAATTGCTTCTTTGAGGAGAAAAAGAAGAATCTTGATCATTGTGCTCTGTTAATTTTATGGAGGGTTTTGGTCTTTTCTGACTGTTCAAGATTAACTTGATCTAGATTGTGGGCAGGGTATATTACTGGTTTTCACCATGTAATTTCCCATGTGTTTGGTGGGGATGTTGTGTTCAAATGCCCAAAGATAACCTGTTTACCAGTCAGGAATGAATTTTCTCTGACGTTGACAGGGATTGCTAGTGGGAAGTCTCACAGAAGCTTTTACATGGGAGAATTTGGTCACTCTGCACAATTAAGAAGCTGGTAGTCTACTTGATTTCTGTAACTGCCTTCCAGCACCACACTGCATTTTTGAGACTTTTGCAGCTCACAGTTAGGGGCTTTAGGTTTGCTGTTCCAGCATACCTGGGGCTGCTTTACAGTAGGTGTCGGCAGAGAGGAGGGAACAGGAATGGTTTGAGAACAGCATGAAAAGCACCGAGTCCATTTTGTGTGAGCAGCAACCAGCAGTTTTGCCAGTGGTAATATGATATGGTCAGTGTCATGTTCCTAATCATGTTTATATTTCGAGAAAGTGCAAGAAAAGAGTAAAAAACGTGATCAAATTACACAGGGTCAAATATGAAAGTAGCAAACCAATGGTAGAATAAAGTCTTGCATAGTGTCTAAATCTGAACTGAGAAATCATGGTAAGTGTCCCAGTGCTTTTCAGCTCAAAGCCCTCAGAATTTACACTCCACGTTTTTTTCTGTGGGTTGTTTTTTTCTGATACCATCCTTGAAAAACTGAACTGCATTGTAGCAAATAGCTGACAATGAGTGTTAAAAAGCTGGGCAGATAATGCAATTGTTCTTTGAATGCTTTTCCAAAATTTAAACCAGTTGTAATCTCCTATATTCATATCCCTGTGCAAGTTTTCTGGTTGAAATTCATTACTCTGCACAACAGCACAAGGTCTGTGTGCCATGTAGTTCCTAAAAATGTTATCGTATTTTGGTATCAATATATTTGGGGGTTCCTATGTGTTTCTCTATGCAGTAACTAAAATATACTATTTCTCTCTTGACTGACAAGTAGTTACTGGGTAGCTTTATAGTGTTTTTAATAAGAACATGAGAGCTATTCTCTATGATTGTAACTGAATAGTAAGCAAGAATACGTGATTTCTTACAAAGGTGTTTGCCAACACATGATTTTAGAATCAGTGATTCATTTTGAGGTTGAATTTTGGTGTCAATTTTAGTATACTTAGTTATTTAATCCTCTCAGGTATGTAGACTCAAGTTTCAAAGCTTTTATAATAGTTTCCAAATATGCAAAATAAACATTTTGTGATAAATTTTAGTTTATTTTATTTTGGTTTGTAGAGGTTTTTAGGGGGGTGTAGGGTAGGATCAACCAGGAACATTATATTTCTATGCATCTCTTGAATTCTTGGATCCCATCACATATTACAAGACTTCAAGTATATCCATTTTTTAACATCGGTTGATGGAAGGGTTTATAATAATTTTCAATAAAGTCCTAAACAATTTTCTCAGTAAATCTAAAGTACAGAAATCATAGTGAGAAAGTAGTGCCACTATCATCCTGCATCAGCCTGTTTTTTCCCAAAAGAGATGAAACCCTCAAATCAAACTGAAGCTTCCCTCTTACAAGTGTATTCTGTTTCCCTAGAAGAAACATGGATTAGTCCATTTCCAAGATAAAAGAAAGGAAGCAAAATTAAGTTGCAAAAAGTTGTATAGGGAGTCTGTTACAGAGCTGGGAACAGGGCTTTGAAGACTGAGGTACCTGACACATGTTTAATCCAGTAGACCACATTGCCTCGTGTAAATTGCTTAAAATCTCTTTACTTAGCTAGACCAACTGTAAAATCCAGCTAATAAAGCTTAACCAGCCTTGTAAAGTGCTTTGAGGTCTACATATGAAAAAGCACTATGTGAATGCAAAGCAAAGACAGACTGGGTTTTTTCCTTCCCTTGAGGGGTAAGTAGTAAGGAAGATTTGAGTGATTGATTTGGGAAATGCTGTGACCCAGGGAGTAGTTATTGACTATGAAGCTGGAAGACATGGGTTTTCATCTTGAGTCTGATGCTTTTGAGTGTTTTGCAAAGGGAGGAGAGCTGTCCTGACAGCATATGTAGATATTTTAAGTGATGAAGCTGTGCGGTTTTTTTAGTTATGGATGAACAGAATAGCAGCTCTACAGCTATGATTATGAGTTTGGCCAGCATTACTGTTTCTTCTGGAATTTAATACCCTCTGTTACAGATTCCCAAAGTTTTTCCTTTATTTAGTACAGAAGAGAAATTGAAGGAAAGCCAATGTTTAAAACTGGAAAGCTTAACTTTCTCAGAAAGCACTGTTTAAAAGCAAATTAATGTTACTGCCTACCAGTAAGGACATTTCCTCACCGGTCATATCATGCACAACATCTGGGCACTTAAACCAAGGAAATGAATAATTAGCATCACCAGAAATTGTACACTAGGCACACAATGAATTATTCCTATTAAATACCAATTATTACATATTCATCATACACAGGAAAGTTACCTGAAAGAATGCTCTTTATTTTGGGTCACGTGTAATGTAATGCTTTTTGTTAAATGGTATGTAATTTAGACTGAAAAGAAAAACAAAACAAAACACAAACAAACAAAACCAAACAGGTATGGAAAATCTAGATAATCTTCAGGTAAGCTCTTACCTCAAATTTAACAATACACTTCTTCCACATTAATGAAAATGTTTCATTCCCTCTCTTCATATCTGTTTATACTCTTCCATTTACTCCCTTACAATAAGCACATCTTATCCATGTGCATCAGAATACCCCCTTCAGCTCTCAGCATGATGCTTAAAGGAAGCAGTGAATGGTAGTAAGTTAATAAGAAAAAAAAATGTCTTATGTCATTTATTTCTTTTTACTAATGTGCAAGCAAATTACATACAGTTCCACTGGAAATCGAGCATATAGTGTTGGTAAACTTTGAAGAATTTGTTAAGATGTGACACTTGTAATAAGTGTAAGAACAGAAAATAGGAGTTTTGTGGGTTTCTTTTAGTTCCAATTTGTGGATTTTTGCCTTCTTTTTTCTAACTGTATTGAGCTTGCATAAAGAAAAGGCTTGTATGGAAATTTCAGCAACTAAAAGCCCAAGAGAATAATACTTTTTTGCCTACTTTGCAGTAGAGAACAGTTTATAATATGCATATCTGCTTATACAGATACTCTTATGCTGATCTAATTGAAAATCTTGATCTGCCTCTAAATTAAATATCAGCAAAGCAGTAATCATAGCAGTGAATTCAGTAAAATTTCTGTAACCAGGGTGGAGCACCATAACATTTTAAAGCTGTGCTAAGCTTTAAGTAATGTGTGATATTCAGAATAATTTTGAAAGAAGTATCACTTGTTGTTTATTAGATAAAAGAGATTTAGGCAACCTTACAAAAAGGATTGATTCCTATGTTTCTTCTGTCAAAAATAAGTATTGACAGAGCAAACACTACAGAAAATTCCCATGTAATATTTTTGTGGGTACCTCTGTATGCATACATGGTTAAAAAGCCTCTTGGATAAAGAAGTCAACTGTATTTTAAGTAGCTGTTTAGGAAATGTAAGGTTATGTTTCCAGTTAGTGTGGCTTTAGTATATATGGATAGTCATGGAAAGTCTGTGTATGATATCTCAATCTTCTGAGGCATTTAAAGGCAGCTTATAGGAATTGAGTTTTATCACTGACCTCATATTTATAAGAAAATAGGGAAAAAATGATTTCTACTTATTAATTGACAGTGGTTCACAGCTCTGATGCTGCATGTCATTGACTGTAGTTTCAATCTCTTACATTAGAAGCTACTATATACTTTGCAATGTAAGCACTCTTCCAAGTAGTTCAGTTAATATATCTTCATAATCTCAAATAAGTTGTAGGAAGCTTGTGGAATGCTGATAGCAACACAATCAACTACCAAACGGTCCAGGACCCCAGTCCTTGGACATCTACAAACTTGATCAAATGGTAGATGAAGCTGGTTTGTCAAATACTGGTTTTGTAATCACTAAACTTGTTCAGGTCCTGTTACTTGGTGAACTGTAGTGCTAGTGAAATAATGAAGAAAATTATTCCCCAGATAGCAGCATTATTGATTTGTTGCATTATTCAGAAAGGGGACATTGGCACGGCTGTCTGAGTGGTTTTCTTATGCAGTGGAGTGTTCCCTCTACTGAACAGTTTTAATACTTTCATTTACCTTAGATTCCATTTCTCAGGGGTTTTGTTCAATTCTTCTTCAGTGCCTCATGCCACTAGTTGAAGTGCAAGCAAACTTTTCCTAGTGTTCAACAGACAATTTTCATTCCCTAGATGAATGGCAAAGCAACATTTTCTTCCATTTAGTATCCACTAAAGCTGGATTTAGTTTATGAATTCTGTTAGTTATTCCTGGGAATTTTGTGTTCATGTTTCCGGTGCTTTTTCTGCCCAGAGAAAATCCTCACTGAAAATCTTCCTTTGTACTTGATGTTTCTCTTAAGACATGGTCAAGCCATGACAATTTTTTTCTTGCTCACTTGTTCCATTTGGGATTAGTTCTCCAAATAACATGCCTAAAGAAGTGTCTTTTGAGATTTGTTGTTTTAGAGGTTTTACCAAAATAAAAGGCAGGTGCACATCTGCTTTAAAGGATCAGTATGGGATCAGTGCCCTGTTTTGGAGATAGAAAAACAAAATTAATAAATGAAAACCTGATATTGGTTAAATAGCCTAGGGACTGTGGTCCCTTGAGGATGGGATTTATATGACAATAATGTAGTCTTCACATCTGAGAACTGATCCAGGACTTTGTGTATCTCACCCTAAAGAAAATGGGGACTTCTGATCCGTTAACTGACACCGGTAGTACATTAACTACACAGACTACATCTTCAGTGGCTGTTGGGAGAACTAGTGACTTCAGGCTCTGATGTAGACCTGGACTGTACACCTAAAGTCAAGTGGCATGAATCTCTCACTCTTGAAGAGGTTTTTCTGGCTTAAAACTGATTAGTTTTCTGCCCACCTCCCCCAGTTATGACGAATATGTTATTCATATGACTTGTCACATTGTAAACTGGGTTCTGTAACTTAAAGTTGATGCATCTTTAAACAACCCTGTTGTTTGAGAGTTATCCTGTGCCTACAGATGGTACTGTAAAGAAACTGAATGCTGAACATGATTGTGTAGACAGTATCTGCAACTTTATTCTTTCCTTAATCCTTCCATTCTAATTATGAAATATAATCTTATTTTAATCTTCCTTTCCAGTTTTACAGGCGTATTTCCATGTGCAGTCTATATTATATCAATATCTTATGACTATTAAATGAGATTTGGTCTTTTATCTTAAAAAAGGTAGAACTAGATATCAAATTGCAAACAACATTGTAAACTATTATTCTAATTGTTGCTGAAAATGTGTCACCATTTGCCACTTTCTTCTTTAAGAGTAAAACCACATGATAGTAATTGTTCTGCTCTGTGGAACACTGATAGTAGAAAAAGATTGTGCTTGGCAGATATTTTGCACTATCCATTGCTTTATGTCACAATTTTAAGTCACTGAATAAGATGATCGTAGCTACTACTGCCCTCTTTACAGATAAACCCTTTCACAGTAATTCTGCTGTAACACAGTATTGTCAGGAAATGCAATATGCTTTACCTTCATGAGAAAACCTCTCTAATTGGAATCATTGGACCTTGACTTACTTGTCACAGTTACATTCAGGGTGAAGGTGAAATCTCTGAGAAGTCTGATCATGAAAATTAGACCATGGCTTCTCTGAATAAAAACATTATAAGAGGACACATTCATATGCAAGATCTTTCTGCTTGAATAACCTTTTTTTTTTTTCTTCTAATATGTGAAGAGCACAATGCATGATGGGGGGGAAGAAAGACTTGATGGCATTTGAAGTCTGACTTGTTACAATTCAGTGATTAAAATACAGAAAAATATAAACAACTACTCTTGTTTCTTGTGCTGGAAGAGTTAATAAAAATCTCAATCTTAAACTTGGGAACAGGTGGGGGAATTGCAGCTAACGCCATTGAGCTTAATGAGAATTAGTCATGCATTCTGATTGTTCAGATATTGGATGAGGGACCTGCAAGGCAAGTGCTTTTCCTAAGCTCCTAAAGTCTGGATAATAAACAGAAACAAATCATCTTCTAGTGATCAGTAGACATGTATACAGAGAATTCATAACAGAAAAACAAGACAGTTACGTTGCAGTGTAACAAAGCCATAGCTGAGGCACCATCTTCTCTGCTTAATATTATTATTGCTATTATTATCTAGGAATACTGGGAGCTGGTTGTTAACGTTTTCCGAAAATATGAATGAATAAAAAGAAAATTACCTCAACAAGTGTGTGGGTTACACTGTGTTATGGGTAAGAAAGCACAGTTGGTGGAGGTTAGCACAGGAAATGGAGGAAGGCTCAGAGGTAGCTCTGCATGCTTCAGAGGTGTCCTCCAGGTTAGTACACGTGCAAAGTAACAAATGTCATGAAAGACATAAAACATATACTATGTTGATTCAATAGCACAAACAAATTATGGAATCTGTGGTATGCAGGCGGTTACTGAAGATGGTGGAACACTACCTGAAATTATCTGGTCAATTATTTTACATATTGGTATTCCCAGGAAAAAAGAAAAAAAAAAAAAAAAAGAAAAAATCATTGATCTGAAATGATCTTTAGGTTGTGTTCTTATGATTATTGGCTTGAATAACTCTCATCAAAGGTTTTCAAAGCACTGATCAGCCAACTTCTTATGTTGGGCTAAGGCTCTTAATTCTGATTTTTAATTCCTGGCAGACTTTTCTCAGTAACTTGTGTATATCTAACTCTGAGAATTTTAGTATCTTTAATCATTATAAAGTAAGTCAATAAGATCATTATTTTATAAGGATTTATTTCCTTTGTTTTGAGGAGATTTATGTGACTGGTTAGCGCAACATTAAATAAAACACTTGCTGTGATATAATGGGTGTACATTACATTGTGTTCAGAATATCGGTCTCAGAAGACCAGCTCTCAATGAAAAAAGAATAATGGTTGTCTCATTTAAAAAGACACTGTATTATATACTGGTAGCCTTGTTGTCACTCTTGCTTGCACGTAATGGAGATAACTAGAAAGTGAGCATTGACTATCTAGTGAGTGGTTTTAAAAAGTCTGACTCTAAAAGGCTTGTTTAGGCTATCAAATTAGTGAGCTAAACAGTAGTGGTAAATGAGGAAAAAAATAAATTCTTGAAACTCAAACCAAAATGCATGACTCGTTACTTGTTGAAAGTTACCTAAAACCTTTGCTGATACATTATGCAACTCTCGTATTCTTAAGTAGAGGGCTTTATGACAGAGCTGAAGGAAATGGAAAAACATAAAATCAAAAAGAAATTACTAGAGATTAAATAGTTTTTATTGCCAAATCAGCAACACACAGCTAATGGAAAGTATTTTCTACAGACAGATGGGATAGTCAGATATCCCAGGAGCATAAGTATGAAGTATCTGTTAAGAATCTTTTTTATACATTTGCATATAAATATAAACATCATTAGTAGGGGCTAATTGCCCTGTTGGAACTAAAATGTGAGCATTAGCATCTTCAGGGTTGCTGGGTTTTGTTGTTTTGGGTTTTTTTTAATTTTTTTTTGAAGTATCTCTATCACCCATCATGTTTGGTACTGCATGGCTGCAACAGATAATTACTACCATTAAGAATCTCAATCACAAAATCAAAACCATTTGGACTGGCTTCCAGGGCCACCCAGCACAGTAAGTAACCATAGAAAATGATTATATTACTTGTTTTGCTCATGCATATTCATAAGGGCCCTTGATTTGACTTTCATAGTAGGGGGCTTGTAAAAGCTCATCCACAGATTAGCCCCTACAGAAGACTGAACATCAAAGATAAGAAGGTATCATACATCATAAAAATCTTGCTAAAAAGCAATGCATAATGCAAAGAATTATGTGTTGTATGTCCTCAGAAAAAAAAAAAAATTGTAAAAAATTGGGATTTCGGGTATTTAGCTTTTTCAGTTGTCCTATTGATGGAAAAGGTCAAGGATTTATGCTGTACAAGGATTGGTTAATATGCCACATTGCTGGTCAAAGAGCAGTTGAGTCATCTGTGATGAATATCCCTGACTCGTATGTAATATTTGGGAGTCTGTAACATGTACAGCAAAGACAGTGTTATTAGCACAGTAGTGCCAGTTAAAAAATCTACTTATGTTTCAAATATTGCTGTGTCATTTCACACTTGAGAACTTGGATGATGTTTGATTTCAATCTTAAGCTTGGACAAGACCTTGTTGACATTTAAAAAAAAACAACCAAACCAACCAAAACACCATGTTCATGACATTTGGGTAATGTTTGTTGTTGCAAAACAAATGTGTTAAATTATGAAGTAGAAATAATATGAAGAAATCTTCTAGAAATATTTCTGGTTTATACAACATACAGAGCTAATATCTAAAAATGAAGTGCTTATTGTTGAAGTGCAACGTCTTCATAACATAACATTTAGCAGGCTTTCTCCCTCCCATGACCTACCCAATGGGGATGCACAACAGAGATCTGGGAGCCATCAATTATTGGCTGGAGTAGATTTCCAGACAGTCATAACAGCTTTTGCTGGTTTTTATTTGCTTCATCTGTCCATTTTCCAACTCATCTGTCTTTCTCTGCTTCTCTGTCTGGTTTCTTATTTCTCTGTTCACTACTCCTGGCAGTTTCTTCCCTGTCAAATGACGAATACTTTCTGATATTGTTTCTTAGAAAATAGCATTGGGGTTGAAGAATATCCTGGAATATCCTGCTTATCTAACTTTGGCCTGCATTTTTTTTTCATACATATCATCCCCTTCACGTATAGTTGGTCAGTGCTATATGGAGAATTCTTCTTCTGTCTTCCAGTGCTGCTTGACACAATAGGCCCTAATCTCAAGAAAGGGGAACTTTGTGGTACAAATACATGTGCCAAGTCAGGGAAAGACCTTCCAGCAGCAGCCTAACTTATCTGTAGTAAAGTAATTTCCTCAGTGCCAAATGCAGGAAATTACAGGAGAGTGACACCCACAGAAAAACTGGAAGAACCAGCTACAGGAGGTTATTTAGAAAAATCTAGCTCTAGTTTCTTTTCAGGCAAAACTTTCAGCAGCTTTATGTCAAGTTTGTGAAGAGTTTCAAGATGACCAAAGCCATGTGTTCTGGCTAATATTTGCTATTCATCAGAAGTCACTGAGTTCTATTTAAAAGCTTGCAGTACCTACCAAGCTAATAAAGATTCACATACTAGAGACATCAGTGGATTTGATTTAGCTTTTCCAGCTTCAGTTCCAGCAGCAATGGATTCTCAGGGACACTGTGTTACAAAAGTCTGAAGAGGATAAAAATTGTGTTAGTATGACATAAGACACATTTTTAAATTTTTACCCTTACTTTCCTTATCTGTTGTTGTCCCTCTTTGCATTTACGCACACATTCATGCCATAGATTTTTATGTCACTAGGGGAGGAAAAGATTTTCTATTTCATTGTAAAGCACCACGCATTCTTATGTTGCTAAATAAGACATTAAGATAGAGCCACGTGGATGTCAGTGGCTCTTATTTAATCACCAGTGGGGCTTCGTGGGGACGGGCCCAAGACAAAAGCACAAAGTCTCAGCTGACACAATCACTACCAGTGCCTTTTTATACTGAAAGCAAAATCAGTACCTTCTCAGCTGGGTATATACCTTGGACCAGATGAACCCGTTTGCTCATTGTTTCTTTTGCTACCAGAACAAAGCTTTGAAGTTGATTGCCTGCATAAGAGGCAAAGACAATTGCAAAAAATGCCTATAAACCCTACATAGGGAGTCCCGCCCAGGAAGATTGTATTTCTGTATGAACTAAACAAAGGAAAAAAAAACCAAACATGATCACTAGACAGGATTAACTGTTTATGTTAAAGGATATTGTTCTCACAGCATTAGAAGCCCCCCATTAAAATTTCTAGTGGAAATCAACAGTTCTAACTATACATGGTATAAAGCTGTGTAGCAAACTCTGCGACTGGCATAGTGGATAACACTTAAGATTGAGCATATACGTGTTTGTGAAAGTGTTTATAAGGTGTATTTCTCTGCAGCAGCAAGGGGCTGAATTACTGATTGGGATAAGCACTCCCAGCCTTCAAGCAGTGTCAAGCTAATTCCTGTGGAATTATAAAGCTCCTGTCTTCAGTAAAACAGTATGAGGTGGGAAGTCCCTCAATCCTATCTACTGCAGTAATTGCCATAAGACACTCCTGGTCTCCCGACAGTTTGAAGTTCAAAGAAATTTCAGCATTAATTGGGTGTGCTTCACCCATTCATGAGTTTGAGTATATACCAGATGGAATATCTCACATAGAACTGTATGTGTAGTAGATTACATCCCCTGTTCTTGTGGAGAGGCACTAAGTAATGTGACTTTAAAATAGTTTTTCCAGATTATTCATAAAGTTGTGGTATGCCATGCTTAAAAACAAACTGCAGTCAATAGGTAAATGTATTTTTTACTCAGAACTCTTAATTAATCTGTGTCCAAATTGATTCTTTTTGTAAGGATATAGCTAATGGATCCTTTGTATATTAAAATCAGCAGACTTCCCTTTTTGTGAGCATGTGTGAGAAACCAACTCTTCTACATGCATTTGTGTTTGAAACAGGAGTGTCTACTTACAGCTGTTACTAACTATTCCTTTTAGGCAATGTAGTAAAATACAGCCTTAAAGAAGGGCAATTCAACCCATATTTGACCATCATCCTTATAATTATCTCCACTATTGTTATCATAAGAAAATAGTATTCAGATACATGGGAGATGTGTGAGCAAAAATGTGGGAAAGGGAGCAGGGAAAAAAAAGATTATAATGTAGTTAGAGCACCATCAATAGCCATAGGTTTAAAAAAGTATATCTTAAATATGTTAATTGTATAATATAAAAGCATTTTAAAACATCCTGCCATTTCAGCACCCTCTAACTGACAGACCATCATCATAGAATAGGAGACAATCAGCAAACTGATGTTCATATTGTATTAAAGTTTGCAGTGCACCAGTGTGCTGCAGTGACTTACGGCTCAGCCATGTGATGCATGACTCTTCAGCTTCATGGAGTTTAAACTAAAATGGAAGGCAGATACATTCAAAAAGCAAAATAAGAATGTCAGTTTGGGTTATTTATGTGCAAGTTAGAAACTGAAATATGTTAAGTGTACACAGGAAAAGGTTAACAATACTCCATTGGTCACTTGAGAAATGTACCATATGCTTGCTCCAGGTTTTCTGAAGATGATTGTTTGGCATGAAGGTTGTAGGTAACAGAACAACTAGTTAAGCTATTTTCACTTTGTATTTTGAAATTATTGCTTGTAATCTGATTTCAGAAACTGGCAGTTGTAATTACGTCATAGTAGTCTGACAAGTCAATACTATAAAAAAATTAATTGTTCCAAAATTAGGATAAAATGACATATTTTCAAGACTGTCTGGAAAATTCCAATCTATCTAAATGTTGGTAATTTCAAAACACTTCAGTAAGACTTCTATATTAAAACAAGCAACACAGCTTAAACCGCTATTGCTATGTATAAAGACTATTCTATATTTTAAAATATTGATTTAATATAGTAAAAATAATTATTTTTAATTTTGATAGTTTTGACATTAGCACTATATTCCTAAAATCTATTTTGTTCCAATAATGTAGTTTTTGTGGAAAAAAATTTCATTGAAAAACTTTGGCTACATTTATTCTTAGGGTTATTTCATCCTCAGTGCCATCTAGTCTCATCATTTTGTCATGTGAAAGTGGAGAGACATAGTACATGGAATCACGTACCTCTTCAAGTCAACAGCAAACTGATCAAATTCTTGCCCTGCCGGTACTCTAAGTGGATTAGGTGGTCAGAAATGACTTTTTTTAAAGTGTTCACACATTGCATTTTGCAGATGTCAAAGTAACTATTTAGTCTGGAAATTGTTTGCTTGATAAAATGAAATGTGAATGAGAGTTAATAAAAGATAGTCCTAGTGTATGGTTGGGAGGGAAGAGGATATTCCACCTCCTTTTCATGATGCCCCCTTATGCTCCAGCCTCAGCATGATCTGGTGGTACTGTAACTCAGCAGAAAAATAACTGTATCAGTACTGCATGCTAAAATCTAGGCTCAGAGCTTTAATGAAGAAAAGGCTTAGTTATTGCTGGAGACTTTCCAGAGAGATGTGGTAAATTAATACAGTTATTACAGTTGTGGTCTGTGTAAACTCTTAAACTCTTGCTGTGCGATCCATATTCTGGGTTGCCAGGTCTTTACCAAAGTATTGTATTTCAAGTATTTCTTCATCAGTCTTCTATATGGTAAAAGTATTGAATTTGATGATTTTGTTCAGTTTGTTTCTTTCTTAAGAAGGCTGTTCATTCGTAATAGTTGGACTCATATCTCCCCGTTAAAAAATGGGTGGAATTTTAGAGGTAGACATGTTTCATTCTCTTGACTTCAATGCAAAACTTGAAAATCTCATTGAAATATCTGATGAAAGAATTATGGAATCAGTGAGATCTAGATGCTTATATAACAACTGAGCACCTAAATGCTGTTTTGGTTTGGGGCCTATCACAGTAAGTTAATGAGGACTGAACATGAACTAAAACAGAGCAGGAAAAAACAATGTTCCCTTTCTAGTACAAGTTGTATGAATCCTATGAATTCGATAAGTTGAATTCACAGGATATTTCTGGGCATGATATTTCCTGGCTGGTTTATGTTCTGTGTCCAACAAAAATATTTTTGTTTAGCTACTCACCACTTCCCTTTGACCACCTTAAAATTACTGTAAAAATTCTAACTCTTCCCATTTTCAAAATATGCTGTGAGTGAAAATACAGTATCTTGGCAACCAGAAAAGGACAGTTATCCTCTGGAAAAAGTCATCCTATCTGCCAAGATGAATTTATTATCATAATTTTTGCAAAGATATGTGAGTGTATTCCATATTTCTTCTTTGGCTTTCTTTACTGTGAGAGATATTCTAATTCATTAATATTGAAATTGTGCAAGTTACAAAATTTAGCCCTTAAATGAGTCTTGGTGAAGTGGGTTTAATTCAATTCAAAGACGTCCATGTCTGGTGGTATACTACAGCTCTTTACAGCATTAAGATTTCACATGCTTAGAGAAAAGCAATTCTCAACTTAAGAAATCTTGAATTAAGATTACTCTGTATCAGAGTATGTTCAGCTTGGCATTTGTATATTTTTCCATGTCAGAAAGGCACAAAAGAAATATTGTGGACATGGAACTACCTCTAGTAAAATGGCAAGAGATTCAATGCAAAGAACCTTCACTTTCAATAGATAGCTGCTATTGCCTAAAAACCCAGTTAAATAGCAGTACCTTTTCTTTCTCTTTTCTAAGTCTTCAGTCTTTATAATTTAAATTATATGGGAAAATATTAGTTCTTTGTATCATTGTTCATTTAAATGCAGGACATGGACTTGAAGCAGAAAAGATAGAGGGATATGTGAAAGCGAGTTTGAACTTCTGAATTACATTAGAGAGGTTTAAATTCTTTTTTGAAGGATGAAGACAGAAGCAGACTTAGGGCTGTAAGATTAGCCACAGGAAATCATCAGCTAAATTAATAAGTAATTTGAGAATGAGTGAATGGAATAGTAGAATTTTAAAGACAAGCATTAGCTGGTTAGCCTAGGTTAGACTTTCTTTAGAAATGGTAATAAAACTTCTTTTCAGGTCATGCCATAATGTGACCTTTTCATGCTGCTGATGTAAATCTAAGATTAATACACAGGGAACATAGCCCAGTACAAAAGCACGGACTGAATTCACTTGGCCTTCCCACCCCCAAGCCCTGTGTATTCCTTTACTGTTTTGGGTTGGATTATCACTTACCTTGGAGAACGCAATAGTGGTAAGATGAGCAGGAGAGAGAAACTTTATTGTTTCTCCCTATTTAAGGTAATTCTTACTCTATTTAAGCTATCAAAGGATCTGGCAGTTACAGAAGCGTCGTGCCTGGCAGGAAATCTGAGTTTTCTCAGCTGAGCATTTCCCAGCCTAGAGACAATTTCAACCATTACAAAGTAGGAGGAGGAGCTCACTAGCAGAACAGTTGTCTTCATGGGGTAATGGGAGTGTTGGAGTGCACTGTCAGCAGCAGGTATGCCGGGCAGGCTGCTGCAGTACCTCCTGGAGTGGACCTTGTCCCAGCTCCCACCTTGTCCCATCAGTAATCACCAGCCTCAGCTGCACAAGGTGAAAACTGAACACTGCAAAGAATATGAACCAAATAAATTGCAAAACATATTTCATATGCAAATCAATTTCAAAATTAAACTCAATCAAATTACTTCTTTCAATATTCCATACTTGTCACTTACTATCTCCCTATGTCTACCGCATTTTGCATTCTGAATAAGTGATTATAAACAGGAACTGGGTTTAAATATGTCAGCGAGACTGGCTGTCAGTATCAAGATGGCTCTTTACCAATTCCTACTCAAACCTTTAAATCAAAACATTTTTATGAGTGTTTTCTTTACAATAAGATTCTTGTATTTGAAAAAAATAAAACCAACCCAAAACTAAAACTCAATAATTTTACTTGAAAAGAAATAGAAATAGTTTTGAAAAACACCAAAGCAAATCTGGAGTTTGTACTTGAGTAGATTTTTCCTGGTACTTGTTTAGGGTATTTTACTCAGGTTTAGTGTTACTATGTAGTAAATTTCAAAAAACAATGAAGGGATATTTTCCCAGAGCTTAGGTTTAAAGGCCTGACAATAAATTATTGCCACTTTAATAACTTTTTTCATCACCAAGTTCTTATAGTTTCATGCTTACAAATATGCAAAGATATACATATATATATGTATATGGTTATTGATTTGAGGGCTGTCAGCTCATAATAACCTGACATTTAGTGTTTTTAAACCTGTGACCATGGTGCAGAGGTTTAATTGTATAAAATGGCTGTACTCATTTCAAGAACAGTTATGGAAGAAAGATGACAATCTGGATGCCCTGCACAAAAGTGAAAAACATATTAATAAGGAAAATCAAATCAAGTCTTCATTTGGACACTTGCTATATATCATTTTAATCAGTCAAAGAATGAGGCTGATAGGTTTTACTGTACTTAAACTGATTAATAGTTTCCATGAGGGGTGCATTGTCAAATACCTTTTTGCCAGTCAGAAGGTTGGTTTCCTTCTCCATAATTCACCCTATTTGTAAACTGGGCTAATTACAGTACTCTGTTCAAAATGACAGCACCCTTTAGTGTCAAAGGGTGCAGTAAAACCTCTAGCAATACAAATTGCAGTACAATTTGTGAAATATAGCTCTTCTACAGTATTTTTGTTAATATTCTTTAAATACTTTCTAAAAGAAGCACCTTTTTATTTTTGAGATAACTTTTTGGAAATTGCTCCCTGTAACTTTGTCAGGAAGTCCTTACAAAGTAATATTAATATTAATTAATATTTAGTATTGTAACTGGTGATTTCTATTAGATCTTTGCAACTGAAAACGTGTCACAGTGAATCTCGATGCATTTAAATTCCTATGGTTTTTACTTATCTTTGATCTTAAAAATATATATCTTTCATTACCCAGGAACTAAATAGTAACATGTGCATTTATTGAATTCATGTAATAGTAAAATATAATGTCTTTACAAATTTATAAGAGCTATCGCTTCATGTGTGATGAGTAACATGAATAGAAAACAGTGGCTTATTTATTTATTTATTTTAGGCTTAATAGTGAATCCAGTTATATGTTCCTTTTATACTCCTCTTGTAATAGAAAAACATTTTCATAAATACAAAAATCATGGCCAGAGTGTGGAGTTCAGGCCCTCAAAATCAGAAATACAAAAAAGGTTGCTCTTGTCTCCTTTAAACTCCCTTGAAGGGGAAAACTCTTGTTTACATGTTGGACCCTTGTACAGTGTGAAACTTTATCTACAATCAGGAGTGATAAAACATGACTATGTATGTCCTTCTAAATAGTTTTTATTCTAGTACACAGGGGTTTATCTAGCTCTTCTGTAATATGGGCAGTTTCACCACTGAGATGGCTGCCCGAATAGTTGACATGAGTTACTTTCATGTAATGAGAGACATAGACAGCATTTTCAGTAATGCCATTTCCAAATATTTCTTCAATTGTTTGAAAGGAAAGGGAACTCATGCATAAAAATACCAAGAAACTCTAAACTAGGATTGATGCTCTTCTGCATTCAAAGCGGGATTTTCTTGGTCGCTAACTTTTCTTTCACAAATGGAATGCAACAAAATAGAAGTGTGCATATTTAGAAAGCCTTTTTTCTGTGCTGCTAAAGTCTTTGTTGTGACTGGTGCTACTAGTTATTTCATGGTAGTGGAAAACATTAAGACCCAATATTACAACTTTTATAATATATCTACTTCCATTTCTGTGCTTGTATTAAAGTTTAGCTCTTTGTGTATGTATGACTGAAATGAAAGTTCAAACCAGTGACTCACTGTCATGGAATAGGTTACTGGATTATTAATATTTTAACATTTTCCTTTGGCAAATATGAAAGCAACCGTAGCTAAGTATAGGACTTAGAAGAAATAAACTGCTTCTGGATACAAGTAAGGTAATTGTTGTCTGATCCAGTAGCATTATTTTGAGAGTTACATATCAAAGGAGGGAATAATATTTCTCATATTCTAATAGGACCTCTTTCTCTATGAGTCACATTTGATAAAACTCTCTTTGAGAAAAAGATGAAGTTCATCTTAAATAATAATGATTTGCATATTCCTATTA
>JANZLQ010000044.1:6181317-6194424 GCA_026212715.1 Elanus axillaris | reverse complement strand
AACCCTCGAGGTTCCGGGTTTCTTTCCTTTTCTCTTTCTGGTTCTCCTCCCCATCCCACCGGAGGGGGGCAGGGGGAATGAGTGAGTGGCTGCGTGGTCCTTTGTTACCAGCAGGGCTGAAAACATGACAAATATAATACCTTATTCTTTCTCTGTTCATTTATGTTAACTTTAGCTATTATTAGCCTGGTTAGTTGCCTTAGAAAAACCTACTGTAGGATTTAATAGAGATTAAACAAATAATCTTCTATAAAACAAAAAAAATCTAGACTTCATATTTTAAAAGTCATCCTGTGCAATTCCTTTAATGACAGGGCAATTTCAGTTAAAAGTAAGCTTCATATACTTCTAACTACATAGCCTCTTTCTTACAGCAAGTCGATGGGGACCTGCAGAAGGCTTTGAGAGCAGCTATGTTTTCAGAGTGTCATGGTTTAACCCCAGCCAGCAACTAAACACCACGCAGATACTCACTCACTTCCCACCCACCCAGTGGGATGGGGGAGAGAATCAGGGAATAAAAGTAAAACTCATGGGTTGAGATAAGAATGGTTTAACAGATCAGAAAGGAAGAAACTAATAATGATAATAACTACAGTAATAAAATGACAATAATAAAAGGATTGGAATACACAAAACACATGATGCACAGTGCAATTGCTCACCCCTTGCCGACCAATGCTCAGTTAGTTCCCGAGCAGCAATCCCTCCCAGGCCAACTCCCCCCAGTTTCCATACTGGGCATGACGTCCCATGGTATGGAATACCCTGTTGGCCAGTCGGGGTCAGCTGCCCTGGCTGTGTTCCCTCCCAGCTTCTTGTGCCTCTCCAGCCTTCTTGCTGGCTGGGCATGAGAAGCTGAGAAATCGTTGACTTGGTATAAACACTACTTAGCAGCCACTGAAAACATCAGAGTATTATCAACATTCTTTTCATGCAGAACCCAAAACATAACATTATACCAGCTACTAGGAAGACAATTAAGTCTATCCCAGCTGAAACCAGGACACAGAGCAAAGCTCAGTTTTGCCTCTATGCTGTGAAATTATTTATACTACTCTGAAGTAGGTTTGAAAGGATTTTGAACCAACTGTACTCATGATAAAGAAATCCACAAAGCACAGAGCAGTAATGAGTAGTTTTTGATTCTTGGGACAAAAGGAAACACCTGGATGGAGGAGTACTCTGTTAATATCAGAAAAGTTGTTTGTGATGCAGAGAGCAAGGTGAGCAAGAGGGGAAAGAAGAAAAGGAAATGCTCCCCAAATTCTTCAAATTAGGAAAAAGGGAAAATCAGGAAATGTATACTTTCTGCTGGATATGGCAGCCTTTGATCTAATATTCTGCTGATTCTATTAAGGAAATTAGTGGTGTGGACACAAGAAGGTCTATTCTTCCCCACTAGTCCTGCCATTAATAGTGATTGTGATAGAATGAACTTTTTGATATGCAAAGAAAATAAAATACTAGTCAAAGCAGGCCACTTCTGAATAAAAACCATGCATTACTTACTTCAGATGGTTCATGAAGAAAAAGGTATGTTTGTCTGTGGGTTGGAGGATATTTTGTCAGTCTAGGGAATTTCCAAAGAGGATCACTTGCCACTGTAATGAGGCAGGTCACCTGATAATGTTGTGTATTACATTTACATTTCACCTTTGCTGTGAAAAGTAGGTCAAACATTAAACACCACATTCACACTTAATATAAGGTATACCTGTGTAAAAAAAAAATTAAAATGATAAGCCCAGTATGGTTTTTCTTGTCTATTCTTGGCACATCCAGCACATGTTGAATTCAGAGAGCAAATTCAACATTGTGGAAGGGCTTTTCCTGCTTTCAGCTACATCTGTCATTACAAATGAATCGGTGCCTTCTGGATGGATTACACGGGCCTTACTGTTGCTCTCAGACAGCAAAAAATGAAATTAAGACAACTATTGCAGTGCTACTGCACTTCAAGAACAGGAGGATTAATTTAGCTTGATCGAAATAGAACTGATTAAACCAATATAGTAGCAGCAGGGATGAAAGTTTTCCAAAGTATTGTTTAGCTGGGACAAAACTTTAAACATTCCTCTACCACTTTCTAAGGTGACAAGAATGTAGGTAATGAAAGGATTACTAAAATTATTTTTTTCACCTGTCATCCTTAAATCTGTTTTAGGATTATAGAAAAGAACAGCACTGAATCTGTTTTGTGATGCATGAATAAAAGTGAAGTTGTGACATCTGGTAAATATGGAGTGAAAACAGACATATGGAAATAGAGGATTTGTAAGGAACAGTCTCCTTCAAAAGTCAAAATTTTCTGAGTCATTATAATGGCCTATATGTATGTGTGTGTGTGTTCATGCATGTATGTGTGTGAAACAGCATTTGTCATTTACTGCTTAATACAATTCTAAAATTCCATAGAAAAACCTATTTTTCCAAATGTTCTTCATTTATAGTTAATTTTATTGCATAAGCATGAACAATTTTTATGTAAAATGTAAAATAATGTTATTAAATTTTAAAAAAAGGGGGAGGGGGGAGATCAGACAGAAGACAGAGTGCTTTCCAAAAGGGAAAATGAGTGTAGAGACAGAGGCAGTTTGAAGGTTTCTTTTCTTGGTTTTGATGAAAAATTTTACTTGCTATAGAAAGAGGTGGGTGTTGGTGAGTGTATATATATGAATGATCTGGAAATTAGAGCTTTTTTTTTAATCTGAATGATTACTTGCTGATGTTGATTCTAGGGGCTTTTTTTTCCTAATCATAGCTTGTTTCTTACTTATATCAATAGAGGGGAGAAAAACAAAATAGCTGAGACAGTACTTGGTTACATACATCTAATATACCAGACGTAGTTCTATGATAAATAATGCTAATTTTATTTAATAATAACTAACCAATGTTGAATATAACAGATACTAAAGAAAAGCACGTTACAGAAGTAGAGAAACTTTGGTTTTCTTTTCTTTGAATAAGCATGTAAACATACATTGGAATATGTGATTACATTTGTGGTTTATTGTGACAAACCTGTTGATATATTTAAAAATCATACTATATAAGACCTTTAAGGTACTGTGAAAAAAAGAGGAAGACTTCTGTTGGCTGTTGAAAACATGTGATCACTTAGGTACCAGAAATTTGAGGGAAGTACTGCATTTTAACTGAAAATTTATTCCTAATAATAGTTTCATTCTGGCATCGAATGTCCTTTTTGACTACTTTCAAGGACTATCGATGGATTCAGTATTGCAATGAATGATTCCAACATTGTACAGAAGCTTTGAGACTCACTGTGCCTCAAAGTAGAACCATGAAAATCAAGGGCCACTGGTCAGTGATGAATTGGCAAGATGCAGGATAAATAAGGGATAAAAAAATTAGTTTTCCCTAAGCTAGGCTGAAATCAGTCCACTTTTAGCAAGTGTGTGTGTATGTGTCTGTCATGTCTTCATAGGCCATCTTTGCCTGTTATCTATTTCCTGATACAAAGAAAGAGCCAGCAGATAGATTTGAGAGCAGTAGATAAAGCTACAGAATATTAAAGAGGATATTCAGCTTTTCAGTACTATGGATGCCATACACCTAGTTTCCTAAGCACTTTTCTTAGAAGAGGTACCTTAATGTCAGAGGCTGACACGAAAAGAGCTTAAGTAACACTTGTTCTCAAGAGAAGCATTATAATGGAAGTCATTACAAATAAGAGATTCTAGAATATCAGAAATGGCTTCTTTTTATTTTGTGTTTATTGCATAAAATTACTTTAGCACTCATTAAAGAAGTTAGTTTGACAAGCTGAGATGTTTGTCTTTTTTTTTCTGATGGAGCAGATAGGTTTTTCTTCTGTTTGCTTTTTAACTAGCAAGCACTCCAGTTGCTCAGCGCTAGCCTTCCTCTGTGCATCAATGCTGATGTGGCTAGGTAAGCTAAAATAGTAGCATAATCTGTTATTCCATCACATACATACTCACATACAGTATCTTAATTATTTATTTTTTGTTTGTAATTGCATTTTATATTTTTCTGACTTTAAGAAACTTCCTGACCCTTAAGAAATTAGTGTGTGACTTTGTGAGATGTTTTTGGATTTAGAAGGCTACAGTCTTCTAGATAACATGAAAATATTATGAGGATGAGGTCTATGTATAAATAAGAACTCTTTTAATTCATTCTTATGGAGTACTTCAACAAAAAAGACTGAATGCACATAGATTCTATTTAGAAAACAATTTTGCCCTTGAGAAGGTGTAGAGACTTCAAAAAGGACAGGAAGTAAACAGACCTCATTACAGTGTTATGAATTACACTTATATTGGCTGGAAAACAAATGGCTGCGTTTGCATTTTGCTGCTGTTGTGCATTTCAATGATCATTTGCTGCATTAATATTGCATCTGAACTGCTACAAAGCAATTTGTGTATAGTTCCAAATAATCAGGAATCCTAAATCTAGCTAATGGCAATGTTAGTCACACAATTCCAAACTTCATGTATTAAGAAGCATTACTGTATCTAGAGGAATATTTATGCTATTAAAAAGATCAAATGACACGTCAATCACTGGAGGACTAACCATCAATGTTATGCAGTCCAGTTTTGTTCCATGTTTACCCCTATTATTCCTAAAGCAATTTTTATTTCATTTAAGGCAATTAGGTACATCCATAATAGCTTAAATACAGCTCCCAACTTTGCCGCATATGACTGCAAGGACTATGAATATGTTATGTCCTCTAAATTCAGGAAGTTTGTCTGGTAAGTATTCATTTGGTAAGAAAAGTGTGCAGTTTTAAGTGTTATGACACTTTTTGTGGTGGTCTCCATCTGTTTGTACTTTGACTTCCGACCACCACCACTCTCAAAGTGGTTTTCCCAGACTCCAAGGGAGAATTAGCTATGGCATTGAAGTTTCTTTTCTATTAGTTTTTCAGAAATTTACACAAAATACCAAAACTGAAGCAGTTCTTTATTCAGAAAAGCTGCAGCTGCACAAGGCTCTTTCCCTTAGATTCATTAATATGTTATAAACAAACCAATGAAACACAACAATTTTTTTCAACCTTGCATGTCCATTACTCCTAGAAGGTTCTGCCTCAGGGCATCTTGGCATGTAGCCCTTACAACACCCGTATTTCCTGTCACCTGTTTCATAAGGTGCTTCACACAAGTTAATTTGGTTACGATCCTGTCTTTAAGGCTATGTTGACTACAGAAATCTTTCCTGCAGTTTTGTCTAAGTTTTTTTTGTGTTGTATCTGTTGTTTATTATTCGTGTTTCACCAAGAGGTGGCTGTATTTTGACGGCAGATTTAATGATCCTTTGATGTAACAGCAGTAGTTAAAGAGATTGCAAATCAGTTAGTTTAAATCTTAGTTTGAAACATCATATTAATAGTATTTACAATTCTTGTTTAACTGAAAGACATAACAGAAACCGAAGATAATTTTAAAGAAAATTATTTTAAATTAATTACTGATTATGTGTAACTGTCAGCCTAGTTTCCTGAAAATGTCAGAAAACTCTAAAGTAAGTTTAAAGAAATAAAAAAAGAAATCTGAACTCACAGCATGGCATTTTCATTTTTTCTGGAATAGAGAAATAGCAAAATCAAAATAAGTGAAAATGAAGAATGATAAGACTTCAGTATAAATATTTCACAAATTACATAAACAGTTGCTAGATGGGCAATCTGCTCATGTTTTGTGCCTTGTAATGTATTTTTGTTAGGTTATTTCTAACCACTAGAAGGAAAATGACAATAGGAAAGATTACAGAGGGCTAATTCATCTGTTATTAAAAGTCCATTGCTACCCCCAGAGTTGTATTATGAAATTTATCCCCTAGTTAAAGGGATAATACTAAGGATAAGTTATTCAGCATTAGGATAGCACAATTACTAGGCAGCTCTATCAACCCTGTGGGGCAAAAATACTGCTGCTTCTTGTTACAAATGCAATATACTGTGGATTAAATTGGCATGAAAAGCATTAGTAATATCACTGTACTTTCACCATAAATATGCTGCATTGTAAAACACAGGTAACACTGGAGCACACAACTAAATATCCTCCCTGGACTACTTATTCTATTTTAAAAACATTTTAAAGCAATCTTTTTTTTATTTGCAGTTGCTCACAAATGTGGGTAAATATGGTGATTTGTGTATAATATAATATAATATAAAAATTAGAAACATTCCCTGGATATTCTGTTCATTATCCATGTGGCACTAAGCAGTCTGATCTACAAGTGTTTGTGCCTCTTGCTCACAGTGACTTCAGTGTGAGTGCAGGGCATGCCTGGACTGCAGGATCAGTCTAAGACTAATAGTGCTGACAACGGTCATAAAAACTTAGAGCAGAACTACTGAAGGCAAACTCTTATTGCCTGCTTACTGAGGACTGAATTGCTAATGAATAGTGAGATTTTTTTTTCCTGTGCACAAAATGAATCTTCAGAGTTACTTTGTGCTGTATATAGTTATGAAGTGGTATGGCTGCTTGGTTTATTCACACATACATTTTTTATTTCTAATCTGTTTAAAATTTATTGTCTTTATAAAAACCCACAAAGAGAGGAATATTGAGCTTGAGGTGCCTATTGCTGTGGAGCATATAAAGTTTGGGTATTTAATTGACAAGGCACCTAAGGCACTCACTGGAGAGGGTAGTTCGTATAGGAGGGAGAGAATAAATCAGCTTTACATTTCCTACCCTTACCTAGGTAAGGTATAGAAACTAATTCCAGGTGAATTTTCACAGTATTTTAATGTTCTTCTGAAGCATTACTGAGGATAACACATTGTGATAGAAGCATCAGTGTTGTTTTATATAATTGGTAAGATTTTCAAAAACGAATAAAGTTTTTTTTTTCTCTAGAGCTGGATGCAAGTTTAAAGAGTTTACCACTTAGAGCTGGTCAAGAGAAAAAAGCAGGTAGCCACAATGCAAACATTTCTTAAAAGGCAGCTTCTCTTCTGGCATTGCTGCCTTCAAATGATGTGCCCACTGAGAGCAGATTAGTTTGATGCAGCCAGTTTCATAAAAGCTGATTTGGGATTTAGACTTTAAGTAAGTCTTCAAAAATTGAACATAAAATAAAAAATAAATAACAATTCTGAGGGTTTACTGCAAAGATTTTTTTTATATGGTCCTATTTTATTTCTTATATGAAAAGCACCTACAATTATTTTTTGTTGTTGTTTTTGAAAGTATTATTTAAAGATACAAAACCAGCTGACTATATGATGTCAAAGGTTGGGATTCCAATAACTAGACATATTCCTTAGACTGTCAAAAGCTCAGCCTCTGAACTTTCACTTTTTCAGCTCATTAGAGACATGTATTTATTTACTCTAGATTGTTACAGCTATGACGGAAAATTCCTTAAAATCTTTTCCAAAGATTTAACTGTTCTAATTACACTTACATAATATTTGGGCTGGGTTATTTAACAAGGGTAACTGCTTAAATGACACTTTCACCATACGTAAGCTCAATTTCAAATGACACTATCACCCCTTGGCTCAACTGCATTTAATCTATTTAGTTTTAGGGACAAACAGAGTCAGCTTACTCTGCTGGAAAACATTATACTGGTCTATGCGGAAAAAGCAAAGTATATGCAAAGCATTCTCCAGTTTTTCATAATTACAGTAGCTGCTTATCCAAAGGGCAAACTGTCCACAAAAGATTCAGATCAAATATTCTCTCTTCCAATTGACATTTACCTTTATATTTTAGCAGCTAAGCTATTTCCATATGATACACTTTTACATGACACACACAAGAAAATACCATTTCTTCACCACAATAAAAATGTTTTTGCGAGCTACCGACATTCTGCTGGTTTAGAAGCACTTCAACAGAGAGGAGACCGAGCCAAAATCAGTGAATTGTGAGAATCTGAAGATCTGTACCACTTGCATCCATAACTAACTTTTATCCAATTTTTTCCCACAAAATAAAATTGTTTATGTGCATGTCTGTCTTTCTTACTATAGTTGTCTAAGAAGCAGCAAATAGGAAACATTAAAAAAAAATTAGTCATTCATAAAACAATGTTAATAGCTGATCTATTTAAAGATAGAAATAAACTAACAATTAAACAGAAACAGTTCTAACAAATATCTGGCAGGCTTCAAGTGAATAGCATTTCCTCCAGCTATGATAGCCTATAACATATAAAAAAAGAATCTTAAGAAAGGCTGCAGTACTATTTATGGTCTTTTGTATATCTGCCATAAAAACAACATTGCTTTCAGATTCAGCTTTTCAGGTATCAGTATGCCATATTTCTGATTTTTGGTTATACTTTGTTTAACAGGTACTGTAGTATGAAAACCTACTCACTGAGGTGGTTGTTACTGGGTGTATGTTTTTGTATGCATATTTGTGTAAGAGTACAGAAACAAACCCATACTTCAACTATATTCGGGATGAATTCCAAAAACCAACAAGCTTCTTGTTCCTCTGTGATATAGGAGATCCAAATGGTCTTAAGGAGAATCTTTCTTTGACTATTAGTAGACTTAATCAAAGGGAACAGTTTTTCTAATAGCTATGATCAGGCTCCAAAAATAGAGATATCAAAAAGTTTTGCAATTTATGGTAAGTCTATATCTAAGTAACTACAAGTCCTGTTGAAAACTTCAGAGTAGAAATTGGTTAGTGACACAGGCAAGACAGCCTATGTTGAGCATAGGTTTGCTCAGGAACATGTACAAGACAAGGTATTGTAATTGGTATAGGCCTGGAAGGTGGTGAATGCATAAAAGGAGAGCATGACTTCAGGATTAGAAGAAGTAAGAAAATGGAAAGGATGAAATAATGAGAGATTACAAAATAGAGCATAAGCATCGCCCTTTCGTGAGTAGTTTCCCTTATAGTGAAAAGTTACTTCATTTGCATCCAAAACTATATTTTATATTAATTTCAACATTAGATATTATTAGGTTGCTGATAGGGCAGACTAAAGAGTATCATCTCACTAAGTCTTTGTGTTCAGTTGTTGGTCTTAAGCTAGAAACTTTCTAGTAATGGATGACCTTTTTGCTACAGTTTTTGAACAACAGACAGGAATTTACTGGGGGGATTAAAGAAGTCCTGTCCCATTCTGCCTATTAGCACTGCAGAATGTCGCACATGCTTACAGTCAGAGAAAGCAATTTCTCAGCATCTGAATCACTATCACAGTGAGGTTCTGGTTTATGACTAGAAATCCTAGATACTCTGGTAATACAAATAATAACTTACACAGAAATTTTATCTTTTTTTTTTATTAAATGTCATCCTAAATAGACACTTCAATTAAGTAAGGAATAAGGAAGGACATCTTTTATCTTGTTCCTTACACCACTGGTAAAATGCAAACCACAGTTTAAAGACTAGAACTGAATATGTCAATCTTTCATATCAACCCCCTGCTCAAGTGATTCTAGAAATGACTGTTTGAATTAAGGAAATAGGTTTTACCTGTCACCCACCCCTAGACCTTCTTGCTGTTCCTATAGATTTTTTCTTTTTCTTTTTCTCCATACACTTGATTGAAAAACCAACTGTGTTTCTGTCTTTTTATATTCCAGGATTCTTTGACTCTTTACAAATGCCAGCAGTCACACACCTGTGAAAGAATCTTTTGATATTCACATTTATTGCAATATAGAATTCAAATTTATTTTCATTCTGTCTTTCATGCTTCTCAAGCTTTAAATCCTGTAGAGAAAAAATATAGATGTGAACACAGAAGAAAAAAGAAATCACTAGTTTGAACTTGAGACTGTAGCCAGCTCAAGCAGTAAGAATTATTTCATTTGGGGTGACGTGTGTGTGCATCTGTGATGAGAGAGATGGATGAAAGGAGGTGAAACTGGAGAGAGAGAAGACCTAGGTATGCACATGTGTCAAAATGTGTATATATATTCTTCAGAATGTGCATATATTCATAGTCTACATGAAACAGTAGTGTATATCATGTGGATAACACATCAGAGATATTAGGCCAAATTAATCATTTGACTTCAGTCTTCTACAGCTGCAAGGCATCTGTATTTATAAAAACAAGTAGCTGCAACTGTTTATATTTTGTGTTATCTACATTCAGATTCCTCATATTTGATTATTTTCCTGAACAGTAAGTTGATTTTTTTTTTTCTGAGGTTTTGAAGATATCTCTCAGGCTTAAAACTCCTAACTGGTGACTATTTTGGGAGAAGGAGCTTTTTTTAACAGTTTTTCTGTCTGTGCAGACATGAAGTCTAGTTTCCAGTTACTGGAGCAGAGAATGCGTTGTAAGTAATGAGTTTACACAGATTTAAAGCAAATTTCTGTTAGGTAACAGGAAAAGTTTTCTACCAATACTATTTTAAGTGCAGTATAACCTGATTCATCAATGTCGAATCAAACCTACCACATTACATAAAAAATCTACTGGATGTACTATCCATCAAATAAGTTTGCCATGCTATTCATACCTTTAAAGTCACTGAAACTTGTAATTTAAACAGAAAAAATCATTCCGGTTTCATATCACTATATTTCAGGATTTTAGTAGTGTAGGAGGTTTCCCAAATGAGTATTTCAGGTGACAGAAGACTTTGTTGTGCCCCTTCTAAACAGCATCAATATCCACTGTTCTGTAGAGAATTTTCTAAAGAAAGCACCCTACAGCCACAGGCTACGAGAAAATTATGACTGACGTACAAACACCACATTTTTTTTGATACTAATTTGTGAAGTCTGTTTTTGTTCAGAAACAGTTTCAGGTTGTCCCAGGTGACTTGTCAACTTGAACTGAACCATGGGACTATCAATTACCTTTCTTAACTGAGGACTCAGTTTCCTTTAAGCCACATAGAGGTGAGAGGGGAGATGTAACTTAGGACAGTTTCTGAGAGCAAAACAAAAATGGCAAGAACATATTCATACTGAAAAATATTTAATGAGCTATATAAATTGTTTCTGTAGTTGTTTCTAGGGATACATAGCATAATGTAAGGAAACAGAGGTGTGTGATAGTAGTGCCCGAGAATGTTACAATCTAGAATGGAGTTATTTCCTGCTGCCAAGATAGTCTTGTTTATTGTACTGTCTCTCTGTTCTATAATTCTTCCCTGTCAAGAGGGGTAGGTATAACACACACAAAGTGATAGTGTTAGCCTTTATAGCAAGGACCAAGTGTTACTCCAACTTTGACAGCAAAATACACATTAAAAGATAGGAATTATACTAGGGTCTCGGCTCTGAAAGCATTTTCCACACAAGGGGCTCAATGTGCAGTGTTAACACTACAATTCTTTAAAAGGACTTTAAGGAGGGATATGTCAATGCCAAACTGGAGTGCCTGGAGCTCCAACTGGGGATGGATGAGGAGCCAACAGAGAGCCTAGGGGTCAGGATTAAAGGGAGGGCAGAGACAGGTGACATTATAGTGGGGGTCTGCTACAGGCCACCCGACCAGGAAGACTGAGTGGAAAAAGTCCTCTATAGACAGATAGGAGCAGCCTCATGTTCACAAGCCCTGGTCCTCATGGGGACTTCAACCACTCCATGAAATGGTTGAGTTCAAGGTCATTATCACAGTGAGGAGGGCATGCAGGAAGTTTGCTACCCTGGACTTCAGGAGAGCAGGCTTTGATCTCTTCAAGGATCTGCTTAAGACTGTGCCATGAGGTACACCCCTGGAGGGAAGAGGGGCCCAAGAAAACTGGTTAATATTCAAGGATCACCTCCTCCAAGCTCAGGAGCGATGCATCCCAACAAAGAGGAAGTCAGGCAAAAACACCAGGAGGCCTATGTGGGTGAACAAGGAGCTCCTGGACAAACTCAAACACAAAAAAAAAGAAGTCTACAGAGGGTGGAAGCAAGGACAGGTTTTCCCAATCCAACATCGGGGAAGGTTTCAATATGATCCCAAGAGCGAGATTAAGACACAAGCAAGGTCAAATGCCGTATACCCAAGACAGCTTTTATTATCAAAAGTATCAAAAGTAGAAAATAGTAGCGATAGGATAGAATGGAAGGAAAAGACAGAAATCAAGCAAACAGTCAGGTTAGAGTTGCAAGAATAGTCACCACCATGGATTCAGTGGAGTCCTGTTAGTCCTCAGTCTTCAATCCTTTGGTGATGGGTGCACACCATGGCTTGTCTCCATGCTTTTCTACAGAGCATAGTCTGATTCATGCACATATGTATTGTTCATGCACTGTCCATGTACTGCAGGTTTCATCTATCACATGACCTTCATGTGATCAACATCAGAAGCCAGTACCTTAACTCTAGGACTACAGTTTCCATTACAATGGTAGTCTCCACATTCAAGCCTGTCTCCTCCCCTGGATGCCTCAGTGGCCTTGTAATCATCCTTATCAGACAGAATAGTGTCCTGCTTAAACAAGCCATCCCAGAGAAAAATTACTCAAGATCACAGTTCAGTCTTTCACAGCAAACAGTCTTTGAGACAAATGGCTTGAGATGACAGTTCAGCCCCTCACACAGGTAGCCTGGCAGGGATACAGGGAAATTGTCGCAGCAGCCAGGGATCAAGATAGGAAAGCTAAAGCCCTGATAGAATTAAATCTGGCCAGGGACGTCAGGAGCAGCAAGAAAAGCTTCTATAGGTACATCAGTGAAAAAAGGAAGACTATGGAAAATATGGGCCCTCTCTGGAAGGAAACAGGGACCTGGTTACCCAGGACATGGAGAAGCCTGAGGTACTCAATGGCTTCTTTGCTTCAGTCTTCACCAGCAAGTGGTCCGCCCAAAATGCAGAAGGCAAAGGCAGGGAAAGGGAGAATGAAGAACCACCCACAGTAGGAGAAGATCAGACTCGAGACCATCTAAGGAACCTGAAGTTGCACAAATCCATGGCACCTGATGAGACCCATCTGTGGGTCCTGGGGGAACTGGTGGATGAAGTGGCTAAGACACTCTCCATCATATTTGAGAAGTCGTGGCAGTCTGGGAAAGTTCCCACTGACTAGAAAAGGGAAAACATAACCCTCATTTTTAAAAAGGGAAAAAAGGAACCCTACAGGCCAGTCAGCCTCACCACTGTGCCTGGCAAGATCGTGGAGCAGATCCTCCTGGAAACGATGCTAAGGCACCTGGAAA
>JANZLQ010000044.1:6169646-6180841 GCA_026212715.1 Elanus axillaris | reverse complement strand
GGTGAGCCCATGCGAACCTCATGAGGTTCAACAAGGCTAAGTGCATGGTCCTGCATGTGGGTCAGGGCAATCCCAAGCACAATGCAGACTGGGCAATGAGTGAATTGAGAGCACCCCTGCAGAGAAGGAGTTGGAGGTATTAGTGAATGAAAAACTAAATATGAGCCAGCAATGTGCGTTTGCAGCCAAGAAAGCCAACTGTATCCTGGGCTGCATCAGAAGAAGTGTGGCCAGTAGGACAGGGGAGGTAATTCTCCCCCTCTACTCTGCTCTCATGAGACCCCACCTGCAGTACTGTGTTCAGCTCTGGAGGCCCCAACATAAGAAGGACATAGACCTGTTGAAGTGAGTCCAGAGGAGGGACACAAAGGTGATCAGAGGGCTGGAACACCTCTTCTGTGAAGACAGGCTGAGGGAGTTGGGGTTGTTTAGCCTGGAGAAGAGAAGGCTCCGGGGAGACCTTATAGCATCCTTCCAGTACTTAAAGGGGCCTACAGGAAAGATAGGGAGGACCTTTTTACAAGGCCATGTAGTGATAGGACAAGGGGTAATGGTTTTAAATGGCAAGAGGGATTTGGATTAGATGTAAGGAAGAAATTCTTCACTGTGAGGGTGGTGAGACAGTGAAACAAGTTGCCCAGAGTGGTTGTGGATGCCCCACCCCTGGAAGTGTTCAAGGCCAGGTTGGATGGGGCTTTGAGAAACCTGGCCTAGTGGAAGGTGTCCCTGCCCATGTCAAGGGGGTTGGATCTAGATGATCTTTAAGGTCCCTTCCAACCCAAACCATTCTAGGGTTGTGTGATACTAAAGTAACGGTTCCAGAAAATAGAGTGTATTTGTCTCGGGTGGGAAAAAAAACTTATTTTCTAAGGGAAATCCTTCAGTGATTCCTGCATCAATAACATGGTTTGTCAGTTATTGCAAATAAAAATAATTAAATTTTGTTTAGAGTATGCAGAGTTTATCTGATCTTTTCAATATCTATGGGCACCAAAAGAAGTCATGTTTCCAGTGGTACTATTACTAGAGAGGGCAACAAAATGGAAGGAGGTAATATCTGACACTAAAAATTCTATTTTTTCATTGCTATATCTTGCCTGAAAATACTTAGCAGTTCACATAAAAAAGGAATCTTACATTGCTTCATGGAGTACTATCTAATTATCTAATATTGAAAAAGAGATGTTACATTTAGATTGGATATGAGGAAGATTTTTTTTTTATGATGAGAGTGGGGAGACACTGGAAGAGGTTGTGCAGAGAAGTTGTGGATGTCTCCTTGTTGGGCATGTTCAAAGTCAGATTGGAAAGAGCTTTGAGCAACCTTATCCAGTGAAAGACGTCCCTGCCCATGGGAGGGGGGGTTGGACTATATGATCTTTAAAGTTTCCTTCCAACCCAAACCATTCTTTGATTCTAATCTATCGATGTGTTGTCGTTATTAATGGGAATTTGTGTGGTAACTGCCTTTAGAGTTGGTCAAAGTACTGGATTTTTTTTTTTTGCTGTTTTTAATAGAAATAATAAAAATATCTGATTCTCACTAATTATAAGTATTTCATCAAAAGAATTCTGCAGGACTAAATCCTGAAATCCAAATAAGATGTTACTAGTATATTGCTCCATACTCAATTTATACTGAAGTCACAATAGTCTTTCTTGCAAGTATGTCACTCACTGGCAGATTTTATTCATCTTGCAATAAGCTAATCTCCAATTTTTAATCCCCATTAACCTTCAACTCATAAATCCCAAACTCCAGCAAGATTTCTTATAATTAACAGAAAATACAAAATTATACGCATACACTTCCTCAATTTTCTTTTACTTCAATTAAAAAAAAAAAAGTTATCTCATACTCTTTTGTATTATTTTTGCCTTGTGTACAGTGAAAGAATTTTGGTCTCTGGGCAAGTTGGTGCAAACTATCTTGTGTCCACCTTTCTAAAAACTAACACCCCTTGAAGCAGACTGATTACATCTACATGGATGTAACACTTACCATGTGTCTGCTTAATATGCCTGCAGTACTGTGAAAAAAAATACTTATTTTTGTATGTTTTTTCTATGCAAAGTGCCTGGAATAATGAGAGGGCTGTATCACAACCCACTGATGTAGTGTTTTTAATAACATGTCAAAGGATTTGTGTTGGAAACCCTGAGCATTTAAAAGCACAGACCTCCTATGATCTTACTGTGGCCAAATGTGGTGCAGTTACATCCAAGCTGCATGTCTGGAGCAGAACCTACCACAAACTAGATTAGTAGCTTGTTCTGGGAAAGAAGACTAGAAGCAAACTGGTATGCATGTTCTCACAGGCAGTCAGGGGATCAGAACCTCAAAATGACACTGAAAGTACCACAAACTGACCGGACATTAAGATGCATTAGTACTGGTAATACTTCCAAATCTGAATAATCTATGAATTTCAGGAATGCATTTATTTTTTACTCTTCTGCCTAGGTCCCCCAAGATCAATCTTTCAGAACCTCCACCTTCTGTGGATATAGCTTCTTCTGTCCATCTCAATACCCAGTGTAGCTATTTCCATTTTTAGTAACTTCTTACAACTTTACAGTTCTATCTCCAGTAGTAATATGTGGCAATACACCAATGCTCCTCTTGCATCTAGATGCATTATCTAGTTTCTGGTTAGTGTGTCTAAAACTCAAATCTTGAGTTACACTGATATAGGCATTTTAAAACAGGTAGAAAATTTTCTCCAGGTCAGACTCATAAAAAACACACGGAGATTGAAAGGGGAAATGAGAGGAATGTTGTCTTCCTATCTAGGTGGGGATTACATTTTCTATGGCTGTCTGGGATTTTGCCCAATCCTATAATATGGCAGGGATGCTTTTGATTGTTTTTTTCTGCTGTGCCGTATAGTAGTTCCAGCTGTTAGTTTTTAACTTGATCTGAACTTTGTTATAAGGTATGGAAAAAGATGTGTAGGTACAAAGCATTATTGAATGCAAGGTATATGTTCTGTGGAACATCTTGAACTAAGTATTTACTACTTGTCTTTGCTGTGATTGAAGGGGACTGATTTCAATAAATTAGGTGGCTCCCTCTGGTTCTGTCTTCATATGCTCTTAATTACTCTGCATTTAAGTCATACCAAGATTACCTCATTACCTCTGCTGTGTTTTCAGAGTACTTAGTTTCCTGTTGTTCTTGACTCTATAAACAAACAAACAAAAAATTCTTTCATTTATGTTATTTCACTTCCTTTGCAAAATCCAGTTCATTAGGATTCTGTTCATTTCACTTTTCTGCAATGCTTTCTGACCTATTCTTTTTAATTATTTCTTCTTCAGTGCTTTGTAGGTTCACTGCTTATTCTTAACATTCTGTTTGAAAAGAATACTGTGTACCTTCTGTGTTTCCAGTTCTTCCAGCTTTGGTCTTACAGGAATTCAGCATTTGTTCACATTCAAATCGTAAGATTAATTTTTCAGACTCAACTAATTTTGCTCCTTATCTAGCCAACTTCAATTAGTAATTTCTGTAGTATTACTCTCTTAAATTGGAAACTTCTGATACTGATTTGTGTCTGGCTTGAAATTCAGCATGAACTGAGTTACCTCATATTTAGAACTTTAAGTTTTTTGTTTGTAATAATAAAAAATTAAGTTTATTGAAAGACTAAGAAAAATGCAGTAGAATGGTATAGGAAATATTACTGTTCCACTTTTTGATGTCTGAAATGTCAAGACCTGATTACATTATTATTTTAGAACTTGAATTCCAAACACAGTACTGATTTCAGAGGGGAGATTCATTTAAAACTTGGTGGCATAACTGGGAATCTTTCTAGGTATTTCAGTGGACTTTGAACCAGGCCTACAGCTGGGAAATGCACATATCGAGTGGACTTCAAGACAGCAGGAATCTCTCAATAGAAAATATAGAGGTTATGAGAAGTAAAAGTTATAAAATATATGAAATCTTATTTGCCATATTTGTTGATTATATATGCTATATTCAATTGTTACCTAATGTCTTGCTGAAGACAAAATGAATGCTAAGTCATCATGATATAAGATGGCTGTCATGGTTTCAGCCCAGCCGGTAACAAAGAACCACGCAGCCACTCGCTCACTACCCCCGCCCCCCCTCCGGTGGGATGGGGAGGAGAACCAGAAAGAGAAAAGGAAAGAAACCCAGAACCTCGAGGGTTGAGATAAGGACAATTTACTGGGGCAACACAAAAAGAGAAGTTAGAACAATAACGATACAAGTAAGAGAATACACAAAACGAGTGATGCACAGTGCAACCGCTCACCACCTGGAACCCGGCACTCCGCCACTTCCTGGCCCACCGAAAGCTGAGAGACCACCCCCCAGTCTGCTCCCCATATATATACTGGGCATGATGGCACATGGTATGGAATAGCTCCTTGGCTAGTTCAGGTCAGCTGTCCCAGCTATGCTCCTTCCCAGGTTCCTGTCAAAGTTAACTCTGTCCCAGATGAACCCAGGACAATGACCCAGCAGGTAGCATAGATGCACTTTAAAACCTTAAGAACTCCAAAGATTCAAGAATAGCAATACAAGAAGAATTTGTTACCCATTAGTCAACGATACTTCCTATATGTAGAATACATAGTTAAGCACAACATGAGTAAGAAATATCTTTCTTGTCTAAAATATTTGTCTGATCCAGCATTTCCAGCTGTCTGCTATCTTATCTTTTGACCCCTCAACCACACTGCTAATTTCTATAATTTCTATAGAAGCACAGCAGTGGACTTCGTAACTCAATAGGTTAGTTCATAGGCTTTCATCTCTGGAACATAATTCAAATTCAGTACTGAGCAAATGTAGAGTAATCCTTCTTTGGGCATTCTCATTGCAAAGGTGAGTATAGACTATATTATCCTCTATAACTCAGCTGGAAGCTGGTTTCCATGTAAGTGTCATTGCCTAAGTCAGATATACAATTTTTTTTTTAAAGACATCAGGCAAGTTTTGCAATGCATTTGTTTTTCCTTTGCCTCTACAAATACCAATTATAGTCTATCAGAAGTTAACAGATTTGCAAAAAATTTTGCAGTTTCAAAACTTTATCATTTTGAAATCCATGAAATCAAAGTATTAAAAATATTAGCCAGCACAAACATTTCAGAAAGAAAGTTTTGCTTGATTTCAATTTTATATGTCCTTTTCTATTTTAAACTTTATGTTTTCTATTTAAAAATTAATATAATTATTTTTTTAAAAAGTTTACATGCTGAAATTGTCAAATTGGTCTATTTTAAAAGTTTGCAAGATTATTTCTCTCTTCAATGATTACAGGAAAGTAGCTTTCTAGAGCTTCAGTCTCAAATGCATTTACGTATGTGTCTAACATCATGCATGAGTTGTCTCACCTACTTCAAAGACTCTTTCTGTATATGCAGGCACTTGATGGATTGCAGCCTACATAATTTTTTAATCTCCCCATACAATGACCTGGTCATCCAAGAAGAGGAATGAAAGAAAGGACAGTGATTAAAATTGAAAATTGGCAGGAGAGAAATATAAGATCAAGGCAAATTGTTGTGGCAGAATATAGACATACTATGGTTAGCAAGATGAGAGCAAATCATCACTCTAATTGCATTGCTTCTCTATTAATTTCCATTGTACACACAACATACCTCATTTTCCTTCAGATTTTACTTTTTCCAAGTACCAAACATTTTTTTAAGACCTTGTTAGCACACTTTGGGATAGCTACTCATATAAAAATTAATAATAAAAATAATTCAAATATTCATCTGCTTGTCCATTCTCAGCAGGTGTACTTTTCATTTAATTATATATATTCTGACTTGTTTTTATTTGTTGTTTGGTTTTAGGTTAAAACAAAAAATTCATACCAGTCTTTCTTTCAGTCATTTCCTACTGTTGAGCAGCAGCTATCGTATCTATTCTGTTCATGTTGCATGATTTGCTGCAGCTCTGATCAGTCTGAGAATAGCATTCAGCAGAAATAAGAAGGATCACAAATTCTGAAGGTTTACTCTCTGGAAACTCACAGGACAACCACATGCAACTGTTACAATGTGAGGTGTTTTCTCCATCTTTTATACTTTCTTAGGTAGAGACTATATTAAAAAAATAATTGATCTTTTATAGATTATGTCATACCAGTATACTAGCTGTTCTTCATGTGAAGTGTGGATTAACCAGTTGGGTTTGTCTCAACAAATACCTGCAGCACCATGCCGGGCTAGGGACTGTTAGCTATAGACTAAGCTGTGGTGGTCCTGGGTGCTCCCTGCCACTTAAAGCAAGATGGAGATATATCACCACCACTAGATACAAAATGAGGTTAGGAAACTAGCTCTTCTTCCTCACAGTTTTATGATCTGCATCTATCTCCAGGTGTACCAGCCAGGAAATCGGCCTGCACATAAGCTCAGAATTGCCACCACAGCTTTCTGTGGGTATGCATCATGGAAGGGCACTAGAGGCACTACCACGGACTGGGAGACAAGAACAGGGAATAGGGCAGTTGTTGGGTATTTAGACACAAAGGTTTAAGAATCCAGGTGTTGTGACTTCCACTGCTCATAGAGTAATTTGTTAACACCTAATATAGATTTAACTAGTATTAGATAAAAAATCACAAGGAACTAGACTAATTATATAGTGTTATAAATTAAAGCTATTTTATAACTAGCTAAGCTAAATTTCTCTATTGCATAAAAAATAACTTTGTGAAAAGCTGATGTATATTGTTGTTAATGATATTCCATCTAGCATATAATTAAGCTAGATCTCTCTTGGTGATATTTTAGGAGCTGTATTTTTCTCTTGTATATTTTGTGTAATCAGAAGATACCTCTGAATACATCTATATTGTCAAGTATCTTAATTTTTTTGGTTTTCATCTGAACTTGACTTTTTCATTTATACTGCCTAAATGATGAGCATACCTTTGCTCTGATCTGTAATGAACCAAATAATGGCCTCAGCTGGAAAAGCTAATACAGAACAGATTGCCAAAATCCATGCCCCAAAGGCAATACATAATCCACAGTAGCCATCAGAAACAGGACTCACTTCCTAGTATAATTAAAAAATAACACTGTAAATGTAGCCTTTTTTATTTCAACCTTATTTTATCCTTTCTTTTTTTCCAACTTCTTATCTGATCTAACAGTCTTCCAACTTCTCAGCTAACATTAAAAACTATTACTAAGTAGATGAATCATATTTTATCCAATAAATCATACTGATAGTACTTCACAACTATTCCGTTTCAATTAAAATAGCAATGTAGTTGTTTCTGAAGATAGTGCCTTGATCAGTTGCATTATAACTGAGATCCAGCTCTACTATTTTGTTCTTATTGTTCTTTTTGTTCTTACAATATTAAGTAGCTCAAAAAAGGATGCAGACTATAGCAAGTTGTAACTAATGTAGAATTCACATGTTTGGGGAGTTTCTTTCCCACACCTTTATGACAATAATGGTAGTACCTGGTGCATTTTTTAATATAGGATAAAATAAGAATAAAACATTATGTAATCATCCTATATATAATGGCTAATTTTTTATACATCAATTTCTCTTCAGAAAAACCATTTCAGTTCTAGCTTCAAATGTTAAAATTTGTCTAGTAATCTGGCTCTGCAAGCTGTTCAATAGGCCAATTCTACATCTGTCAGTATAGATAAAAATCTTCATGGAGGTAGGAACTTCACATGTATGGATACCTTTGTAGAACAGAGGTTGCAAGTCTTGCAAAGGTTATTCTTGCCAAATGTTTTTGTATTTATTGTGACAGTGTCTTTGTTGAATTCATTGAATGAAACTCCTCCTCCACCATCCATTTAATTTGCAAATGAATTCTCTTCAACCATATTCACACCCCTTCTGTATTTGCTTTCCAACAGTATTCCAGCAAATTACTTTACTGGCAGGAACATTTAGTGAACCAGCCAATTTTAAGTAAGTATTGCAAGAACGTTGACAACAAGTAAAATTGTCATTCATAACTACAAGTATTCATACACATAGTTTTAAGACAAAACTAATCTTAAAAAAGTAGTCAGTGAGTTGCAGAGAACAAACATTTCTTATAACTTATATGTGTGGTCAAAACAACTAAACTTTGAATGTCAAATTATTTTTATGAATGCCCTGTGTATATGCTATAGATCAAGACCTAATGTCAGGAATGATGTTAATAGAAATTATATCTGTTTGAAGATAACTTCCGACAAGAAAACACTTACTGAATAAATTATTTCAATTTATCTGCTTGAACCTAATGTGTCAGAAAACAGTAGAACTGGACAGAATAGTTGTAGTGATCCTTAAATTTCTTTCTTTCTCACTGGATAAAAGAAAATAATACTTAATATTCAATGATCAGTGAGTTTTGGATACTATAATACAGTTTTTGTTGCTTATACGATTCACTGTGTTTTCATTGTATCCAAACATGAAGATTTCGATATAAAAATATTGCATATTTCTTTGAATAGTTAAATTTGCTCTCCATAGTCACTGACATGATTCAAAATTAACCAGTGTAGTTATTTCCACTTTCATGAATACTGTGCCTTTATTGTCTGGAAATGCAGTGAAGACAAAATACTGTACTTTGAACCCAAGGGTTACAACAGCAATGAGTATGTGCATGCAGCTCTGTTTAATCTGTGGAGGTCAAAATTCTTTTGTATCATTCATTTAGATTTTTTTTTAGGAAAATATATCTGGACATATGCATCTAGGTTTTAGTTTGAACATTTTCTGGTTCTTGTCCAACTTTTCTCTTTATCTCCTGCATACCAGCTTCCAGGTATCTGTCTCCTGACGGTAGAGATGTGTAGAGGATTAGTGTCTTGATTGGCAGGTTGGCTAACATTACAGTTCTGTTCATATGGAGCTTTCCTTCAAGTTCTAAAAAACTACCACAGACAGGCCAGAAAAAGCCATGTTTCTCTTGTTGGAAAACAGCACATGCAATCCTAAATTCAAAATGTAATCTGAACTGGGATATCTCTATATATTTCACATATCAATATAGATAGAATTATGGACCAAATAATCATTTTTTGTCTTTGTGTTCAATAACTTAGAGGAAAGGCAAGCTGTGTAACTCACAGAGGGAATGGCAGAAAGCTCAGGATCATCGATTGTATCTTATAAAGCTAAATTAATAGATCAGAGTCCCTTTTCAATGAATAGAAACAGAAGCATTGTTTTTCGCAATGCAATCTATTCTATAACACTCTGTCCATGTGTGGCTAAAGCTATATGAAATATAGAGGGACAAGCCATTTATAGCTATAGTTTTATCTCCCTGCATAATAATGTGTAAACAGGATCCAATCATATAGAAGATATACTGTGTAAAATAAAAGTTCAGTATAATGATCTGACATCATGACCAAAAATTTGGGGTTTATTTCATTTTCATAAATTAATCTTCTTCACTCCCAATAGGGAGACCTTGCTAAAACTCAGATGATTGTCAGTCCTAACACATTCATGATCTTTTCCATATATAGGATGCCAGCCAGGCATTGACCTCTCTCAGGTAAAGTAACAAATAACTAAGCAATGTTACTTCAATATTTCCCCAACGATGCAGACAAGGATGGGAACAGGATGTAAAATAGCCTGTCTCTGGTATGACTGAAAAGGAGCTTCATGATTCTGTATCTGACTTGCAGATGAATTATGCGTGCCTTGTTTTTGTGCAGAATGAACCCGTTTAACTTACAGATAAAAACAAGGGTTGTGACTAAGGTCTGCAGACTAATACTGATAGTGAGAGCAGAAAGAGTCACAGTACTATGAGACAATGAGAGAACTCCAGAATCAATAGTTTGCATTCTGTTATCTGGATCAGAAACAAAAAACACTGCTTGGTACAAAAAAAACTTTACCCTCAGTCCACAAGTCTAAAGTTATCCTTTTTGTAATGCTATTGCATTTCCTACTGCAGAACTTCAACACAACTCTCCCTAACTTCCATCAAGTTCCACTATACCATATTTTCTATTTTAGGTCTTAAAATTAGAAAATGTGATCTCCCTTGAGCATTCTACTAAAGTGAATAAAATATTTTCATCACACTTCTCTGTGGAGGGATTTTTCTTGACAAACTCTTTGTTTAAAGTATTTTCATTTTTCCACTCTCTAAAAATATTCTATAAGCCCTGTATTAAAATACAGAAAGGAACCAAATATAGGAAATTTCTAATCTACAAGCAGCTAAGTGACCTGGGTTATTCATTTGTTGTCTCTTTAGTTTGCCTTCAACCTTACTAATTTTTACCAATTTCAGTGTAATCTTGTCAGTTTCCATAGTATCTGATAGTTTTATGTACTTATTTTTAGTTCTACAGTCTATGGCTCTTCTGCTGGTACCTTCCTTCTCAGAGTTCTCAAGCTGAATGAAATAAGAAAGTCAACAGAGCTTCTGTTCTGACTTCAATATAAACAGTTAGTCCATTGCTATTCACTTTTAAGTTTCTTTGTGGAAAGAAATAGTTCTGCTGTTTGGATGATGCTATTTTGAGGTCTTTCACTTGAATCTCACTGTTGGCTAATTTGTAAGAGTTCAAGGAAGGCTGCATATTATTATACACTTTATATTGTCAGAAGCATGCTTAAATTTGTAAGACTGATAACTGAAATAAACTAAGATCCAAAGTGGAAAGTGGTTCCTTTAACAGAGAATCCCTTAGGAGTTGCTTTTAGGAAAATTCCATTAACCTTATCTTTGCAATGTCTTTGCCAAATTGCTTTTTTGCAGGTGGCAATTGCAGTCAAGCTCTCTGTGAATGTGAGGTTCTAACATATATTTGGTCATGAAAGCCTTATGTCTCTATCTTAGCTTGCACCTCGTATCATTGACTCCTGATTGTTGTTTCTATCAGTTGCTGCTACTCATTCAGAATTCACATTAAAGGTCTCCTTTATTACAAGGGTAGTAATTCAAGAAACAAAGGCATCTCATTGTGCAGTAAGTTTTTATTATTCTCAAGCCTGTTTGGATGTGAGTTGCTACCCTACTGAGTGGTTATATGATTTCTCAAATGTGTTACAGGAGCAAAAATTATACCAATAAATTCTTCTTCACTGTTTGGATTGTGAAATGACCTGTGTATTGGGTTTCTGTGGCAAGGTTTTGGTAGTGGGGGGGGGGTTACAGGGGTGGCTTCTGTGAGAAGCTGCTGGA
>JANZLQ010000044.1:6119058-6147084 GCA_026212715.1 Elanus axillaris | reverse complement strand
TGCGGCAAGGGAGGTTTAGGTTGGATATTAGGAAAAATTTCTTTACTGAGAGGGTTGTCAGACATTGGAACAGGCTGTCCAGGGAAGCGGTTGAGTCATCGTCCCTGGAGGTATTCAAAAAGTGCGTAGGCAAGGTACTCCAAGGCATGGTTTAGTGGGCATGGATGATGGTTGGACTCGATGATCTTGAAGGTCTTTTCCAGACTAAGTGATTCTATGATAATACAGCAGTTTTATGATATTTTTGCATTGCAATTGTATGCTTTTCTGAAATTAGTTCTGTAGTAAATCTATTTGTGTGCTTACAATAAGGCCTGATAACACTGACTTTTTCCTGTCTGACTTGGGTGCTATTGTTGCTTACAGGCATCTAGTCTTTAAAATCTTTCTGTGTTACCAACCTTCATGGTATTTTGCAGCTCTGACTTTCATACTGCAGTTCTTAACACACCTACATCAAGTATGCAGAACATGTTTTTTGGTGGGGAATTGTAAGTCAGGCTTTTGTTTTGCATCATTTTTTAAAACCTCTTTTGGCTGAGTTAACAGTAATCTTAACTCAACTTTGAAAACCTAGTCCATTCCAAGAAAATAATGGGTGATTTTGAAATTGAAAGTTAGGAGATATTATTCTGTATCTGCTCAGTTCTTTGCTATTTTGAAACACCTGAAAAGTTCAAAGTGCACATGGACTTCAAATTAAAATGTCCTACTATTTGTCTGTTATCCCATACTGCCTTCTTAAATATTTATAATTTTTCACAGATGTGTCAATTTGGGTGTCTTCCTAAACCCATGGTTCTCACTTTTCCTTTTGTTTCCCATTTTATTTCAAGTTTAGTGAAGTACCACAGGTTGGTCTGCCAATTGCAGTTATTTTCAATAACAAATTAGGTTCTTCTTGAAATTAGTGGAAATATTAATTGGTAAATGATAATGGAGCATGGCCTAGTATTTTAAACAAATAAATCAGGTTGCAGAGAACGTAAAGCAGCTTATACTGAATCAAAAGGCAAGAATAACACATTTTATTGACTGTCACACTGATAGCTTCATAAAATGTACAATCTTCCTCTGCTGCTTTAAATAAAAATAATATCATCATCTTTGTATGCTGTCAGCACAGAAGTTTAGAACAGGCTTAATTTTTTGTTGCTCTCAATTATCTAATTAAGTCTTCAGATTGAATAATTCTAAGGAATTTTTTGTGAAAATCTTCTGTATCATTTCTGTCTGTTCCCAAGACATCTTCACTTGAAATATACTGTTTCATAATACTGAATGAAAATCCCTCAGAATGGTGTGACATTTCTGGGTGATATTCTTAGGTTTTTTGAAAGCAAGAATTTAGTTCATAGTGGGTTTTGAAAGTGCTGTTGTGCAAGTTGATTATTCTTAAAGTTCTTAGGCTTACTTGGTTACATACAGGTATATGGGATACTATGGAAAATGTGTGATTTCATTTGTGCCACTTGAAAGAAATTGACTTATTCTCTCTCTTCTTTTGTTTTCATTAACCATGTAACACTGACATAAAGATGTGGAGTCTCAAAATGTCCAACACTTCTGACTTTGACAGTGCTGTTTGATTTTAATTGCATTTTAAGTAAGAAGGGGGTCCTAAAGCATCTTGCATTATGCATTATATCAATTATCTTGGTGGAAGAAATGCACAAAATACATTTAATTATACGTCATAACCCAGCAAATCATAAAAATCCTGTTTTGAAGTAAATTGTTGCCACTAATTAGCTTTTCTGTTTGCTAGTACTAGAAGAAATTCAATTCATGTCTTGCTAATATTGGTTCAGTGACATAACTAATTTTAAATACTTGAATCCAGAAGGGATAAAATACTGATGTGTCCAGTCACTAAGTGGTTTTCTAATATTAAAGGACATATGAATGAAAAAAAAAATTCAATAGCTTTAAATACAGTGTGCTGAGGTTGATTGTATTTTACTTTAAATTGAATTCATGTTTAACCTCGCTTAAAATCCAGCAAGAAATATGCTATTTCAAGTTTTGGTTGGTTTGGGGTTTTTGTTGGTTGTTTTTTCTTTTGTCTTTTTTTTCACTAAGTGTTTCCAAGAAGTTTACATATTGCTGTAGAAGTTTAGGAGTAGCAAAACTTAGATATTTAATCAAGGACTGAAAGTAATAAGATAGTATTCATAATTGGGTATGAGACCTTTGACATATTAAATCACAATGGTCCAAAGCACAAAATATTAACTAAATCTGCACTGCATATCAGGGACAGTGGTTTGGTAAACAGTGTGGGGAAAATCCTAACTATTGTCCATAATGTTTCACTTGCTTCGTATGAATAGGGTTTCTTGCATATTTTTTTTTTCTGCACAGCAACTTTTGGAAGTGCTGCACTTGCTTACAATGTGGTCTGATTGTCCAACTACTTAAATGCAAATAAGAACTGCTGATATAAAGGTAATATGAGTGAAAGCATACATAGAGTACACTTAGGAGATAATATAGATGCACTTTTAAATACAATTAACTCCTGTTAGAAAACAAAATAGTAACATTCATACTGATCCAAAGATTGAAATTGCTGACATTTGTTCCTGACTCCTCTGGGGTTACTGAAGTGCATCTTATGTTCATGTGTTGTACTTATGCTACATAAAGACCACAACTTAGTATTCATATTTCATCCAATGATTATTTCATTTACCAGTCATTCTAGAATAATTTATCTGAATTGTTCTGTAAACATGCACATGTGGTAAAATATAAGAACTATTTGGCTTTCATTTTGGTTGGAGTTGGATATAATGTAACAGCATATAGGAGAAAGATGATAGTGCTCAAGAATCTGTCTGAGGTATTTATCTTGGGTTACACTGTGGTCCCAACAGCAAGCAGTGAGGATTAGGATTTCTATTTCAGAGTTTTAAGTAGAAGGTCCTTGGTCTTCTTAGTGCATACTTTTCTTTTCCCCTCCCCACTGGTTGTAATTTCCTATCTTCTCTTTCACAATCACTTATTCAAGACAGTCACTATCATTTACACTAATTTACAAGATTACATAGGAGTTTGCTCTTTTAACTAGCAAAGAAGAGAGGATAGCACAGAGGGACACTGTCAAATTAATTTAAAAAATCATTATGTAATAAAAACCAACCCATTAATAACAAATCAGTCCTCCTTTACTCACCTTTTCCTTTATGTCAAATAGCAATCAGAGTATAGTGGGGTGTGATTGTTCTTAATTTTTTGGTACTATGTTGTAAAGGTCAGAAACAAGAAACAGGATGAAAAGTTGAATAAATTGCTGTTGTGAAGTAAAATACAGCATGCAGACATACCAGAGGTAAACATATATGCAACATTTTGGGCAAGGCAATAGGTAGTGGCAACATGACCACATTTTTTTCAAATAGCAAAAGCATTTTAAAAACAAGAAACGGAAAGTTTCCTTTGTCATAGCACAAGAAGGGAATGTGAGTAGAAGCAATTGGTCTGAACTAATATTTGTATAGAAAGTTTTGTCAGATCAGTTGAGTCATGGAGCACCCTTTTCAAATTAATATATATCTTTTCAAGTGCAGTAGTGTATATCCTGTAGTACACTCTTGATCTTTTTTATTTTCCAAGAGCTGTTTGAACTGTAAGCCCTATGAATCAGCTAGGCAACTTGTATAACAGAAATAAACTACCTAAATCAGTACATAATAAAATCAAGTGCGGTGTAGCCTGAGGTACAATGATAATGTATTATCAGGTGCAGTCCACAGATATGAGAAAATACTTTTAGCCTAATAAAACATGTAATCATAACTAATCCCTTCCAATATCTGAATGGCAGTAAATACTTCACATCAATTTCTTGTGATGCACATTTTAGTTTCATTGGTATTGCTGCAGATTCACATGAATTTATTTAGGGAATTTCTATTTTGGGTCTACTCTGTAAGTTCAGTAAGATCAGTGGAAGCCATCTCGTGTATTGAAGCCTATGTGTAGTTAGATGGTGACATGAGAAGAGGCAGAAAGTCCATCAGAATTTGTGAATGAAAGTGTGAGAGGCAAAAAAAAAAAAAATCTTTCCTGAAATAGTCTCTCACATAAAATGCTTATAATAGAAATGAAATTAATGTGTAGGTTTGCTTCTGCAGTCCATATTTACTGTCCAGGTTTACTCCTTAGCAGTATTGGTACTCTGTGCCATACACAAGGCGACACTTAATGATGGTTTAGAATATTTTAGGGTAGTGTTTTAAAAATTACTCAAAGCAGCGCAACTGCAGTCTTACTGAAGCTGAAAGAATTTTTATGAAACATGTAAAGTGGCTCAGTTTGCTAGTGCTGAGTGCTTTTGTAAGATGACTGATAGTGCTGTAGTCTGGGTTTGAAAATAATCCAGGTTTTGTTCTTGAAATTTACTTTAGTATTTACCCTAAAGGATAACCTTTAGGGTTACCAGTCTGTATGCACTCCGTATTAGGAACTGTCCTGAAAATCCACAGTCTGTTTTTGTCCATAGATAAAATTATTTGAAAATCTGTGTTTGAATGTGGTCAGGAAAGGGGGGGGGGGGAATGTTCGTTTTTTAAGATTTGACCTAAGCATGTGTGACATTTCATACTGTTTTCTTAAAGCTCCATGATTCATCATTCTCAAGTAAGCTCCAGGTAAGGTGTAATCATCTTGCTATGACAGAAAGCATAGCAAAGGTAAGTTGTCTGTTGTTCTGCCTGCCAAATAGACAGCTGGAATACATAAGGCAAAATCTTTATCTACTAGTGCTCTGGAAGGGGCAAAGAGAAGTTTTTTCAAATATCCTAGCTAAATGTCCTACAGAAAGGTGCTGTATAAAGTAATAGATTATTTTGTCTCTGTACAGTTAATACTGCTATGCCCATCAGTTGCTGAATCTAGAATTAATGTTTCCAATTTCATCCCATTTCTGTCTATACAAAGCATCTAGATATTGTGGTGATTAAGAGGTTTATAAATACTTGCACTGGGGATGTTGATAACAGAATAGAATCTGGAGGAGAATCTAAAAAGTATTATTCTATTTCTTAATGGAAACAGTAGGTGAGTTCAATGTCTCTTACTGCAGAAAAAAAAGAAGCTAAGATGGGAAAGTTCAAGATGAGAAATTACAGGGCAGTGAACATGAAGCGATAAATCAACCCTTACAGGATTATAGCTACTTCCTTAGGAAAGAAGTCTATGTTAATCCATATAGGGAATTCAATATCAAGGGATTGGAAGGATAAGAAACAAGTCAGAGAGATATCACCATCTTTAACATGGATTAAAACCTGGAGACATGATCAGTACTGTTCAAGTAGCTTTTCGATTTGATGTCTAGAGAGGTACTGTCACTCTGAAGACAATAAATTCATAGTTAAAGTAGGTGATCAGCATATTTACTACAACACTTCTGAGATTTCCAAAATAACATGCGGGAGAGACTTCGTAAAGTTGCCATAAGAGAATGATTGCAAAAGGAACATATACTTGTTGATTGATAATGAATAGGTTCATTCACTCTTGGAACAAGTTAGATCATACAACACTTCAGACCAAATAAAATAGCAATGTTGCTAGGTGGAGCTAAGACTCATAAGGAAACACCCTGTTGCAATTGTACAAAAGTCCGGTGCAGAAAGCCTGTTGTGAAATGTCTATACAAGTTATTTAACATGTTTTATTAATTACATTTTTTAATTGAGTAGGAATGATATGAAAGGTAAAGCAAGAATTCATGGATAAGCAATAGTTTTTAGAGCCAATCTGCTTTGAAAGCCTGTTGTATAATGGAAACTAAAGCTAAAAGGCATTGAGAGGGAGGACTAGATTCAAACCTTTTCTAGGCAATTATGAACTTGTTAAACTTTGAATGGAGTCTTTTGAGTTTCATATTTAAAAACAAAAATAATAATAAAAATGCTTGTGGCTTCATGTTAATAGGTCAAGTGATGATCTTGGACAAGAAAGCAGAGCAATATTTTGTCATAAGTTCATGAACCTGGATGGGTACTATCTCCTTAGCTAGACACTAAACTTCAGACTCCAGCTTTCCCTGTAAAAAGGGGTAAAGAAAGTTATTGCAGGCAGTAGATGTTAATACATGTGATATCATATCTCTAGCTAGATATATAAGATTAATTTTCATATTTTCATATTTAAAATATTTCTCATATGGTTTTCTTTCTTGTAGCAAGTAGCCCTTTACAATGGACATTACACACTGGAGAGTATAGTAAAATAGTTTCATATTTCCAGGTCTTTGGAGAAAAGACCAGTCTCCTAAAATACTGGAGTTGTTTGGTGGAGTCTCATAGGAAAAAAAATCACATGTAATTTTATCAGTTGTGTCCTGGTTTAACCCCACCCAGCAACTAAACACCACACAGCCACTCTCTCGCTTCCCCCGAACTCAGTGCAATGGAGGAGAGAATCGGGGGGAAAAAAAAGGTAAAACTTGTGGGTTAAGAACAGTTTAATAGAACATAAAGGAAGAAACTAATAATGATAATAATAATAATAAAAAGGATTGGAATATACAAAACAAGTGATGCACAATGCAATTGCTCACCACTCGCTGACCAAGACACAGTTAGTTCCTGAGCAGCGATCGCCCCCCAGGCCAACTCCCCCCAGTTTATATACTGGGCATGACAACACATGGTCTGGAATATCCCTTTGGCCAGTTTGGGTCAGCTGCTCTGGCTGTGTCTCCTCCCAAATCCTTGTGCCCCTCCAGCCTTCTTGCTGGCTGGGTATGAGAAGCTGAAAAATCCTTGACTTGGTATAAACTCTACTTGGCAACAACTGAAAACATCAGTGTGTTATCAACATTCTTCTCATGCTGAACCCAAACCATAACACTATACCAGCCACTGGGAAGAAAATTCCATCTCAGCTGAAACCAGGACAAGTTGTTTTACTCAGAGGTGAAACAGATAAATGAAACTACTAAATAAAGACTATTACATAGTGGTTTTTTTCTTTTTGTTTTGCCTCTGAAGTGAATGAAAGTGAATTAAGGGTTAATTTAGGATAAGACTAAAATAACTTAAAATAAGGGGGAAGGAGAGGGAACCCAGGAACTCTTCAGTAGCATATTGTAGGTTGAAATCAGGAAATTATTTAAGAAAAACATTAAAATGGAAGGAGGAGAAAAATATAGCCCTTCTCTATATGAACATTTAGTGCTAATGGTAGAACATTAGTAATGGGATACTGCTAGACATTTGAAAAACTCCACATCTAAGACAATACATAGACCATTTTTGTTTTGTGGATTTGTGTTCAAAATACCTGAGAAGCTGTGCTTAGATATTGATAGAATCCAGAATTTGAAGCCTTAAGGGAATTGAAAACAATAATAGAAAATTTCTTATGCATGAGTCGATAAGTATTTCAGAGTGCTGTGAAACTAGGAATTTTCTGACCTGGAGTGAATGTCCTTCAGAAAAGGCAAATGCTAGCTTTAGAACGGTAACAGAGTGCAACTTACTCCAAAAGAGAAAAAGTATTAATGCTTTACAGAAATCTTTGAACGGTTACTTAAATGGTGATAACCCAGTGACTTTCCAGCTCATAATCCAGGTTATGTTATGTATTGAAGATTTTATGAGTTCTCCAAATGTGTTATTTGTTATCACTATTTATCCTCAGATTCCTATCCTGTGTGGGCTGTAGAAAATCAGTCAATTAGTAGTGGTAGGTGGGTAGATGTCTCGGGGATTAAGGCACTTGGATATCTATTTGTTAATCATGCAAATAAATAAGGAAAGGCAGATGCCCGGATATGTTGTTACCTAGATACCAGCAACTGTGACTCAGAAGCTTTTGATCTTTTATCACTACATGAGAGTTTTTCCTCTGAGTCTGAAAATAACTACTTTTCACATTTAATACTTTATTGGATTTTTTTTTCTGATATGAATTAAAGAAAAGGGTAACTTGTATTATTTGTGCATGCATATTACCACTCTAACAATATTTTAAAAGCTGGGTTTTTTTTGAGAGTTTCTTAGTTCTTATATCATTTTTAATTCCTTCTTAAAACGGGATGTTGTCAAACAAGAATAAACTTAACTAAAACCTGAGCAACATCATATTGTTAAACTTCGTTCTTCCCAAGAAAATAGCACTGTAATCTATCCAGCAAGAAACTGTGATTATTGCATATTAAGGACAAGGAGAAAAATTTACGAAGTGAACTAAGAAGTACAGCCATATCTTCTACTGTAAATTTATTCTCACTGACTGTAAACAATACAGGAATTAGAGACGAAGAAGTACAAAGGGGAGCAAAAACTGTAGAAATTGGCTGGAAGATAATAAATACTGGAATTACTATGGTTTATGTTCCTTGAGTTAGGTTGCCTTATATAAATGGCATGTCATTTTTGTCTTCAATATTGAATTCCCCTCCTCCTGAAAGGATCAATGCCTTGTTTCTTTGTTAGTATTGTTTTCTCAAACAGCTACTTTAGGGCTTTAAAAACATTTTTGCATAAACTTAAAAGAGAAATTGGAGTCAGATGCAGGAATTTAACATGGAAAATATCAACCTAGAATGTTAGACTTAGCTTCCAGAAAAAAAGGTTGCATGATAGAGAATATCAGAAAAAATAATTTCAAAATAAGCTGTAGAGCTGATGATTTCTGTTATCTTAGAAAATCTTAGGGCTACCAGTTAAAAGCAGTTTCCACTGGAAATGTGAGAAATCTGTTCCCAGTACAGAAAAGAAAGTGGTGAGCAGAAATAGAGAAAAGCTCTTCAAGCCCAAAAGAATACCACAGTTAGGAGATGTGACACTTGTATGCAGAGTCTTGATAATTTTTTAAATTTTTATTAATTAGGGTTTTATGTTCTTTGAATTCTGTAATGGTTTTTGTTCTCTTAAATTTTGTATGTGTATATATAGCTGTAATAAAGCTTATTTTTAATGACATAGTTCCACTTGCACTATAAAATGAATGAGAATGTGTTTGTAGTAGGAATATAGCAATAACACTGTTCTGATAGTGTAGATTGTCACCTCAATAGAGATAAGGTGAAATATCTTTTAGTGAAAGATGGAGTATGCAAAGGGCAAATACTGGAGACAACTTTGTTCTGAGTTTAGGGTAGATTGTTATTATTTTTTTAAATTGTGAATCAAGAAATTAAGCATCCCAAACTAAACCTGGGAAGTTTCATGCCGTATGGTCTATATGTACCAGAATTTACTTTTTCTTTATGTGGATCAACTATGGTGTGTTTCTAATGTTTGTTTGTTTTTTGTTTTAAATCTCAGTACAAACTGTCTCAGTACACAGGCCTCTGAAGAGGTATGGAAAAAAAAAATCAGGAAACTACTTCCTCTATTTTTTTCAGTGCAATGGTGTTAGGAATTTGAGGCTTATTATATTGAGACATTTAAGGATGGGAAACAAAGAAAAAGACTACTCCTGTTTATCTAATGATGATTTATCTACCATTTCTCTCCCCCAAAAGGCTCCAAACAGAGCTGTAAAAGTGCCAGTGTGTCAAAACTGTCCAAAACCCTGGGCAATTCTAATTTTATGTCAAGGTATTGTGAATGGAGGAATCTAAGGAGGAAGAGAGATCTGTTTTATTTCAGCTGGAAGCTGTTACATTGTTATGGAATGTTAGAAATAATTGGTTTTAAAAAGATGGGAGGGGAATATGAGTACAAAGTTGTGCTGGTATTTTTGTTCTTGTTTACATATACCGTCCGTATGGGTAGGTCGGTGCCTGCTAATTTTATTCCTTTAGATGAGTAATTCCAGGCAGTTAAGCTACTGGACTGAGATGAACTGAATCTAAATAAGACAGTCTTCTGTGTATTTTTTTTCAATACAGAGTATAATAAAAGTTGACAGACATGTCTTATTTTTATTTTCCCATGATTCCTAAGGTTTGGCAACTTAATACTGGAACACTTAGGGGATGAGAGATGTAGTTAATAAAATAATCCTGTCACACTTTTTTTTTTTTTTTGCTAGTGTATGTATATATGTATACATCGGATATGTAAAGGGTAGTTGTATATCAAGTCCCATTGTTTATTTAAATTCTTTGCAGTTCTTAATGTTATTTTGAAAGGGCTCAGAAAAGGCTTTTTTTTATGTTTAGCTCTACTTAAGATGCCACATAGGATGGCCAGTGAAATATATGCTGAATGAGAAATAAAAGTTGGTGTGCTATGAAGCAAAACAGGTTAGCTAAACAAATCCAAGTTCTGATAGAAGCAGAAAAAAGAAAAATTGGCCTTGTAGTGAAATGTTGTATATTAGGGTCTAAACACTTCTTAGCATTAGTATGAATGCTTCTCTTAAATCACCATGTGGATGTCTAATTTCTATAACTGCTTTTATAATTATTTTTTAGAAAACATGGCCCTTTATGTATAGATGCAATAAAAGACCTTTAGTTAGCTCAGTCAGCAAAATCACCTATTTCGTAGTTGTCCCATTTTCATTTTATATAAAACTTAACCCTCATTTCATAGAAGATGTAGATTCAATAGCTACTGTTTGTTTAGGGCATATGTCAAAGAAATTTTATTTAACTGTGTAAATAAGTCTGAATCTTACAACTCCTTTATTTAGTTAGAAAACAACAATGGTTATTTCTGTCAGGAAAAAAAATACTTAGCTCTGTAATGGATGTTTGTTAGGGGACAATGTTTTACAATTATAGAATATAAGTAAAGATTTTTTTTTTTCTGTAGTACCTTTAATATAAAGTGGAATGCAGAATCAAAAATAATTTCTAAAGGTGCAATATTTTTTTTGGTTGGAAGAGATCTGGAAAGATGGTAGTATAAACCCATGCTGTCTTCCATTTGTGGTTAAAGAACTTACCAGTGTGTTTTTGATTTATTTTTTTCTTTAAGTTTTTTCCTTTTATTTTTTTAAAAAAGTCATCTGTCATGTTATGTCCTACTGATATGCCTTTGAGGTTTTAGTTAGTGTCAGGTTTAATTGTCCCCATCTTCCATAAAAGGTTAATTTCTTAAACTCTGGTCTTTTTGTTCCTTGACCCAAAGTATATGGTTATATCAAGAAGGTTTATTTATATGCTAGCATTATACAGAAGAGCATGACTGGGTTATATTGTTTTTTGTCAGCTTAGCTGTAGTAATCAAGTTGAATAATGCTTTCCTTTTCTGAGCTACCTTGTACCTTTTTTTGACAACCTATGTTCTTGAAAAATTTAGACCCACTCAGTGACCCAGTTAGGGTTTTGCATGTCACCATGGGGTAGATATACAATTGCACATCCTAATAGTGCTTCTCATATTTTTTTAGACCTCTCTGTTTATATAATTGTTCTGTTAATGTGTTTTGCACATGTTGCTTGTATATGTGACCCTGGGAGACCGCTGACAGTAATAGTTTAACCACTGGCAATAAGAATTGTCTCCATCAACATGAAAGCTATTTCTGGAGTGCCACCCAATAGGAATTTCTTTTTCTATTAATAGTGGCATTTTGTATCAGTGTTACCTCCTCCACAGGACAAAACAAAAGGGTGGTGTAAAAAGGAAGCATAATTAAACTGTTAGGAAGAAACTGAGTTTTAATTCTAAGAATAGTTTTAAAAAGATCACAGTGAAGTTAACTGGAGAATCTCATGAAGTAATTGTCTCTGAAAGCTGAAGCAAGTAAGTACTTTTCGATCAAAATACTATTTGCAAAATAGCACCAAATTGCCTATACTTACCAAAAGATTCCAATCATAAGTATAGTGAACTGTGTGTGTGTTTACTCCAGTATACACCATTTGGTCATTCAGATTAAGGGAAAAGACAGAGACCTTTTCTCTTCTTTCATTGAGTAGAATTTCCAGTTAACACTTGTAAGATGGTGAAGCATGGATTCTTTTCTTACTTCCTGAAAAGGTAAATTTTATGGAGAGATTGACAAGAAGGGGTTGGACTTTTCAACCAGCTTAGTTGTGAGTGTTTTATGTTAAATCCCAGAGAACGCAAAATATTTTCTTCAAAGTTGTTGATTGTGTATTTTAGTTCACTTCACAAATTTAAGTTTGAAGACTTGTATGCACATGACCCTTCTACTGTGAGGAAAAATGCAGAATACTCCAGTGAATCTCCAGTATGTGTTTGTCAGTTGGGATAGTGAGTACTCTGTTTTGTCAGTTTGCTGCAGTGAGATCTACAAACCTCTTTACAAAATATTTCCCTTGCTCTGTTATTCTCAGCACCATGTAAGCGATCTTCAAATTTTGATTGAGATGTCAGGAAGTGGAAGTGGAGTGGAAGCTGTCTCCGACTGGTTTTTTTTATTTTGTTTGGGGTTTTTTTTATGTCCATAAGATTAGGAGTTGATTATATGAAAGTTATTAACAATATAGTGTAAAGCATTAGATGTGTTTGTTAAACCCATTTAATACCTGCAATGCAAAGATATTTTTCATGTTGTTATTCCATATGGGGGCTCTGGACATAGTGATTAGATACCAGTGTACTTTGCAAATTGCTGGTGAAAATTCTTAAAGTAAGCTGAGGTAGCTGCAGAAGAGTACTTCTTCTATGTCTACCTTTCTGTATTTTTATTTCAGTCTTCATGCCTCTTTGCAGATGACTGGTTTCCCTTCTCTCTCTTTGAGGTCTTTCTCTTTGAAATCAGCCCATTTCTGACTGATGAATGGAGAAAGTTGGAGCCCATCGTGACCACAGCATCAGAGCGCTAAGTTCATGCTCATTGCTTAAGTGTTGTGGAATACATCATTCTCTGAGGCAACCAAAGAAGCATTTGTTTTTACATACTGTCATGCCAAGTTACTTGAGGAAGTGTGGGGCATAGAGTCTAGCTGTTAATGTACAGCCTGCTGAGTAAGAAGTGAACCCGCCTAAACCTTCTTACTCCTGGACAGCTTTAATTTCATCTACAGTGAATGGATAGTTTAGTACTGGGCTAATGCTGATCTGGGACTGCCTCTTTCATTGTTCTTTGGTACCTGGGTGGGAGTTTTTTCCTGAGGGGACTGGGGGGTAGAGGGAAATTTCCCACCTCCACCCAGCTTTAAGAAGCTTCATAGTCCTCATCAACAGGATTTTGTCTAAGGTGAGAGGAAATAGAGGGTAACAAAATTAGAGGGAGATAAATTCCCCTACACACACCCACACCAAAACATATATTTAGGCCAACAAAAAAAATTGTAAATTGATACTGAATATATTCAATTAATTCATCCACAGAAATAGAACATATTTTCTTGCTAAAGAATAAAACAATTATATTTTGATGGAGCAAAACCAAAAGCATAAATGTTTTCACTTTAAGGAATGTTGAATAAGAGAACAACTGAATCCTAAGCAAAACTTCTTTTCTGTTAAAATTCCTTTCCCTGTTAGCCATTGAACCGTTTTAAAAAAAAAAAAAACCAACAAATATGCTTGTTAGCAATCTGTCTATAACCTGCCAATCTTTTTTCTACCCAGCCTAGGAGCTGTAACAAAGAAGTTGTCTGTCCCAGTAATTTGAAACTTTTTTAATGACAGAAAATCTGATAATTTTAATTTTTCTTAATCGAAGAGTCCGTAAGATTAAGCTTCGTCTTTTTAGATATCAAAAGCATAAAACTTACTATCGGCTTCCTAGTCAGTGAGATATGATGTTACTCAAAAGTTCTATTCTCTGATACTTCTGGTCTAATAAAACACCTAGGGAATGCCTTAGCTACTGTTATCAAGGGGAAACCAAAGCATCATAAATATATTTATATTTTTAAGAATTCTGCTTCTTTGGTTGGCAGCCTTCCCTTAAGAAGTGTACCTTGTCACTGGGCTAAGCCTGTAGGAGTGCATCCTGTTTAAGTTGAAAGCAGTACAAAGCTAACAGAATTCAGGATGAATGGGGGGGCGGGCTGTGTGTGTGCATGGGGGTATTTGTGGGTTTTGTCTAGTTTTTTAACAAATGTACTGTTCAGAGCTTGGACCAGTACTGCTTCCTCTGTTCATTTATTGTGAAATACTGAACAAGATCTGTATGTGGAAAATAGCTTCGTGCTTTCAGCCAGGCTTGACTTGGAATGCTTAACAGAAGGTACCAGCTATTTAGAAGAAGTCTTCTGTGTTTTCTTACCCAACAGGTGCAGTAGCTTTTTTATAAATGAAGGAAAGTTTATCTGAAGTGAATGGAGTGCAGACCCAAAGTTATTTGGGTTCATTTAATGCTGTTTGTGTGACTAATATTAGCTTTGATAATAGAGCTCTTGCAAATGACTCAAATACAAACTTGTAGTTTTATTTACATACAAATGTTAATTAACATTTTAGAGAAAATCAGTTTTCCTTAGTTTTTCCTGCTGTCTTCTATTCTTTCTCCCAAAGTAAAGAATAGTGGAGGGACGTTTTTCTTTGAGAAGATAATGTTCAACAAATTATCTAAATGCTCCTGTAAAACTTTCAAATATGAGAACATTATCTTTCTAGAGGTGGGATTTTTGTGTGTGTGTGTAGCAGCAGGCAAGAAACAATGTAGTGTTCTGCAGGAGAAAAAGAATGTCTCTGAAAAGCATGAGAAATCAAGGATAATATAAAATTATTCACAGTTCTATATGAAGGCATATAATTAAATATTAAAAAGCAATGTTATAGTATGATGGAGCAACTAGTGAAGACATTGGGACTTAATTGGTCACATGACCTATTGTGCAAAAAGTAACTGCCAAAATTTTTTGTTTCACTAATGTATATTAATTGCTATGTAACTGTATACTTTTTAATATTTTTCATGCAGCTTAGGGCATGAAAATACTTATATCTTTAATGTGAATATTTTTGTTTGAGCAGAACAATTTAACTCTGCGAGCAATTTTTATGTTGTGGAATAATGGGGAGGAAAAAAAACAAAAAGAAAACCAAACAAACCCAAAACCACTGAAAAACCCTGTATGCTATTCAGAAAGCTTTTAACACCAAATTTGGCCTGAAAAAATTAATGTCAGGTGTAAAACTCATGCAAATAAAAGAATGAATTTATAAGTCCCTCAAGAATCATGATTTTAATAGAAATGTCAAAAAAAAAATTTTAAAGTTAATAAAATAATCCCTTTTATGTAACACCAATAAAAATTATGCGATCCTGGGGGAACTAACCTGTTGTAGTCAACAGGCCTTTCTCTATCACTGATTACTTCCCTTATCTGAAAGATGCTCAACATCCTTCAGTTCCAGGGCTGAATGGTGACATGCCATCATTGTCACTGTATTCCAACATATATATAAAAGAATAGGACACTTGAGATAGCATTATATCTATTTAGTTTTATGTGATCATCCTCTTGTTTACTATATATTCACCCTGTTAACATAAGGGATTTTTATTTTTTTTACACTTCTACTATCCTATAAAAAGGTTTCTTAGGGGTTTCTGTAGGGTTCTACAGCTGCCCTGTAACATCCCTAAAAAGCTCACTCAAAAGTCCTGTCACACGTTTAAATTATGCTAAGATATTTCTGTTGAAGTACACAACCATAATGATTTTGTGAAGCTCTTCTTATTAAAGAAAACTAAAAGTTGCTCTATTTTGAATATCATAAATAGGGCTTAAATAGTCCCCTAAACATGATACATGTCTGGTTATAGTGCCATGTAGAATTGTACCTGCAGAAAAGTGCCAAACATCATTTAATTGCTAATTGTGGAGCATTCCTGTCAAACTGCTCTTCCTATTTCAACCTTTTATTTCTTTTGGCATACATAGGTCTTTTTGATTTGACATCTGATTTCTTGTCAGTTCTGTGTAGTGTGTGTGTACTTAATATGGGATGACTGTGTTGAGTTAGCCCTCCTGTTACCTTAAGCCCTATGAACTACTTTTCTGTAGTGTGTCATATCTTGCAGTCTTCACTAATATTTATTTGGAGAGCAGAGTATTTATAGAAATCTATGACTAATCTTTCCAATTTCTAGAAGTCCATAATCTTCAGATTACTACTTTACTTCCACGTTTGTATTTACTGTCTGGAAAAAGGGAGTGGTATGCAGGAGGAATGGATAGGAATGGGCCTGCAAATACTGGTTGTCTGTAGTTCAATTTAGAAGGCCTTATTTACACCAGTCACTGATCTAAAAAGTACAGGAGGTCCAATATATGTTCAATATTATCAAGTGATTGTGCAAGTATCATAGAGTAGTATTACATAATAAATGTTCCAGCTATCTGGCTTTTCGTTCAGAATTAAGATGGTGGAAAAAGTTTGGTACTTCATGAAGTACACTTCATAAAGAATTGTTGTGATCTTTTACTCCCTGCTGGGGAGTTTTGCCTGAATTATGAAGAAAGAGTATGTCCCAACTAGAATGTACTGGGAAATGGTTGAAGACATTAAAAATTTCATACTATTTAGTGTGAGCTGAGAAATACTTCATAATTACTGACAGGTGGTCTAGAATTGGACACTGAAGTTGCCTACGTAATTGTAGATTGATGATATTTTATGTGTATCCATTTTGATTTTAACATCAATTCACTAGTCATCACATAATTACATATAAAGAGACTTTACAAGATACCTGTTATTTCCTGAGGATCCATTACAGTCCATCAGACAAAAATCAGTTCTGGGTTTTAAACTATATATTATAATATAAGGATTTTCAAAATAAGGGTTATTTACCCAATAGACTGTAAAGGTTTCTTTGGAATCATTGTAAATAGATATTCTGCTCCTGATTAGGGATTTCTGAGATAGCATATCATGACCTGCAGTGAATTGTTCCCATGTGACAAAAATGCAATATCATTGGGGAAGGTTAATGCAGGATTCACCTTGATTTATATCAATAATGTAAAATACAGAGCACCCGGAGTGAGATCACAATCCTGCATGTGAAGAATTTCACTAAATGCAGTGGAATGAATCATCCAGAAAGTTGAGTGTAACCAGTAAGCTCAACAAAAGACATGAGCCTATAGTCTCAGTGCTTTCAAGGTTCACTTTGAAATCTCAGACTAGCAGCTGTATGGGTACCTTTGGTAGTTGTTGGAGATCAAGTATGCACTCTTGAGCAGTTGAGAATGGCTAAAGTAGGCAGATGCTTGTTTTAAGTTGCCTCCTGGGGAAACCTCCCTTTCTGCTTTGACTGTAGGGGCAATCTACAAATTTGTGTCCCTATGGTAAATTTAGCTTGATAATATTTGTTGTCTTCTTGCTAGATACACTGCACGTTACTTAGAGGTACATGAGTTGATACTTTTGTAGGTATATTAAGGATCTTATCTTTGCAAGTACCTTAGTTCTTAAAATTTGCATTTTCAAAACAATAACATTTTAACAGAAGAATGTTTCTCTTGATGACATACTATAAATGCATGATCTGTTGATATGAATGATGACTTGCAAAATTCCTTCAGTAAAAAGGAAGACTTTTTTTGCTGTTTCAGTGTCACCAATAATGCTAAAGCAGATTATGCCCTGGGGAGAGAAGTAATTTACATATTAGTTTGTATTTTCCAGGTGCCTTAAGGGAATTAATACCTGGCTTTCTAATTTTTTGCAAGCAAGAATTTTCACTGAAATTTTTACCTGGTTTTTGTATATTTAAGGCTAATCATTAGAGTATTGTTTGTTGCATTTATGTGAGTACATAATCTTACTTTAGCCCTTATCACAGTGGAATAGATTATTGCTGGAGTGTAATCCATAGTTGCAAGTCCAGAATATGACTAAATTCTACCTCCCCCAGGACTTTGGATCTTACTTGAGAGTCTGTCTTAGAATTTGGACTTTGTAAGCTTTCTGTGGTGGAAGGGCTTTAAATACCTAGTTAGGACAAAAATTTATTTTTCTGACTTGAGTTTCATGGACCCAATTTCAGTCATAGTTGTACTAGTTTTAGGTTGATTTATTTATTATCAATGACAATTAAGTAGGAATTATTTTCTGCTCCTAAAAAAAGTGTAGAAACTTCCTTACGTTTTTCAGATATAGCAGATTTAAAAAAAAAAAAGACTGAGTTTCTGAGTTTTATGAGCAAATGATTCTGCAGTGATCAAAATATGAAGAATCTGTCCTTTGACTCTGAGATTTGGTCTTCCAAAAGTTTGCTGCATCTTTGAAAATGTTAATAGAGAATGCAGAATTAATTTCCCAGCACTACAGAAGTCTTAGTTAATGCCTCACTGAAATACATTTTATTTTCTCAAATATATGCTTTGTCACTGACATAGTGGCATGTGCAAATACTGATTTTCTTTATTGGTTATTTACCCTGGTGGTACATCACAACCAAAGCAATCTTGGCTGTTTTACAAATATGTAGGGACAGATAGTGTAATTCATGCAGCATACTAACCCTGGTGGCATATAGATGGGATGGCCCAGATCCTTTGTGCCCTACAACAACGGTGAGGGACCTTGTGCCTCGGGTAGTCTTTGCCTCTCCTAGTACTGTGCTGTCTGCTACCATCCTGAGATTGAACTGTAGTACTTTCACCTGCTTCCCTGGGAAAATGGGGACAGATATTAGAAAAGAATCCTACAGAGGTTTGTATGGCAGAAGACAGTCTGTGCAAACCCTGTGATGAGGTAAGTAATCCTTATGCTGAAGTATTTGAAGTGAAGAGCAGACTATGTCCCACTTTGAGCTTGTGGACTGATGATGATCAAAATAAAAGTCAACTGAAAAAGTTTTTTCAGGAATTTGTAGCAAATCTAAGAATAACTGATGGAAGGTTGGTGTTAGAGCTACAGAACATAATATTACTGGATATGGCATTCCCTTTTATATGTGGTAAGTCTATTCATTGAATGAATTGGCAAAGACTATGTTTTAACTTTAATGAGTCAGTATGAAGTTGAAATAACTTGCCAACACATTCATGCGTTTCAGTTGTTTTTTACACTGCATTTTACATGAGGGGAAATTGCAAATAGTAAATGTCAAGGATTCACTTGGGGCATTACAATTTCAGAGGCATGAAGCTAATACATATTTGTCTCATTACTGTCACCAGATTGAAGTTAGGCCATGGATGGCAAGAGCTCATAATTCATAGGTGACATAGTTACAAATGACCTGTGGGAGGTCACAGGTACTACAACTTCCTAAATTCATATTACAAACATGTCATTAATAAGAAATGAGGGAGATGTTGTTCATCATCTTTCAAAAAAACTGGTTTTCACTGAAAAAGAGGTGAAAGTTTTTTTCTTTATTTCCAAGTCTCAGTTGATCACATCTTTGTAGATTATAGTGTATGGGAGTAGGAGAGCAATGCAGTCCTGGATACTTATGTCACCTGTGATCTTGCTGTATTAATACAACTAATCCATTGTGCTATATAATTTGCCTGTTGATATTTTGCTTAAGTATCTCTAGAGCACTGAGGGGCAATGAGTATTGTATGGGGCCTTTTAAATATGATTTGTACGCAGAGGTTTTTATCCTCTTCCTCGTTTTTGCTCCCACTGAGATCTCAAATGTAGAACTCACTATAGTAATTCTCGGAGGGTACATCTCAGCAGCACAACTTCTGTGTCTTGCTACTGTGTTACCTTAAGTTAGCAGAGAGACTGAACAGCCTTCTTAAGATGTAGTCCTACATCTGAAATCAACTGGATATAACTAACTGAATTCACCCAGTCTTTCACATATTTGGTAAATGATATTAAATGTTTTGCACATTTAGGATAGCTGGTTAAGATGTAGAATAATATAACCAAGCTACATTTGCTTAGACTGTTAACACAATGTGGGTTTTGGACTTTTTTTGATTATACTGGAGTAATGTGCTCTAGATAACCATCTACTTATGAGGGTGTTTAGAAGTTACCGTTTAGTGTGTACATCTGCACACTTTAGCTCATTGCCTGTCTGTTGAATGGTAAGAGCTACAGTTAATGTATTAAATCATTAGTGTGACAACTGCATTGTCTTCCTCTGTAATTGTAGGTGCAATTTCAGGTGTCAGCTTTGATTCGTAAAGCCACACATGGTTTGATTCATAAAGCCATAAATGGGTATTTTGTAGACTGCTTCTCTTCCTGTTTGTAATAAAGGTGTCACACCAGGGGTTTGATTCATATCTTCAGTCACCTGGCACGCAAAGGATTGCAAAAGTTGACAAAGGTGATGTTTGATGGGAGGGTATGTAATACGCATATATACAAACAAATATTATTCACTGTCAGAGTAACAGATATCAGCCAAGTGTTTTAGCTCATTAGTTTAAAGTTGATTTTTTTCTGTGTCTGACAAAAGTGAATCCCAGCAGTTCAAGGAATCACATAGGTTATTAAATGAGAAACTATTAAGGACTGGAAAATATGTTGTGCGCTTTTTTGGCAGAATATGCCTTCTCCTCTGATAATGTATTCCAAAAGTATGTCTTCACTGTGAGGTGTTTATATAAGAAAGAAGCAACTATGATTAGAAAGATTTGGGAATGAAGTGTATAGTTCTGTAAAGCAGTTGTTAAAAACAAAGCCCTGGAGAAATTTCATTGCACACACAGAGATTTGCTCCAGGCATAGTACTGAAACATTTGAAATGGCATTTCTGACTGCTTAACAGGTTTCCATAAAAAATTATGAAAAAAGAGATGGAACTTGGAGAAAAGCATCACTGAGGACTGGCAAGTACAGATCAAATTAAGAAAAACTGGAAAAAATTTAGAATATATGTCTTCTGAGTACCAGCTGGATTCTGAGATCGTAGGGTTATGCAACTGATTAGTTTCTTTAAGGTAGAATGCCATTTGTCATTTTTAGGTTATTTTACATACATGATTATTGTTCTTCTTGACAGGAGAAAGTTTATGGTGTTTGGGGTAGGCTTCTAATAACTTGGGGGGAAGGGGAAGAAAACATGCCTCTTCTTAGAAGGACAAGGAGGAGGATCTGAGGACATACAGGCCACCCTCAGGAGGGACAAGAAGCCAGGCTAGCAAGGGCAAATTGTGCCTGATCAACCCGGTACCTTTCTGTTACAAGATTACTTGCTGTCATGATGCTTTTCCTGACTTCACCAAGACTTCTGACAAACTGTATCCTTACAGCCAAGGTGGTTAGATATGGCTTGGATTGGTGACTGCAAGGTATATGGAAAAATGGCCAGACTTCTGGATGCAAAGTTGGCCGCTGGTTAGTAGCAGCAGCATCTTGCAACAGTAGGGCCAGTGCTGTTAATCTTTATTAACGACTTAGATTATGGGAATGAATGACATGCTCGCCACAAGTTTGCAACTGATAGCAATTCCATGGTAGTAGTTACACAACAGAGCAATGCTATTATTCTTAGCAAGCTGGAGACATGGTGTGACAGAAACATGAAATTCAGCAACAGCAAATGCCAAGTCCTGCATCTGTGATAGAATAACCCCATGCAAAGCTGAGGCTGGACACCAACAGGCTAGAAAGCAGCTTTGCAGAAAAGGATATGTGCAGGTGTCCTATTGGACACTGAATTAAATATAAGTCAACAGTCTGCCTTTGTGGCAAAGGCAGCCAACGTATTCTGGGCTGTACTAGCATAGAGTGTAGACAAGCAGGGCAGAGAAATAGACCTATGACTATATCTGGAGTACTGTGTCCAGTCTGGGGTTCCCCAGTACAAGACAGACATGGACATAGTAGAGTAAGTCTGATTAGGAAAGGCTGAGCACTAGGTTCATTGATTTATATGGGGGTGGGGGGAGCCCTTTTGTTTAAAAAAAAAAAAACCACAAAAAAGCAAACCACCCAACCAACTGGAAAAAAAAAAGAATAACCAACCCACAATCAAACAAAAAAACCAAACACAAAACCCCCTGCAAAACAGAACAACTCCACCCCCACCATGCCCCAAAAACATTTCTAAATTATCAGGCTTGAGAATAAAGACTTTGAATACTTACTTACAGAAGAAAGTATTTCCACTGCAGAAGTTTTTAGCATCATTTGAATATTTTTAAACTACAGCACTTTTTTTCCTTACAGATGGGAAGGACGACCTTTAAAACACTCCTTATTGCTATGATAACATATTGTATCTCTTTGTGCTTATATTATAGTCAAGGGATTTTGTAGAATATAAATTTCTTAGTCAGTTCATTTCTAAGAACTGGTTTGCTTTTTAAATTAAGTCTCAGCTATACTGATGGGTAACTCTTACCACATTAGAGTGTCTTGATGTTGGTATTTTGTTTGAGTTTTTTTAAGAAATAGAAATGGGTATTCTTGACTGTGTCTAATGACCTAACCGTTTTGATTAAAGAAAAAGTTAGGATTTATGCAAACATACAAACTGCAAGAATGAATTCTATGTACCTTTAAAGAAACAAACCAACTACCCCACCCTAAGAAGTAGTAAAATATTCCTATATGGCAGAAATCTGAAACAAGATAAGACATAAAAGCTGTATTTCCAGGCCCGTGTCACATGTATTTGTGTATTTGATGGCAAATTGGGTTGGCTTCTTTAGAGCTTCTGTTTTGGCCTTTTGTGACAGAAGGGAGAAACAGAATTTCTTTGGCGTTGTGTTTTAACCCCACCCAGCAACTAAGCACCACACAGCCACTCACTCACTTCCCCTACACCCAGTGGGAATGGGGGAGAGAATCGGGGGGGGGGAAAGGTAAAACTTGTGGGTTAAGAACAGTTTAATAGAACATAAAGGAAGAAACTAATAATGATAATAATAAAATTAAAAGGATTGGAATATACAAAACAAGTGATGCAAAATGCAATTGCTCACCACTCACTGACCAAGACACAGTTAGTTCCTGAGCAGCGATCGCCCCCCAGGCCAACTCCCCCCAGTTTATATACTGGGCATGACAACACATGGTCTGGAATATCCCTTTGGCCAGTTTGGGTCAGCTGCTCTGGCTGTGTCTCCTCCCAAATCCTTGTGCCCCTCCAGCCTTCTTGCTGGCTGGGTATGAGAAGCTGAAAAATCCTTGACTTGGTATAAACTCTACTTGGCAACAACTGAAAACATCAGTGTGTTATCAACATTCTTCTCATACTGAACCCAAACCATAACACAAATTTTATTTTCTAAAATAAGGAATCAAAAATAAGTGTGTACATTTGCTGCTTTTTCCAATGTTGGGGGGGTGTGCGTCAAACCGAACTTTTTAAATTTCCATGCAAATCCATAACAAACTCTCATTCAATTGAAAATTCTGAATATTAACCTTAAATCAATAATAATAATTCTTGGTAATATAGGAGATTTCACTTATACCTGCACCAGAAAATTTTGTGTTACATATTTGTAATATTAACTGTAAGTGCTTCAGATCATGAGAAGGAATGTGGGTGTTAGCCTATTTAGATAGAAAACTGGAGTAGGAAGGAGGTAGCCTACATAAGTAGAGAACAGGCTTTTATTTACTGTAGTAATAGTGTTGTCTGTCTTTGTGATCTCTGTAATCAGTTTTTTGGATCTTCTGGCAGGGACGACAAAGCCTTCTACAAGGTAGGAATCTAAAATTGCCAGTATTCTAGAACTGATTAGAGCTTGTGATTTTAAGATGTGAAGCAAAATATAAGTGCTTCCCCAAATTCTGTTTCTGTATAAATCCAAACTAAAACCTTTTGTTGATTTATTTTTTACAGTTCATTACAGTTAATAGGTTAATGAACACTGTGTCAGGTGTGTTTGTGAAGACAGTAAAACCCGTCTTGGACTCTTGGGATTCCAGAGCAATTTGTGTATTACTTCCATCTTCCCCTAAATGCTTTAAGGGACCTGTAAATGCCTTCAATTTCTCTCAGGACATGCTTCTCCCTAATTTTCCTAGTGCACTGGGAAAGGATAACTTGTACTAGAGAAAATAAAATTGTGAAATCTTCCTTTTCCAATAGTAGTCAAATTGATTAATTCAGTCCTGAAGAGGTCGTGAAGAAGCATTGGAGATTCCACCAGTACTCCTTCATTAATACAATCAGCATGCAGAGCTTATAGAAAAAAAGGTTAACAATATGAAGACTATCTAATTATTTTTTTTTTAAGAAAGTGGAAACAATACAAGGATGTCCAAGATTTTTCAATGTTTGACAGTTTTGTAAGCAGGAATCATACTGTGGAACTGGAGAGATCTTGATTCATCACCAAGTAGACTTTCAGCAAGTCCTGATTATTGTATTGAGACTGAACTAATGAAGAACGTTTTGCCAGACTCTGTTAAAGTGCTAGTATATCTTCTAGGGTAAGATACTGATTTCGAGAAAGATGGCCTTCTACATTCCTGTATGGTTTTGTAAAATCTTATAACTTACAGAAAATACAAAGATTAATGGCTTAACGCCTTATAAAAGAAGTCTGTCAAGTAGAAAGTTGAATGTCATCCTTTCTCTAATTAATTCTTTTTTCTTGTTTCGTAATGTTGCTTCCTAATGAAAGCTTGGAGAGTGGATCAGTCATTCTACTTGTTTTCATGAAGATAATGTAATAAAATAACTATAGGGTGACAATAAGATGTGAAATTCTGTAGTAAAGAGATGAGTTTTATGGACAGAAAATTAACTGAGCATTTTCTGCTCTCCTGTGGTCTGTCTGCCAGTACATACCAATACTAGGAGACATAGTGGCCAATTTCTTAATTCAGGTGCACAGATAAAATTAGCTTTCCTATCTGATTATTCTGGTAAGTAAAATGCAGTGTTCTTTCCAATTATCAGTAGTTTGAGTCTTATTTTTGGGTTAGACAAATGTATCCCTATGAATCTTTTTAAGAAATAGTTTTCCTACCTACCAGATACTTTCGATCTAACTCTTGAAAGCCACATGCACTGGACTACTTTTGCCAGTTTTGCATATAAATTGAAAACTCTTAATCGAGTATTTTTATTGCTGGGGAAAGGTGTCATTGGTCAATTGACATTTTATTGACTCTGCTTGTTATAAGAGTAGTCTCAGATTGATGAGTCACTATTAATTTCATTTGAAGCTTTGCATGTATGTATTTTTTGCCATGTTATCTGTCAACTAAAAATAACTGTCTTGCAGAAATGACAGAACAAATTTTGAAGAAATAATAAAATCTACTGCTGTGAACATGTCACTTCAGGCAAAAACAGTTGCTTATGCTGACTGGAATGCTACTCTTGTGTCTTTAAATAACTTCATTAGTCAATAAGATATGGTTTAATTACTTAAGTGACAAAAAATATGAGCTTTTGGTATTTACATCTACTCACTGTTTATTCTTTTTAGAGTATTTCTTTATATTAGAGCTGCAAACACTTGCAAAACCCCATCTGGCTGGCAAAATATCTTTTTGTTTACAAAACCAGAAGCTTTTAGCCACTGCAAGCTCTTGAACATTTCCTGCTGAGATCCCAAGCTAACATTTTTTGCCAGCAGGCACTGCTTTCAGCTCATGGGAACCTGCTGTCACCAAAAGAGGTTTTCCCTTGTGTCTTTCCTTTTTTATTGCAGCATCTGAGGTGACTGATCCTTAGGAGAACCCCACTTTCCATCTTTCTGGAAAGCAGTCTGGTATGCACTGTGCATATTTTCTGCTTGGAGTGGCATCTTTCAGTCCTTGAGTATCAGCCCTCCTCCATCGAGAAAACACCTATTTATCTTCTGAGAAATTTCATCAGCTCAGTATCAGTTCAGAGAGTCTGTCTTAGAGTATGAGCTCAAATAACTTTTACAATATGTCTCTCTATGATGTCAACACAATATACTTGGGTGGCTGCATAGTAATCTCAGCTCAATTTATTTATGGAAGCTATGCACAGTGGGCAGAGTACATAAGTGAACTTGTTTGCAGGAATTACAATCTTTGCCTGTTTCAGTGAGCCAGTTGAGCTGCTACATAATGATGCTTATACTTCCCTGTTGAGCAAAACGTTGAGATGGTAGAGAGTTTGGGAGGTGGGAGGGGGAAGAGGAAGTGCTATGGCAAATTGACCATGAACAAAACAAATTTACTAGTTTCTCCTGGGTTTTTGATTATCCTAAAAACTGTCAGAAAATTGAATTGCTTTTCTACTACCCAAATTATTCTCTGTTATTGGGATGCTTGCCAGACTGATTTTTATGCTTTTTTTTCTTTTGAAAGAAAAGGTTAACTGAGGTAGAAACAGCAGATTTCAAAAATGACAATGTATGCCTGTTACACTGAGTGCATGAAGAGAAAATTATGAGAAAGTATTATTTCATATCTTCATTACCATCTTTATCATCTGTCTCTAAATTTAGTCTTTATTGTACAAGGAAGGTTATAACAATGACAGTGTGGGTTTACACATTATATTTTCTCAAGGAAAGCAATGAAAGCACCATTAATTAAATTATTTAAGAGGACTAAAACTAAAGTTGCCAGAGGAGGGGAACCTCAAACCACCCCACTCCTACCAGTTTGATGCCAGTGCCAGCAGCAAATGCCCAGAGCCTGGAGAGGAATCACAGGTCAGCAGGACAGCACCTGAAGAGAAGCACAAAGAAATTCCAGCCACTCCAGCCAGTAAATCAGCTTCATCTGGGCACAGCTTAAATGCCTCTAAGCAAATGCACATAGCATGGGGAATAAAGAAGAGGAGTTAGAGGAGTGCACATGCCTGCATGGCTATGATCTTATTGGTATCTTGGAGATGTGGTGGGATACCTCCTATGACTGGATGGTTGGAATGGAAGAGTACAGGCTCTTTTAGGAAGGACAGGCATGGGAGACAAGGAGGGGGTGTTGCCCTCTATGTGAGTGACCAGCTCAAGTGCATGGAGTTCTGCCTGGGGATGGATGAGGAGCCAACACAGAGCTTATGGGTCAGGATTAAAGAGAAGCCAGGGACTGGTGACATTATAGTGGGGGTCTGCTACAGGCCACCCAACCAGGAAGACCAAGTGGAGGAGATCCTCTGTAGACAGATAGGAGCAGCCTCACGTTCACAAGCCTTCGTCCTCATAGGGACTTCATCCACCCTTGTATCTGTTGGAGAGACAACACAGCAGGGCATAAGCAATCCAGGAGGTTGGACATGAGAGGTGCTATCCTGGACCTTGTTGTCCCCAACAAGGGGGGGCTGGGGGGAATATGAAGCTCAAGGGCAGCCTTGGCAGCAGTGACCATGAAATGGTGGAGTTCAAGGTCTTTCAGGCAGCAAGGAGGGTGTGCAGCAAGCTTGCTACCCTGGAGTTCAGGAGAGCAGGCTTTGGCCTCTTCAGGGATCTGCTTGGTAGAGTACCATGGGATACAGCCCTGGAGGGAAGAGGGCCCCAAGAAAGATGGTTAATATTCAAGGATCACCTCCTCCAAGCTCAGGAGTGATGCATCCCAACAAAGAAGAAGTCAGGCAAAACCAGCCAGGAGGCCTGTGTGGATGAACAAGTTGCTCCTGGACAAACTCAAACACAAAAAGGAAGCCTACAGAGGGTGGAAGCAAGGACAGTAGCCTGGCAGGAATACAGGGAAATTGTTTGAGCAGCCAGGGATCAGGTTAGGAAAGCCAAAGCCCTGATAGAATTAAATCTGGCCAGGAACGTCAGGGGCAACAAGAAAAGCTTCTATAGGTACATCACTGAAAAAAGGAACACTGGAGAACGTGGGCCCTCTCTGGAAGGAACTGGGAGACCTGGTTATGCAGGACATGGAGAAGGCTGAGGTACTCAATGATTTTTTTTTTTTTTTTTACCTCAGTCTTCACTGGCAGGTGCTCCAGCCACACCGCCCAAGACACAGCAGGCAAAGGCAGGGAATAGGAGAATGAAGAACTGCCCATGGTAGGAGAAGATCAGGTTCAAGACCATCTAAGGAACCTGAAGGTGCACAAGTCCATGGGACCTGAACTCTTCTCCATCTCATTTTCCCAGCAACAGATGCATTTGCAGGTCTTGAGCGAACTGGTGGATGAAGTGGCTAAGACACTCTCCATCATATTTGAGAAGTTGTGGCAGTCTGGGGAATTGCCTGGCCTGGAAAAGGGGAAAAATAACCCTCATTTTTAAAAAGGGAAAAAAGGAAGACCCAGGAAACTACAAGCCAGTCAGCCTCACCACTGTGCCTGGCAAGATCGTGGAGCAGATCCTCCTGGAAACGATGCTAAGGCACCTGGAAA
>JANZLQ010000044.1:6103510-6118958 GCA_026212715.1 Elanus axillaris | reverse complement strand
GGTGAGCCCATGCGAACCTCATGAGGTTCAACAAGGCTAAGTGCATGGTCCTGCATGTGGGTCAGGGCAATCCCAAGGACAAATGCAGACTGGGCAATGAGTGAATTGAGAGCACCCCTGCAGAGAAGGAGTTGGAGGAATTAGTGGATGAAAAACTAAATATGAGCCAGCAATGTGCGTTTGCAGCCAAGAAAGCCAACTGTATCCTGGGCTGTATTAGAAGAAACGTGACCAGTAGGTCAGGGGAGGTGATTCTTCCCCTCTACTCCATCCCCTCTTGTGAGACCCCACCTGCAGTACTGTGTTCAGCTCTGGGGCCCCCAATATAAGAATGACATGGACCTGTTGGAGCAAGTCCATAGGAGGGCCATGAAGATGATCAGAGGGCTGGAACACCTCTCCTGTGAAAACAGGCCAAGAGAGTTGAGGTTGTTCAGTCTGGAGAAGAGAAGGATCCGGGGACACTTTATAGCATCCTTCCAGTACTTAAAGGGGCCTACAGGAAACCTGGAGAGGGACTTTTTACAAGGCCATGTAGTGATAGGACAGTGGATAACAGCTTTAAACTGAAAAAGGGTAGATTTAGGTTAGATGTAAGGAAGAAATTCTTCACTGTGAGGGTGGTGAGACAGTGAAACAGGTTGCCCAGAGAGGCTGTGGAAGCCCCATCCCTGGAAGTGTTGCAGGCCAGGTTGGATGGGGCTTTGAGCAACCTGGTCTAGTGGAAGGTGTCCCTGCCCATGTCAGGGGGGTTGGAACTAGGTGATCTTTAAGGTCTCTTCCAACCCAAACTATTCTAGGTTTCTATGATTCATTCTATGACTAGAAAAACACCTTGAAAATTTTTTGGACAGGACTAATTTGACTTACATAGAATAACTTGGTAAGACTCATAAGTGGAATATTCTATTGTCTTTATTTTTAATATTTTTTTTCAAACCATATTTGGCTCTCATTTAAAACCAAATTTATTTTTGACTCCTCTGGAATCAGTGTTAGAAAAATACTGCAGTATTTGGATTTTTTCTGCAAATTCCAGTAATTCTAATATCGCTGTAGCATTACCATCGGCACCAAACTTCATTCAGGAGGTAACAAACTTGCTTCTTGAAATTTCCTCAAAACACTGAGACAGTTTTTCCCCTGCAAAGAAACTTGTAAATGATATATGCTCTGAGGCTTATTTTAAGACACTGGAAACATCTTTTTCCAGAATGTGGCAGTTGGTGTAGAATCATAGAAAAATATTTCAGAAATTTGAACTGATATCACAGTGTGTGAATAACATTCTTTCAGGGGCAATGTATGTTGCTATCATGATGTGGTACAATCCATCTGTTTGTTTTGCTTATGTGCATGTACCCTCCTGCTTTTGTAACTCCTCTGGCATTTCAAATGAGAACAGCAAGTTTTTGCTAGTCAGATGCAGGATCAGCTTATTTGAAGCAGTGGGAGTTTTTTTTTCCTTTTACTTTTAAATCTTCTACAGTATAAGTATTTTATGGTATGGTAATTGGCACTTTAACTTTTTTGAACTGGGATATGAGTAGTTCAGCATTTTGCAAACTTAGGCAGTTACTCCAGATTTGTAGCTACTGTAGTTTCCAGTTTTGCCTTTGACAAGAACAGTTACTCAGATCTGTTGATCAAAAACAAGGTTGATGAACTTCACTCGCTTTTCTCACATAGATCCCAAAATATTCTGTGAATTAAATATAAAAGTAGCTTTCTCCCAGCATGAAGATTCAGGCTTACTACAGAGAAAATTGAGTTTATCCATGTGCTGAGCAGCTTTTTGTAATGACAACAAACTTAAGTTTTTGGTTTCTTTAATAATTTTAAACTGGAGTTAAAGATTGCAGGGGAAGGGGAGCAGGATACCCTCAGTCAAGGACATATCCTTAAATTCAGAGCAATTTTAGTTCCAAAATAGATGTAACTTGCACTTTCTGAAGACTTTTTCCACCATGGAGATCTCTCCATTTCCCTTTGTGAAATGGTCCTTATATTTTAAAATCACATTGGGCAACAGCTTTTCTAGAGTTAATAGAATCTGCCTTCCTTAAAAGGGCACTTTCAGGTAGCATCTATTTCTTTACTTACCTTTTCTTCTCAAACAGCACTTTCAAAAGTTTCAGTATTAAACTACCTTTTTTTTTTTTCCCCACAGTTTGACCCCATTGTGACAGGCCACTGGGTTATGAACCAATTAACTAAAGCTTATCCAATTTTTAGCAGTTTTCCTTCCCAATGCTCTGTTTTCCCTGTTTTGGAACCTCTCTGTTCCTCCCAGGAAGAAGATGCTACTGCAAAAAACAGCATCACTGTGGGTGTTAGAAGCCATAGAAGCTAGTTTTGTGTCATCTAATTGAAGAGAGATGTTTTAGCAAGAGATTTAGTAGGGTCAAAAGAATTGCTGTAGTTGTAAATTTTTAGCAGTCTTTGCTGAAACTTCTTACTTGTCTTTAAACCTCAAGTTTCCAGAGTGCAGGAAGTGATGAATCAGGCATATTGAGCTGTTCTCCTAGTGACTTGGAACAGGAATACATCTCTGTAATAATACTTTTCCTTGATTTAGCACTAGAGTTTAGTAGCATCAGTCATGAAACACTTTTACCTTAAATAACCTGGAAGAAACAGACTAAATAGTACTAGCTGGACAATTTGTTCCCACCAATGTAGACTTATGGGTTGCTTAAATAGTCATCTTCCTGGAACTAATAAGTTACTGACTGGAAAGCAATTAGCTTCAATTTAACTTAAAAAGTATAATTTTGAGGGAGGGAACTATTGGTCCCCTGAACAAACTTTTAATCAAATGCACTATGTAATGAAAATCTGGGTAACATCTAGACCCCATCTAGAATTCAAATAGTTTCACAGCCTTCAAATAATTGTACTCTTTCCCATTAAAGAGGATTATTTCCATTTGGTTGTATTCCTACAGACAGATCATGTAAGAGCAAGAATTTCAGCATGCACCCAGCAGTACATTTAATGTAGTAATTGATTATGTCTTTATTTATAATGATGAAATAGTGGAATTCAGGTAAATTCTTTTGTATCTGGATATAGTGACTAGTCAAACACATGATATTGTTGGTGCACTGTCTTCCTGATAGTACACAGAGTCTGGTCTCTTTAGATTCATCTGTTGGATAGCTTGAAGTAATTCCTTGTAGTTCTCTCTGCTTCTCTTTTTTGTGAAGCTGTGGCAAGAGGAATCGTGATTTCATCTTCTGATTATGTGTGGTCATCCCTATTAGATTAAAAGAGTATTGCATAATAAAGTAACTGCTATAGAGCAGGGGTTTTTGTTGTTTTGGGGTTTTTTTGCTTCTGCTTTGAATAAGCTGATACTTCAAAGTGTACACCATCTGCCTCATTTCAGAGATGCTTGCTTTAAAGCTACCCATATTTAACAAAAAGGCAGGTAGTAAAGACCCTGTAACACCCCTTTCAGTTCCAAAAGTGTAGGAAAAAGCCCAACAACAATCTCTGCTTGAGTAGTTACATTCTTTATTACAATCATGAAGTGTGTGGTACAGTGATATTTTTTAATAATATATCAGAAAAGAAGGTATGCAGTTTCATCTTCTTGTCCAACAGATCATTTCTTTGATCAGTTTCCTAGGCATATTCTTTGTCCAGAAACAAAAAATTATCAAGGAAAAGGTTTTTTCCTAGAAACTACAGAAGGTGTTTAAATACATATGTTTAACTTCAGATTCCTTCCCATTCTGCAGTTGATAGAAACGTGGTTTTATGCCTACTTCGAAAGAGTTGAGGCTCATGATTTTAATTGCCATTTTCTCACTGGTAGAAATCAGCCCTGATTCTGTGTGGGGCACGTCACAAATGCAAGTATTTTAGTGTTGTCTTTGGCCCAGAAGACTTGCTTTCTGTAGTTGGATCTTAGTTAAGTAGTTAACCCAAAGTATTGATGAATTATCTACAAAGTAAATTGTGTATGTGAGATGTACTGTGTTTTCATGAAGGTGTCAGTACATCTCATTGAGATGCCTTTAAGTGTAAATTTCATTACTCGTTACAGTGAGTAATGCCATAGTATAGTGGTTTGCACTTTAAATGTAGATCATGTGGTATAATACTGCAATGCTGAGGATACAGGTGGTGTTTTTTTCTTCCAGCAGATTTGGCATAATGTTATTTATTTAGTGGCTCCAATAGCAATATTTAGTTTATTCTTGTCTGGCTTTTTTGTTAGTTGTAGTGGATCTTTCCATATTTTTTAAGATTTATGGAGGAGAGGTTTTTTTGCTTCCTGTGTAGTCCAAATGCTGCTGTTAGGGATAAATCAGCTTATTTACAGTCTTCTCATGCAGTGTAATGTCATGCTGTCAATCTGATCTGGCTAGTATCAAGTGTTAGAACCACACTTCAAGAAAATTTGATTTGACTGGCACTCCCAACATTGAGTTTTACTTGGATAACAGAAATAAGAATTAAGTCAATCCATGGTAATGATTCCCAGCATGTTTCCTTGTCTCCTGAGATTATTGTATTTATTGGCATTTAGGATAAACTATGGTGTTTAATTCAGAGGTTCCCTTATTCAATTAATATAACTTGCAAGTGGCAAACAGTCTTTAATTCTCATTGAAAAATATGATTTCAAAGAAGTGGTGCTTTTTGTGTATTTTCACTTTATCATCAACACTGCAATAACTTTAAAAGGGGCCTGTAATTCATAACCACTTATGGGATTTGGCTTGCATCTTGGTTTGATTTTTTTTCCATACTTCTACCAATTTTTTCTATAGATATGAAAAAGGATGGAGAAAATAGACTGAAGAAGTTGGACTAGGAGAGAGCTCAAATGAGACCGATACAAGGAAGAAATAAAGACTGAGTTTATTGACAAAGCAATGCAGTTGCTGAATTTATGCATATGACATTTCCATAACGAAAATATGTCATTCTGGAAGTTAATTCAACACTTTTCTTAAGCCGGCTATTTTGCTGATCATGTCAAAAATCCTGAAAAACAAATATTCTGACCTTCTTCACATTTTTTGTTAATGGCATTTCCCCATGACTTTGCTATGCAATTCAGTATTGTTTCATAGTCCTTTTGATTCAAAACATCTTACTAGTGTTTAACCAGAATCTTTTTATTGTAATTTAAGACAGGCCATAATTATCAGGACATGAATAAATGTGCCTTATTGTTATCCCATGGGTTTTTCACCACTGTTACAGTGCTTTCATATAGCCCATGTTTTTCCAGCTTGTGCAAGACAATCTTCCTAGTGTCAAGAGGTTTACTAAAGTCAAGATACGACATTTCCCACTTTCCTCTTAGCTACCAGGTTTGTACTGAAGAAAGTTAGATTGATCTGTCAAACAACTGATTTGCTCTTGACAAACCCATGTTGGTGGTTATTCATCTCATGGTTATTCTCCAAGTACTTATAAATAGTCAGTTTACTGTATTTGTTCCACAAGTTTGCCCAGGGCTGAAGCACAACTGACCGATCTGTAATTCAGACTCATCTTTGCTTTCCCAGCCTTCTTGCACAAACCCTGATCTCTTTAAAGACAGACTATTTTTTTTTCTTTTTTTTTTTTTAAATAAAGTCTCTCGGGGAAGGTCCCTAAGAACATGTTAGCCATGTGATTTCTGTCAGGAATAAAAACTGAGAGTATATCCCCTTAACAACCATAAACACCTGGCAGTATTAGTTTCCAAGCTGCATTTGCCACTTTAGAGATGCTTGCGTATTGGCACAAAAAGGTTACTTCTGAATACATCATTTAATAAAAGGTGTATTTTCCTCAAGATTATGTTAAAGACTAGAATGCTGAGGAGTTCTAGAAGGCCAGTGAAGAAAGTGCAACCTGCAAGTTTCTGCAGCTACTAACGTAATTCTTTAAATATTCTTATTGATGGGAGTATACGCATACTGAGGAGAATTACTATGTACAGCTGTGATGTTCCAGGTAGCCAACTGACTAACAGGCTGCAGATTCTTACAGTGGCATAGTTCAAGCAAGCTAAATATCTCCTTGGCTTAGTTTCAGTGGTTACAGCAGATAAAAAGTTGGTCTGCCCTAGTGTAGGGATGCGTTCATATACTTTCACACTTCAGAGTTTATTCCACACTGTATTAGACTTACAATATGAGAGCAAGCACCATAAGAGACTGGAATACAATAAATAATACTGTGCTAAACAATAATGTAGTTCATGTTCAGCAGTATCCTCTATGTATATGTGTTGTTTCTGGTGAACAGCCTGCTCCTGATAACTAATGTCTGTGTAAAAGAAGGGCAAACTAGCAGAAATTATTAAGTAGCAAGTAAGGGCAGATTGTGCTCAATACCTGTTCTGAGATTTCAAAGAGTACTTCAGTTGAACAGGAGTATAGTAAAAATTGAGAGCTCAGCATCTCTCCATGCATCAGTCTATATCATGCAGTCAAGGGTACTTGCCATTTGTGTTATACTTCATTCATTTTCCACAAAATGGAAGAGTCAGAATTAAAAGCAGTAGACTATTTTAATTAACATTGAAATTCAGGAGAGCACTGATAATCTTTTGAATGGTTTTTGAGATGTCAGGGGAGTATCAGGTCAACTTCAAGAATTCCAAAACAAATAAGGAAGCACAACAGTCTATTACATGTCTTCTAATTTTTGTTCACTAAAATTAGATATATTCTTGTCATAGGTTATTTTCCAGGTTCCACTATGTCATTGAAGAGATGGAGGCATTTGTTCTGTCCCCCTGTACTGTAAGTTCCTTTTCAGCAGGAGAACTGAAATGTTGCCTACGATCTATGAAAATTAATTTGTAGTATTTCACTAGTTGGACATCTTTTGAAACCTGTGTGTGTAACATTCTGTCCTTCTTTTGAATCTATTGGACTTCTATCACATATGTTGGGGCTAGAGTTTCACATCCCAGGTTTAGAAACCTCACTTTCTTATTCCAGAGGGAAAAATATTATACCCTGTGACTATGCTATGCATAGCTTTAAGGAGGTCTCATTTCTTTTAAAGTTAGTTGTGGAATGAAAGAAAATTCATGCTGTGCTTATCTTAAAGATGTCTTCTCTATTAACTAATCATGTTCCATAATTATTTTAAGGAGTTTGAGTATTGTGTAAGAGATTACATGGTATGTTTCTCTACATGCTTCAAAAAGATGCACAACTGCTGTTGTTGCCATTGTGAAATATGGTATTTTCTCTATTGTAGGTGGTATTGTGTATTTGATTTCTTCTTGTGTATTAAACTTCTGTGATCTCTCCCCTGTAGAGCAGATGACCTCAAGTTCCCTTGGGGATGCTCTCTGATTCTTGAAATTAAATCACATTTAAAGCTGAAGTAAAACACAAACTAAAAAGACTGAAATTGATAGGAGGAAGAGAGCCATAAAGAGGGAAAATGTGGCAAAAATCTGGAAAATAAATATCTTAGTCCTTATTTGAAAGCTGCAATTAACCAGTGAGATGAAAGTTGCTGAATCTGTGGCAATAGAAATATTAAGAGAAATTAAACAGTTATCTTTGCACTGATATCCATGTCTTATACTAAATGTCTCTTCCTTCTATTTCATTAAGAGAAACAATTCTGTGCTTTAATAGTGCAAACACAGCTTTTCAAAGCAAATCAAGTCATAACAGTTTGCACCAGTTGATCATAACACACAGAATTACATGTATTGATTACTGAAAGCCCTATATTTCCAAATTCCAGAAAATCTACAAAACATAAAATTTCCTTCCTACCAAAATCCAATTTAAAAGTAACTATATGCCTTGGATAAAAGAAGAAAAATAGTTAGGGGGGAAGGTGTCTTCAGGCTATGCTAGGAAAGAGACTACAAACTGAGAAATAACAGCAGATACTTTTAAGTTCTGCTGTCCTTAGGATGTGTAAACTTTGGGACTTATGCAGAAGCAGTACTGCTTTTTTTATCTAATAAGAAAAGATTCTTGTGTCTGGAAACTGATGAACAATGCCTTTTATATCTAAATAAGGTTAATGGAAATGGTATGTCAGTAATAGCAATGAACATGTTATGGAGTGATTATTCCCAGTTTATTGCAAGGAATATAACTGTGGTGTATCATTATGAGCAGATACATTTTTTTGAGAGAGAAATATTGCTATCTTTTCTGAACAACACAGAAAGCTTAAAAGTAAATAAGAGAAATTTGAAATAGAAAGTATAAACTTGGAAGGAAAGTGTCCTTTCCTGTGTCAGCAATATCTCCTAACAAGGTAATGGTTGAAGTGGGAGTACTTTGTTCCACTGAGGCTATGCTTACTGTCTAAAAGTCTCTTGAATAATTCAGGTGGCATTTCTGTAGGCTGATAGCATACACTAAGCTAGTAACACATGTATTTAGTACCTGCAAGTCTTTTACAAATGCAAAAGTCGCATTTAGCTCACTGGACATTCTGGAGTACAAGTGAGAGTTCTTTAACTAACAGAAAGTAGTAAGGGTCATGTCTTCATTTTTATGCTATGTTTATCCCCAGGCAATCCAGAAGTACTGCAAAAGATGTGAATTCTTCTTTGACATAAGACACAGGATAAATGAAATGTCCTCCACCACCATTGAAATAGAAAGTTTCAGTAACTTCCAGACAAAACTCTTTTTAGTTACATTTATATATTGAAATTAAGCCAGTAATGCACAGAAGAGATTTTCTTGGTTATTGGCTTTTGTGTTAAGCTGGCTTTAGGTGGTTATTAAAAATACCACACCTATGTTATAACTGCACAGGAATTTTAATGGCAACTGTCTGCTCTATTACAGGAATTTGTCCAAAGAACCTATAAAATTTCAGGGTCTTGAAGCTCCCTAACGTATTCACAGCTAACTATTGTTACTGTTGCCTGTAAAATAGCTCAGATGATGGAATATTTGAGGCAATGGTTTCCCCACAACTTGGTTCTTTTCTGAGTGATGATGCTAATAGCAGATGTACTTGCCAGTGTTAGTTTATATTGTTTTCCTGTTGTATTGTTTTCTGTGAAGCACATTTATACACTGAACCTATGAATAAAAGCCTCAAACTGTACCTGTTTCAACTTCAAGATGTTAAACATATTGTTTTGTATATTATTGCTGCTATTAGGCATACATTTTGAGCAGGAAAACAAAACTTGCTTTTGAAAACTGTTTTATAAAAACAAATGAAAATAATTCTGCTGTCCACTTATTAGGATTGATCTTCATCTTTCGGAGTGTTGAGCTACTTTGGTTATTTATAGCAACATGTATGGCCATCCTACCACAGAAATATAAAAGAAAAAGCTAAAACCTGTAAATTTCCTCTCTGGGTATCAGGTGGATTCAATGTAATGCTCTGTGAACTATTTCAGAATGCTCACTGCAAAATCTTAGTGTGACAAGGTGTCACTTTTGACAGATCAGTGGTGAAGGTTGCACAGACTTGAATTAATAAAGGTCAGAATCGTCAACAGGAAGAGATGCCTGGTGGTATGTCAGCAAGCACTCATACATAGTATCTGTAATGAAACTGCTGATACAGGCTAGAAAATGTTGAGTTTGAGGAAGGTCTAGGTCTTCTGAAATGTTTTTAAAATATTTTGAAATTTTATAGGTGTTTCCAGAATGACTGAGTTCTAGTAGTTTAGATAAAGTAAAAGCAAGGCAAATGCTTTGACACTTGAAAAAGCTGGGGGTTTTGAGTAAAAATGTACTTCCCTCCCCACTCCCCAATTTTGCCATGAGAAAAAAACGTGTTTGTCTGGTGGGTGAACATTGATGTAGAGCTTCATTTTATACTTTGGAAGTAAATTGATGAACAACTGAGCTTGTACGGTAAAACAGTGATCATGAAGTGAGTGGTGAGCTGAATATCCAGCAGTCATTCAGAATATAACTTTCACAAACTAATGAATTCAGAAGTCGTTATCACAAAAGTTTTTTATTAAGGTAACTTTGACAAAAGTATTAAGTGAGGTATGAAGTCTTGCTTTCAGCTATACAGGTGAAAGTTCCATCTTTGCAAGTTAAACTGAATTTGGTTTCATGTCTGGTTTCATGTTCTTCAGCAGTAAAAAGTAAGTTTAGAACAAAGGTGGGTTTTTTAAGAAGTGATTCATACAGCTGTCTCTTACCTGTTCTCCCTGTCTTCTCTATTAATGACCTTAGTTTTTTCTATTTCTATACCTTTTCCTTCTAGATGCCAATCCTTATTCACTCAGTTCAGTCTACAGCTTTCTCACTTCTTAAAGCTTCCTTTCTACCTCACTTCCCAGTCTTGCTGTTTTTGGGTACTTAAACTGATTTTACCTATTCACTTTTGCATGAGTAGAAATGAGTCCTTCCTGTATTGCTTCTAAGCTAAGTTGTCTTTAGCTCCTGAAATCCTGTCCAGTGTTAATTGTTTTCTTGTACTTCCATAGGAGCTTTGGCACTCTCTCTTCCTCTGCAGACTCCCTCTCTCCTTGATGTTTTCACTTCCATTTTATTCTCATCCCCTTCCTTCCTAACCCATGCACTTCTACACAATACAAATACTTAAACATTTTTATTGGGCTGATTGAGTACTGATGCACTATTTTGAATTATGGTTGTAAATTAAAATGACTGGATGTAGCAAAGATTGATTCTTATTTAAAAGCCTTTTTTTCTTCTGTCTGAAACAGGATCATGCAGACTGTGAACTTAATTTTGCTTGTTTTGCCACAATGAGTCTGAATCTGATTAATTTTGAAGTTTGCACCACCATGAGGTCATTCAAAATAACTGGCATATCAGATGCAGTTCTTTAGTTCTGTGCTTTGTACAAATATACATTCATCTGACTTGTTGACTCAGGTAGCTGTTTATCTGCCTAGCTGTCTCTGCCCATCTGTCATTTTGCTTAATACATAACCTTCCAGTGAGGACCAAACACTGGAAACTTTAAAACAAGGTTAAGGAAGAGGAAGGATCACTCTTAACAAAATGTATGCAAATTTATTTCTTTGTTTCCACAGTAATTTTTTAACAGAATAGCTATTATCTAGCTGGCACTATATAAATTACATAGTATGTAGTAGCTCTTTCTCAAAAGACTATTTGTATTTCTTTATATTTAAATGCTCTGTGATACATAAGTATTGTTTCAGTATCGTAAAAACTAGCTAGCCAATGTTATCCCAATTTACAAAAAAGGTGTGAGGCATGACCCAGGGAACTACAGACCTGTTAAGCTAACCTCAGTTCCTGGAAAAATTATGGAGAAGTTTATACTGGGTGCTGTTGAAAGGCATTTGAAGAATAATGCAATCATCAGACACAGTCAACATGGGTTCACAAAGGGAAAGGCCTGTTTAACTAATTTGATATCCTTCTATGATAAGGTCACCCACCTGGTGGATGAAGGGAAGGCGATGGATGTAGTTTTTCTGGATTTTGGTAAGGCTTTTGGTACTGTCCCTCACAGCATCCTTTTGGACAACTTATCCAACTGTTTAGGATGAGCAGGTTCATGGTGTGCTTTGATACCTGGCTGAAGGGCAGGGCCCAAAGAGTTGTGTTGAATGTGGTTCTATCTGGCTGGTAACTGGTAACCAGCCATGTTCCTCAGGGTTCGATTCTAGGGCAAGTCTGTTCAACATATTTATCAATGATCTGAATGCAGGAGTTGAATATACCATTAGCAAGTTTGCTGATGATACCAAACTGGAAGGTGCTGTTGACTCTCCTGAAGGACAAGCTGCATTGCAGAGGGATCTAGATTGATTGGAGTATTTGGCAATGATTAATGCGGTGAAATTTAACAAGCCTAAATGCTGGATTCTGGGACAGAGTAATGCCAGGTACAAGGATAAACTGGGAGAAGAGCGGCTGGAGAGCAGCCTGGCAGAAAGGAATCTGGTTGTGCTGGTTGACAGTAGGCTCAATAGAGGTCAGCAGTGTGCCCTGGTAGCCAAGAAGGCAAACCACATCCTGGAGTGCATTGAACACAGCATAACCAGCCAGTCAAAAGAGGTGATTATCCCTCTGTATTCAGTGTTGGTGTGACCTCAGCTTGAATACTGCATGCAGTTCTGGGCCCCACAATTTAAGAAGGATGTGAAGGCCCTTGAATGCATCCAGAGGAGGGCAACAAAAATAGTGAAAGGGCTGGAAGAAATGTCCTGTGAGGAGTGGCTAAGGACTTTGGGCTTGTCTAGTTTTGAGAAAAGGAGGCTGAGGGGCAACCTCCTTGTTCTCTGCAGCTTCCTAAGGAGGGGAAGTGAAGAGGGAGGTGGTGATCTCTTCTCCCTGGTATCCAGTGATAGGACACATGGGAATGGTTCAAAGCTGCACCAGGGGAGGTTACACTGGATATTGGGAAGTATTTCTCTACTGAGGTGGCGGTCAAATGATAGAACAGGCTTCCTAGAGGTGGTCGATGCCCCAAGCCTGTCCTTGTTTAAGAGGCATTGGACAAAGCCCTTAATAACATGCTTCAACTTGGTCAGCCCTGCATTGTTCAGGCAGTTGGACTGGATGTTTGCTGTAGGTCCCTTCCAGCTGAAATAGTCTATTGTATTCTGTTTGATTTTATTCTATTCTACTCTAAAACAAATGTATTGCCACCTACAGGTGGGTTAAATAAGATACTGAAAGCAAGTAAGTGCACTGTCACATGCTGGACAAAGAATAGCAGTTCTCTAAGTTGGAAATTACCTTGAAAATTATGAATATTAAGTTTCGTTAAAATCAAGCTGCTTGATTCGTAGTAAAGGCAACAGATGCTTGGGTGATGTGATATATTTGAGGGAAGAAGATCAAGAGAGAAAGAAACCAATGTCACAGTGCATAAGTTGTCCTTCATGACATCTTTCATAAACTAAAATACATGGTTATTACTGTATTATGGGTTTTTTGCACATGCTAGAACTCCTTTTGTTAAACACCATGAACAGGTGACGTTTGACAGTTTAGTCCCTGACATACTATCAGTTGTATCTGTAAAGTATAAAAATTGCTTTGGGCCATTATTATCTCACTCTTTACTGTTACACATTGCACAAAGCTAACTGAGATTTAGTAGTTCAGTGGGACATTTTGCTCAAATAATAGATAGCAGTTTATATTCCGTAATTTCCTTTTTCTTTTTTTCTTAGTTTTCCCCTCCTGTTTCTCCTCAGGCTTAAATTTTAAATGTTTGTCTTATGAATACACAGATGCTGAGATACGTAATTCAGTTCAGAGAAAACATGTAAATGTGCTATACAGTATCCTGCAAAATTCTTCTTTAATGCATATGTGCACTTGTGTGATAGTAGATATTTAAATATGGGTTGATACAGTAATGGAAAATATTTCATGTATTAAAAGCATAGGTGCTGTTAGATGAGAACAGGACATATGCTAGAGTCTTAGATTTATTTTAAATTTTCTTTTTAGCAAGTGCTATAATGAGTAGTGTTATCTTTCTTAATTTTCTGTTATGGGATACTGCTGTGTGCAAAGCCTTATTTGACCATAGTGGAATACAGGACAGACACCAGAGTCTTCTGTGCTCTACAGCTTGCTGGTTAAAACCAAAGAGATTCTCATTCTTCAGCACCATAGGTAGAACAAATAAAGACCAGAAGTCTGAATTTTGTGCAGAAAACTAATTTGTGTACATTTGTGTTTTGCATCAGACATCGTTGTGAAGTGCATTCATTTTCTTAAAAAAAGAAATCCTCCAAAATCAGAATTATGATTTCTGATTTGTCCAGATTGTGTCAGCAATCTGTGGCAAAGCAAGAAACTGAATTCAAGACTTCGTGACACTTCACTAGCATGTTAACCTGTGGATCATCATTCTTCTCAAAGAAAGAGCATAACTAGTAGATGAATTTTGTGCCTGCGGAAATTAATGGACTTCTTTTGTTCATTTCAGGGGTGCTGGTCCATAATACAAGTGCTTAAATTAGTAATTAGGAATTAGTAAGATAAACTAATTCCAGCAGAAATATTGATCACTGATCTTTCAGTTGCAAGCAAGTATTTCATACAGTAAGTTGCAGTAATAGATATTTGTTCATTAAATGAAGGAATGATTCATAGAACCTCATTCACTAAACCTTAGCTCAACAGAGGCATAAGTCAAGAGTTTTGGCTGCAAAATTTTTATTCACAAAAGTTGGTATAAGTTCCTCAGTCCTGCAGTAGCAAGATGAACAATGATGCCAGTGAGTTTTGTGTTGTGCCAGAAGGTAAAGTTTAGTGTAATACCTGCTTCCAACTGTAGTAAACTATCAGAATGAAATAATAAGAAAGGGGGAAAAAAAACCTCAAACCCTTATCAGACCTTTAATGCAATCTCTGCCTCTTTATATATAGAGGACACATTTTTTAAAATGAAGCATCTGAAAACGAAGAATTTTTTAAAAGTCTATAGAAACATTAACACCTGTAAAACTGCACATTAGCTGAACCAGATGTTTTCCAGTAGAAACCTATTATGATAACTTTCAAGGAGTTCCTACAACATTTGAAATATAAAACTGAGCCACTGGATGTATCATTATTTGAACTAATTTGTACACAGTTTCTTGTAATGAGCTTTGTTCATCAAATGTGACTTGGTATGACATGGTGTCTGCTGCTGTTTGAATGTGTTGTGCATAGTATACACTTTGTGCAGATTTCATTCTTTTCATACTGTTCAGTGGAAATAAAAATGCCTTGTAATAGGTGGGAAGGAAGCATGGTTTTCATGTCCAGCTGCTCTCCACACTGATGTGACTTGCCAGAACACAGGTGTGTTAAGTACTGCAAATGTGTGGTAAAGTCTTTCAGACTTTCAGAAATTAGTAAGATGATGCACGTCAAAATTATCACCAACCTTTCAGTGCATAATAAACCAAAAGGATTTTAAAGTGTTCGCCACCTTTATCCAGTAGGTAAAAATGGCAGATTAAGGACTTTAATTTGTGCTATTGGAATTTAGAATAAAAACATAGCTGATTTTCCTGAAGCTTTCTGCTTACATAGAGAAATTTCACCATAGAGGCAATGTTCTTGAAATAAATACATGATTTTTTTTTTTTAAATGGAGGATTATCTCCACTCCACATTTAATGCAGAGTTGTTAGCTAAGAAGTTAAAAAGTGAGAGTGAGCATACATAGCAGCTACTGTATCGTATGACTGGAAATGTTTATGGAGCCAGTTTGCCCTGCTCTGAAGGAACTACTTCTTTACCCCTTTGAAGATGTGTGCAAACCCTATGAATCATGTTGTTTTATTAATCTAGGAATATAGCACTAGGGACATGGATCATATGTTGGTTTGCTTCCAGTTATGCAGAAAACCCATAAATATAGACTATGACTTCTAATGACTTCAGTAGGACCATGGGCATTACAGCTTCCAAATTATTTTTAAGATACAATTTAGATAGGAACCTGAATTTGAGAATTCAGAGAGCCTAAACTTACTAAGCGGAGGATTGTGTGCGTTGGGGGG
>JANZLQ010000044.1:6034774-6096636 GCA_026212715.1 Elanus axillaris | reverse complement strand
GCAGGGGGACAACCTGCCTCACCATGGTCTTCATCACCACGGGCTGCAGGGGAATCTCTGCTCCGGCGCCTGGAGCACCTCTTCCCCCTCCTTCTGCACTGACCTGGGGATCTGCAGAGTTGTTTCTCTTACATGTTCTCACTCTCCCACTGCTGTTTCTCTCTGTTCCCCAACTTTTTTTTCCTTCTTAAAAATGTTATCACAGAGGCATTACCACTGTCGCTGATTGGCTCAGCCTTGGCTGGTGGTGGGTCCATCTTAGAGCCGGCTGGTATTGGCTCTGTTGGACACGGGGGAAGCTTCCAGCAGCTTCTCACAGAAGCCACCCCTGTAACCCCCCCTGGTACCAAAACCTTGCCACAGAAACCCAATACACAGCAAAAGGCAATGAATTAGAACACTAGGTCATTAATGGTAAGAGCAGAAAAGATTTGAGCTAAATGAAAGTATGTGTATAAACTTGGGAGTTGTACAACTAAGGCTAAAGAAGGCGGCAGCTCTGTCAGACTAAGAATGAAGTGATATTTCTGTGTTATACAGTTATATTTTTTCATATAATTTCACCTGTGGAATTGAGGATCTTAAATTGTCACTCACTGTCAATGTGTTGATCTACTGTCTTATAACTCTTTCAAGCACTTTAATTCCTTTTCTTGTTTAAATGATAAAAGGAGTCATGAAGTAATTTGTTTTATAGAAAAGGAATTAAAATCAAATGTAGGATACCTGCCCAAAGTACAACTGTATTTTGGAGGATGGAGGAAAAATAGCTTGAGAACTAAGAGAAGATAGGGACCAAAACTACTGTGAATACAATAGTATTGAGTTTTTAATTCTTCATAATTTTGTCTGGATCAACTTCTGAGTGAGGGGAGATAAAATAAAAAATATAAAACTTACTTAAAATATGCATGGATATGGATATGATGATTGAAAGTCATCCTCAGCATTCGGAAACCTTTTATGTTTTACTCTAGTTCCTTGATATAGTGCTCTAGCAAATTCTAAATGATTACTGCACTTAATTCAGTTATCATAAAGAATTAGGCAAAAAGTTTACATAATGTGTCTCTCTGAGATGGTGTTACCTGTGGTAAACAGATAATTTCAAATCACACAAGTGCCAGACTGACATAGATAATTCAAAAGTTAAGTAGAATAGGTTTTATTAAAATGTTTAGTAAATTTATAATAATGAATGTTGAGAGTTGTTGTTAAGACCAATTAATAGATCAGACTTACAACCTAAGAATGAAAAATTAAAAACGAGCTTAGAATCTCAAGGACACTTTCACAGCATGACTAAATAGAAGACTAGTTAGGAAGGAGCAGCACTGGTGCCAATAGGGTAGATTAGGTCAATGTAGGGACAGGAAAATTGTTGTTAGTGATACAATAATTAAAAAATAAAAATTCTATATATGTAAATGCATAGATTAAAAGACCAGCCATTTTCACTAATTGCAAAATTTCATTTAATACCATATTCTCTCTTCAACAGTAGCTTATAGAGGGTGCTCAAGGAGAGAGTATTAAAAATGCTTACAGAGGTAATTTTCCAGGCAACTGTACCAGCCTCCACCAATCTGTGGCCTAAGGGATTCCTGAATAAGAGGTTGGAGGTCTGTCATATGCTTAATACTGCTGTTAGATATGCTATGCTTACATTTTCTGTATCTCTAGTTAGCTAGTTACTACAGAGTATTTAAATGCCATAATTTTTCCTTATTGAGAGATTTGTCTCATATTCTTCCAAAAGTAGAAAAATAATTGAAGATGACAGACTGGGCATTCTAATGCCCTTCCTCTTTCTCCCTTTAGATAAGCATGAAAATTTTGGTCATTTCATTTTTATTTGGTAATCTAAATATCACTGGGAAATTATTGGGCTGTAATTATTGTTTGTAACTTCCTCAAAGGTTCCTTTTTTTTCTCTCTAGTTGCAGTTGTAAATGGCACTCAGCTGGCAATCCTTTTGTATTTCAGTTTTATCAGAACATTTTAATGGTTTAAGAGGTTGACAAGGATTAATTCTCAATTAGGTATTATAATAGCCAAAAAAAGGAGAGGACGAGAGTCAGACAATCCCTGTGGATATACTTTTTACATTTAAAGAGAGACTGAGTTAATAATGTTTTGCCATCTCATCAGACCTTTGAACTCCTGTGCCTGATATTACATCATTTAGCCAACTTGCACAGAATGTCTTACCACAAAACTTCTATTTTGAATAGGTCATCCTCATTACTCTTTGCTGTCTATTTACAGTAGCTAATGCAGGTATTGTGATATAAAAAAAAAATAAATAAATCCTCGCACTGCACCCAAAGTGGTAGTGCTATTGACGCAGAGCCATATGCCATTATTATTTTGAAATGAAAATCATATTCACGGCACAATGTTTAAAGCGAAGACTGTAAAATTATCTTGTGGTATTGAGCAAGGCTGCTGGCAAGGCACTCTGACCCATCTGGAGTGCTGTAGGCTCATTCAAGGCCGGATTCCAAGCTTTCAAAGAAAAATAGGAGGAGGAGGGGTCTGGGAGTGATTTGTGTGCAACCATGCATCATTGTAAGTGCAGATGCAGTATATATGAAGTATAGTAGAGATATGTTACACAAGCAAGAAAGTGTTCTGAGAGCAAAGGTCTGTAGGGTTAGAAACATCTTTAGACTTTTAAAAGGTTCTTTTTGTTCTTTTCCCTCTTTAGAATATGGGCAGGTTGGTAATATTTTTTTCCTTTTCTAAACAAATTTTCCTTTATATGGGGGTTTGCTTTTGTTTTTTAAACGACTTCTGTCTGCTGTTATCTTTAGGCCTGCCATGCTTAAGAGCATTGACTGATTTTTTTTAAATTTTTTTTTTTTTAGGCAAGACCTTTGACTCCAAGTTGGTAGACTGGAAGTATGAGCTATTTTATCTTAGTAAGGAAGAAGTTAAAACATCTCTTCAGTTCATGTTGCTATGGGTTAGAAGTGGGCAATATCCAGTCCACCTGTTTTTTTTTCTTTTTTGGTTTCCAGCAAAGTCACTACAATATCTTTATACTAGGTCTTGGTTTTGTCACAACAAACCAGGATGCACTGTTTAGGCCCCACTGCCTAAAAAATATCCAAAACCCTCACTCTTGTGAGAAACAGTCTACTATACATATAGGAGAGTTAGGGGAACTCCCCCTCTTCTGGCACTATCCCTCATGGGTTAGAGCACCCCATTTCCTTCCTCTTCTGAGATTCCAGAGTGTGGGTTCCCCTCCTCAGAGTAGGCACCTGCCAGTCTCATCACACCAGCTGGTTTCTCCTGCATCTTAGATTTCTGCATTTAGTTTTCTGTTTTTGTTCCAAAATGCGAAAAGATCATTCAGGCTTCAAAATGTAGGTCTTACCTCAAGGATGTCCTCATTGTGGTTGAGGGCCCAGGGTGTATAAATTTAGATAAGTTTCACTGGCAGCTCGGGGGTCTTGTTACTCTGAACAATTTGCAACCAGACTTCTAGAAAAAAGCTAGCAAGGGTTGCAAGTTAAGCAGTTGGCTTATTCAAGAAAAGATTTGAGAAGGGAAAGATCTAAGGTTCTGTTCTCAAAAGTTGTTAAGTAAAGCAACTGGTGAGCTTTGCTCCTTCTCATATTGCTCTATTTCACAGGAGGAAGGAGATGATGATTAATAGTAGGCCTGGAGGAGCTAAAGAAAAGGACCTGTGGGGTGAATATACCTATGGGTATATTGTGGTTTTGTTGGGATGTGTGGAATTGGACACCGCTGCACAGCTTTAGTCCTTCAATGTTGTAAATTGGGTTTATACATGCATTCTGTGTCTGATCTGAGCATTCTGACTGACTTTTGAATGGGCTTTGATATTTAAACACAACTTTTTTTTTTAAATTGGGTAAACATTCTTTAGACTGTTGTAACTGTTTTTCAGAAGTTGTAGCATCAATAGACTGAATCTAGCCTCCTCCTTAACTTTTACAGGTTTTGCACTTGACATTAACTATATATATGGCAAAATCAGTATAGCACTACTTTGACTACACCTCATTCCACTTCCCATGTGTTTTATTAATGCTAGAAAAGCTTCCCATTTAGGCTGCTTGTCACACACTTGCTGGCAATGTTTGTGTGAGCTTGTACATTAATTAGTACTGGCAGGAATAAGGAGGATACAGGAGAGGAGACATGACCCAAAAATGTGTTTAAGTCATGTTTCCTCCCGAGATGCCTATTCTTACAAAATATATCTTAATAACATCTGTGTCTAATGCCATGGCTTATCCCCATACTCAGTGGGTTCAAGCAGGAGGATTAATAATGATTATTTCACCACTAGAGTAGGAATTTCTGGTTACCTAACAGCTTTTACTTTTTAACTTCCTGTATTCGTTCCTTTAAACTCTCTCTTTTAGTACCTTTTTGCTTCATTAGAATTCTCCCTTACAACCATGAATGCTGTAAACATAGCCATCATTTTCATTCCCTCAGTGCTTTTGGAAAAGCAGGTTTATTCTGTCTGCTTAAGCAGTGAGTAGCTGATGGCCTGAAAATGTGAGCATCACTGATGCTGCACGTAAAAGAAACAAAAGAGGTTTTAAAAAAAAGTAGTATGATTCTCTGTGCTTTTGATGACTCCTATGGACATAGTGGTCACATACAGATTGGCAGTTCAATCCAAAAAAGAAAAACCACTTGGAACTTAATCACAAGCCTTAACTTTTCAAAAGGGTACTTTCTTCTCAGAAAGATACCTTCTTCTATTCCAATGTGTTTGCATTTCCTGGATCTGAAGATTAGCAGAAGCTGAAATAAAAGAAAACACTGCAATAAAGGGATAATACTGAACAGACATTAATTGTAGAATGGCATCAAGAATTCTAGACAGTGATGTATTATCATGAGATGTCCAAAAAGAAAGTCACTAAATATGATACAAAACTACTTTATAAAGCTTTTACTGTTTTTTCTATTGTAGTCTAGCTCCTCCAAAACTACCCAGAACAATCCCAACACTTGGAGAAGATTAATATTGTGCAGAAACTATTTCTGTCTTCATCAGAACACAAATCATTTCCACAGCCTTTGCTGAATGAATATCTAAGGGATTCCATATTGCAGATGACTCTGCTCATATGCTATCTCTAACAAAAACCTCCTGTAATATTGTAAGGTCTCTTAAACAAAGCTGGAGACTGTATGGCTTCAGCCTTAGCGGTTTGGTAATTTAAAAATCATTTGTGGCATTTCACTTTTGAGATGAGAAATATTTTTATCTGTTAGTTAGACTTTCAGTCCTGTTTTCCTTTATTTTTTTCTAAAATCCTTTTTTTTGTCTTTGCTTTGCTACATGAAAGAATTGATGTAAGTAATAAACCTGACCTAGTTCTAGTCTTAAAACTGCAACTGACAGTAACTTGTTAGGGAGTTTGATCTCCTGTGAACTAATCAAGGCTTAGGTGGTAGCCTCTATAGGAAATAGATGGTAGCATAAAAATTCCTCAACAGGTAACTTTATAAATTGGAATGAAAAGTCATAAGAAGAATGTCAGCAGAAATGCTTTCTTAGATCGTAGGAAACTGATGTCTTTCTGACATACACAATGACACAGAGTGGAAAAACATCAGAGGCACAGGTATCTTTCTGTTTGTTAGTGAAAAAACAGAAATAATTATCAGCTTCAAATTATCAGTGATCCAGAGAGACTGTATAGAACTGTGTCTTGCGGTTCTCATGGGGCAGGGAGCAGGGAGAGAATACAGCTCACAACATACTCAATGACTAGAGCTCACATCAAGAATGAAGATAATTTAATTGGCAAGTTTCAACACCTGACACACATCCTTTCTAAAGCAGGAAGAACTGCTGCAATGAAAGTGTTGCTGTCATTTGTAAGGAGTTCACTGCTAACTATATTGACCAGTGAACTAAGAAGCTTGCTGTGTTGTCTGTTGAATTATGATTAAAAGTGAAACATAAAACTCTAGAGATAAAAAGCAACATATGATATTGGCATTAGAGATGCATGTCAGTTACCTAGTGCTGTGTATAGCAACCATGACACTCAAACAGTGCAGCCTGAAGCAGTTACTAAAGGAGTACATAAAATATTTGCATGTCTGAGGACTAAAAGAGTTGTTAAGTGGAAGTCTTTAAATGTTATGTGAAGTACTCTACCATGATCCTGATACTGCTAATGTTTATATACACATATGACTTTCATTGTTCCAAAGCAAACTCAGTCAAATTGGCAAATAGCACTTTGCAAGGTTGGGGGGAATGACATTGATGGCTATTGGGCTAAAGCTGTATCTGCTTCTGAAGCAGGCTTCTGAAAAAGGCTGTACATAATTGAAATAGTCAGAAAGGGACCTGATTGTGGGAGTAAAAAGGAAGGCATTTCTGCTTCTCCATCTTCTTGAGTGTACAGGATACAGTGCCAGTGTTTTGCATGCCTGACTGAAGATGCATTTCTGTGTCATCTCACATATACTCTACCCAGTGAAGGTGCTAGATGTGAGCAAAGCAACAGTTCCATGGCTGTAGCAGGTTTCTTCCACTGTGCAGGAGAAGAATGTAGAGTTGCTATGCCTAATTAAAAAAAACTAAAACTTAAATTTCTATAGTCTGAGCCTATCCATGCTTTCCCTGGGCTACTGCTGAGAAGGGGACAACTCCAACTCAGCTCTTATTTCATATTTCATGTATCGTTTAGTTTGAACATCAAATTTGGCTGAAACTAAAATGGTATTAAATTCTGAATTTTGGAAAAGTTTATTAGTGGAAAAAATACATTTAGATGGTTCCTTCCTAAGGTTTCTGAATGGTGTAATAAACATATATACATCTACTACATGTGGGCCTTATCTGAAGGTCATTGTAATCACAGAAGAGACTAACATTGGTTACAGTGCTCTTTAGAGCAGGCCTGGTGTGATTAGTGGATAATAGCTTCCATGATACTTCATTTCTTGTCCTTTTTATAGAAGTTACAGCTAATGCATCATAAAGTACTAACCCATCACTTAATGTAAATGCCACAAACCAGAAGAAAATCAAGGATAAATAACACAAACTTTGGAATGAAGACTTTCATTTGCATCTGAATATTTTTGTTATCACGACTTATGACTTTTTTCTACCCTGAAATATATGCTAGATAAAAAAATTATAGAGAATACATTGTCTATGGCATTTATTTATACAATAATGCATACAAAGCAATCTTTAACCATCACTGTATAGGATATCAAGTTATCTTTAATTATCACTACAGAATGGTTGCAAAATCAAATAATGTTGGCAATCATCATTCATTATACAATAGCATGATTGCATCTGTTCATATTACTAGATAAGCAGGGAAAATCAAAACAGTGTCTGGTTTATCCACTAAAACTCTCTGAGCAAAATATTGTATCTAACTCTCTTAATATCTCAGTGACTTTGATCTGATTAAAGTCCAAAGACACACAACCACAGATGCAAATTTTCTAGTGCCTCAGAAATTAAGTACTGTTATATTTCAACAGACTGAATAGCTGGAACCATACTCCAGCTGACATGATTATAGGCAGAGTATAAACTTGTGATAGAGAGCTGTCTAAATCTCTGAGGCCGCAGGTGCAGGATTATAGTAAACCCCATTGAAACATTCAGTATTCTGCCTAAATGCATGAGTACAAAATTAATTAGGCAGTTGATCACATAATAAAAGTCTGATGGATAATCTAATGGAAACTACCAGCTCAAAGTCAATAACAAACTTGATTCTTTTATTAGATGCAGCTGACTTTCAGTTCCTCTATTTACAGGATTTGTGCTTAATAGAAGATAAGAAAAAAGTTGTGAGGGTTTTGTTTTGTTGTGTTTTTTTTTTTTAAATGAGAACTCAGTTACAGTATTTATCTCTGTTGGAAACTATAATGTGTAAGCAATGTAGAATTTGTAGATAGATGTATCTGCAAGTAATTCTCTAAGATACTTGGCTGAAAAGCACATCAAAGCATGGTGAAATAATGAGACAGTCTCCAGCTGTTGGATTCCAACAGCTTTTGATTTGTGCTCTAGTAGAAGCTCCAGGTTTTGATTCTCTGTTGATTATTTCCATGGTACTGGAGATGATTTGTGCATTATTTAAAAAATAGGCAGTACATAGCAAACAAGGATGAGTTTGCAAACTGCATCTGAAAGGACATTTTGCTTCCTGATACAAATTATTGCTTCCTATTCCTATGTTCTCCATAACCAGTTGCCCTGGTTAAAAAAGACATTTTAAAATATATAGGTAAAATAATTTATGAAAATAATCTGTAAGGTCATCAGAAAATGTTGTGAGCAAAAACTCTGGGGATGCATGTTCAGGCAGCTTTGGTACTTCCTGTGTAGAGAGGCTGTTGCAGAAATTGTTTTTTCAGAGCCTTCGCAGGACATGTCTTACCATGAGTCCAATACTGTCAAGGGGTTACTACCAGCAGAAAGCAAGTACCTTGAAAGAACTTTGGAGGCCTTATGGAGGACATGAGTTTAGAGTCAAATACATCATCATATTGCTCTGTGAAGGTACTGATGTCACTGCAGATAAAGGTCATGCTCTGGCAGGAATTCTGAAAAGTCTAATTCTGAACTGCAGTCTTCCTGAATTTTCTTTAGAATGATAGAATAAAAATTACAACACTTCAGGGAAAGCATGGTATCTCAGGTTTTCCCTGGATTAAGATTTACATCTGTTTCTACTCTAAATTTTAGAGGTAGTTTATAATTTGGTGATGCATTATATGAAGACTGTTGCTGTTACTTGTTACCAGAATGTCAAAGTTCAACCAACTATACTGGAAAAGGTTTGTGTAATAATGTACCATGATTTCATCAAGTTTACTCTTTTTCTGGTGCAGATCAGAATGATACTTGGGAACCTGAATGTACAATTGCTTGGACGTTTCTCTGTAGTTTAGTCAAAGTCTGTGGTCTCAAAAATTTATTTTAAAAAAAAATCCTACTTTTTTATGTAATCTGATGTTTCTGTTGAACTAGATTTCTTATTAGAGCGGGTTTTCTCATAAGTTTTGAATTTCTGTCTTACAAGATGAAATCATAATAAGTGAACTTTGCATCTACAAATGCCATTTAACAGCAGGATGTGGCTATATTTAATGTGCCTGTCTCAAGCATTCACTTCATAACAAGTCTCTTGTAATTTCAGTATAAAATGTACAAGCAGTCCGAGGCGTAGAAGTCAAGTCACAGATCCTACTGAATCTTGCATTACTTGTAGTAGTCTGGAATACCTTCAATTTCAAGGACTGAAAATGTTTACCATCAGAATAGCTCACCCACCTATTAGTTCATTCTGCTGGGAGCAGTTTGATACCTGGAGTTTGAATCTGGTCAGCCTAAACAAATGGCTTGATCCAGGCATCCCATGCCCTGTGTGTGTGTACCAACTGCTAACTAGGCTGCCTTATTCTCAGGGTATTCTCTGGCTGTGCATTAAAAAAATTGTTGACTGCTAAAACATTTTGTGTGGAGCTCTGACTGAAGCCTATGCTGAAAGTAGCTATTGGATTGACCTTCTGAGAATACTTGGATAGAGGAATCTTTAATTTCTGCTTGGTTTCGACCATACAAGATTTGAAACTCTACAGTCCTTCCCAAACCTCAAGAATTAGTGACATAGAAGTATATGCTTAAAACCTTGGGAAAATTTAAAAATAAAAGATGTATGGAGTTTAGAGCTAAGCAGGTGTTTTCAAGACTAGTAGATGAAAGTTAGGAATATACATGTTACAGATGTCTCTCTGCTTTGAGAGGTCTTTGAACAGTGTGTTGTAAATATGTTAATCATATTAAAGAGAAGATGAAATCTACACCTTGCAATCTTGATGCTCTTTAGTTTCTGTGTGTGATAATTATTTATTATTACATTCTATTCTACATGTCTGACTTGAGTATCCTAGAAAGCCTCCATTTCATAGTAGTGCTGTTCAGTTTTCAGTTTTATTTATTTTTCTTTTAATCTTGGTCATATTACCCTTTCCCTCTGGAATGTAAATTGTGGTGAGGCTAAGAAGGTAATGAAGGCACATCTTAAGCGATTTACTCATGGTCTTAGAAAGTTGCCTTCAATCTACCTGATATAAGCTACTGCTCAGTGAGACTCTAAAAAGGCTATGTAGCCAAAGACAGATGAGTAAATTTTATTTGTGTATTTGCAGTGTCATCCTGAAATTTTTAGAAACTGATTGCTAAATATTTAAAAGAACTTCCCCTATGATAGTGTGTGCCACTGGAGGGACAAGAAATAGGAGTCATAGTTTAGATTTTACAGATCTTCTAGCCATGGGTTTGTTCGGTCACATAGGTATGTCTCTTTTACTCTGGCTTTTTTCCTTTTTCCCACTGTGGAAAAAAAGTGCTTCATGGCTACTACTATCCAGTCCAGCAGAATAGTTTCAACACTTGTTCAGTTTAGGTCATAGCTAGTACTTCATCTAGAGAGTAACAACGTGTATTCCGCTCTTTAAGTTAAGTTAGTAGTGTGGGTGAGAAGAATGCTGCTGTTGCATACTGTTGCATTTTGTTAAGCATCCAAGTTTGAAAAGGAAGATCCTTCAAGAGAGAATGTCAGCAATTTTATAAATAAAAACATAGCCACTGAAAAGTATATCAAACTTATTCACAGTGTCATTATTTAATAATTTTAAAACCATAACTGAGGGTGCCAAAAGCCATTGAAAACATTCAAACAGTCAGCACAGTCTTTGTATCAACAAGGAGTAGCTGTCAGAGCAAGTTATAGCTCACAAGTATGTCTGTAAACTAGCAATAAAGAAATGGAGTTTCAGGTTTAAATTCCTGCATTTTAAGGGTTAAAACTATCCTCCATGCACTTGTAATACAATTTCCCTTGAAAAAAATGGATTGGATATATCTGTATGTAAGAAGCAGCAATACCCTGCACACTTGTAAGTAGTGGTGTACTAAGGCCATTTTGGTACCAACACTTGTCAGGATGGATTTCTAAATACCATCAAAGTGTACTGAATACCATCAAAGTGTACTGAATATCAAGACTCAAATAATGGGTATGCTATTGGAATATGCCTAATGGGAACTTTGGAGGCTTATCTAGATATCCATTATTTTGTTTTCTAAACTAGTCTTTGTTTTTTGCAGATGTAGTCCATCACTTCCATACACCATGTTTAATTGATAAATGTAGTACCTATGAAAAAATAGTGACAAAAACATTAAGTTACATGCCATCTCAGAATATAGTAAATGCAACATGAGGTAATGAATAATCAAATATCACTGTAGTAACAGAATGTCATTTTAAAGATCAAGGTATTTATCAGGAGAAAACAAAACAAAACAAATGGAGGTGCTAGTTAAATAAAAAAACAATAAACTACTTTTTTTAAAAAAAAGCTAAATTAATCAGATTTATGCTTTCTTTTTAATAATTCAAGACACAAATCTGTGAAGATTTGTTTTCTCAAAGTGTTTAACTAGTCAGTAATACTGGCTACAATACTCCCATTTAAAAAATGACCTTTTAAAGATGCTCTATAAAATTAAGTTTTAATGGGTGGTAATAAATGGTGATACTTCCATAGGATGAAATGCAATACTAGCCTGAAGTTTTTGCCATATGCCATCAGTTTCAGTACCATGTTGTGTATCCTCTTTCATTATTTTCAAGCATAGAAAGTATGATGATAATACAGTGTTTTAAATAAATGAAAACACTTTTAATAGTATACTTAGACCACACTATCATCTTTGCTGAGTAACGGTGTTCATATTGCTTTCATAATGCTTTTTCTGATAAGTACTTTGATATTTTTTTAAAAAATAGGACAGTCTGCCATTTTAAGGTCTTACATTTTCCTTGTAACTAATTGAATAAGAACTGGCTAGTTGAAGAATAATTTCAAATCAGCAGTATCAAAACATAGGTGTGTACTGCTGAGAAAGAACTGTACTGTCTTTTCCTGAAAGTCGAATGAGAAACTTAAAAGCTAGTGACCCCTCAAGGATCTAAAAAAAAAAAAAAAGTTTCTTGATGGGCATGAGGAGAGCAGAAGGGGAAGCAAAGAGAGAGGAGGGGAAAGGAGTGCCAACTTGCATCATTAAACTGGTAAATGGAACTAGAATATCAGCCTCCCTACTATCAGCAATGATTGGAATTAATCCAGGAATTCAGAATGTCTGTAAATGTGTCTTCGGTTGTAGCCTTTGGCATAGATTTATATTCTCAGTCCCTTGGGCACTGAATTTCATTTCCTCATTTGCTAAATGAGAACAATTTATCCTAAATCAACGATAATCAGAGTAAACACTATTATTAATTTATTGTTTCCAGACTAGGAAAAAACAGTAAAATGAGGCTCTCTTCTTTTATCAGTGCTTTCCCTACCCCTTTTGCCCTGAGGATCCTATTAGCTGAAAGCTGAGCAACTCTGTTTCATCAGAAATAAATTATGCCTCACTTTTTTAATGTAAGTACTGAAGGCTTGTAAAGATTAGAAATACGTTTGAATCCACTATCACTTGATGTTATTTTTCTTGATGTTCCAAGCTTCTTTAGGGGAATGAAACAACTTGTTCTTTTGAAAGCAAAGAACAGAGTTGCTTTAAAAGAACATCAGCACAGATTTTAGTTGATGTACAAAATAATTCAAAATCTGTACAGAAATATTTAAAGTAATGTATAGACAGTCTGAAAGACAGCTGTCAGAATTTCTGGCATGTATAAGAAGCAGAATGTTTTTAGGGCAAATAAGTGGCAGAACTAGTCACCCTCATTTTTTAAATTATTAGAAAACTGTAATTCCCCAGCAACAGTAGGCTAATTCTCACTTTCTTCAGAAAGGAGCTAAGGATGAAAAAACACCTTTAATTAATAAACACTGCTAGCACTACTTCAGTAACAATCTGCTGCAAATGAAACTCTTAATTGCCTCAGAACAGAGTGTTGTATACAAATTCATTTTACTCTTTAAGTGCTGTTCTTTGTTGTTGCTATTTTACAGTTTTGTAGGATATAAAAGTAGCTTTGCCAGGTTCCTTGTCACTGAAAGCAGTTCCTCTCAGCTCTCCATTTGGGGGGAGCACTGAGGTTAAAAAGCAACCCAAAACATTCCTTTAAGACCGCATGATAGCTAGAATAGGTAGCTCTCAGTGCAATCTAAATCCAAGATAAATTAAGCTGTGTGTGAAGCTTTTGTAAATGAACTTATGCTTGAAATTCCATAATGAAATTGTATGATGAAAGGAAATAGAAAAAAAATTAAGTATTGAGTTGTAAAAGAAACATAGAAGGACAGCATATATGTATATTTGTGTATATATGTTTGACATTTTGGAACAAATTGTGAAAAAAAATTTTGGACTTTTCTATAAAGCTATGTATATTTTTATTTTTTTTCCTGTGGGATATGTTCTGAGATTTATTTTATTTTAATTAATTAATCTTCCAATGAACTTCTTTTGGGTGTAACTGTCAGAAACTCCTTGAATTAGGCAGGAGCTACATCTTCTATGTTTGTGAAGAAAGCACCAGAGAAACACAACTAGCATAAGAGTATTTTGAGTATGTGCAGTCATGATTCTTTGGTTTTTGAATTCTCTGAAGTCTTATTTCCATTATTAGGAATTATGGAAATACAAAACTGTAGATGTAATTTGTGAGGCATACCTGCATTGAGATGATAAGGAAAAGACATCTAGATGAATCTGTACTTAAGGACTGGAGAAACTTAAATAGAGGAGTGGAGAAACAGACATAGACATTCTTACATAGACATTAAAATCTCTTGCAGTGACTTTGGTTATGGGAAAGTTTTTAGCAAGTTGTTGAACACTGTTCAACACCTTTTTTACTATGTATTCTTTTAAATGCATGTGAAAAATGCTGAATTTGGGTTATTTATATCAACATGGTCTTGACACCTGAAATAAGCATTCCTGCTTTCTTCTTTTTTAGAATTATTGAATGAGTGAATAGTTGCAAGTCTTGAAGAGAGCAGAAGAAAAGGCTGGTAAGTAAATACTTATTTTTTAATCTAGAGCATAGAATATATATTGTGAAGGAGAAAATGTTTAGGATTGTTTTACTTGCTTGATTTGATGGTCTAGACAGTTTAGCAAAAAAATTATTTTTGCTGCTTAGCATAGTGCCTTTGTCATGCACTCAGTTCATATACAAGACTTGAGGATTCTTGATGTGTTTTGTTGGGGATTTTTTCTGTGTAGAGACTGGGTTTAGATGCAAAATCCATTATGAAGTTCAGCCTTTCCAGAAGAGAGGTACTTACACTTAGTAATAACAGTCCTTACCACATCGGTTTATAATGGGATCAACAAGTATAAAGATGTAGTGCTATTGATTTTTTCCAAACTCTTGGGTGAAACTTAATTAAAAAAGAGAACAGATTTTAAGGACACTTGTAATTTTAAATTTATTGGCTGGGGTTATGAATGTTCTTCTGGCACAGAACACATCCTTGCCAGCCAAGGGATCCAGTAGCTGCTTGTTTGTAGATGTTACCCATTAAGAATATTTCCTAGTAACAGGACTTGAGAGTGGAGCCCTAGGATCCCAGGCAAATCCCTACCTCTTGCACCTCCCTTTGGGTGCAATCTAATTTCTCTAAAGTCAGCACACAGATTTGAGGAGTAATGCTCATTCCTGTTCCAAATGAAGTGCTTTGTATAAAGTAGAGCAGATGCAGCCCCTCTGAATTCCCACAACAGATGGAATAAGGAGCTGTATTGCAGAATATTCTGGAATGGTTGAGTTATGACAGATTTGGCTTTAAAGCCCTACTTTCAGGTAGGCAGACAGAAGTTTAAAAATACATTCTCTGATGACCTAGAAGTGGCTTTTTGACCCTTAGCATTACAAGGTGAGATAAGTGCATCCTAGTGTCGGATAGGTTGCTATTTGTACAAAATACTTAATACTTGCTAATAAGAAGAAAATAAATGAATGTGACACTCCACTCTCTGATAGTTAGGGGACAAACTTCTGGAATGTGAGAAAATAGATGAAAAACCATTGAGGTCAGAGCATTGTGACCTTTCTTTCTCATGTTTGCCTTTGGAAAACAGCATGTTTGAAACACCAAGAAAGTAGGAATGTCATTGCCTATGTTTATTATTCCATGCCTAACCCCTGAAGTTCATATTTTTGTTCTTTTTTATTTTGTTTTTCTAATGGTTCTAAAATGTATATTATAGTGTTAGCTGTTGAAAGTATGATCTATCATAGCAAAAAACTAATTAAAAGGAAAAGCAACACAAAAGTTATATGGAAATGAATTCATTAATATCTTGGCAGAGATATCTTGAGGTGCAGTTTCAAGATTTGCATAGACCATTCTAAGCCTGTGCTACAGTCAGAATGGCAGCTCTGATTTCCTCACCTCTGACCCCATATTCCTTCTCCCTACTTACATTGCCAATTGCAAGGGTGCAGTAGCCCAATCAGAGGAAGAAAAAAAAAAAACGCCACCAAAAAAACCCAAACTGCTGCCCCTCCTGCCCCAAGTCAACTCTGTCATTCAGAAATGGTAAGAACAGATTTTTCCTTTAGGAGTAGGCTTGAGTTTGATGTTACAGTGCAATTCTGCAGTGACTATTGCCAGTGCAAGAGGGAGAGAGAGACAGAGATGGAGTAACAGATGAACAGCAGCTCCCAAAAATGCTTTGCAGTCAACAAAATCCAGAGAACTGCTCCATGAGTTAGAATAAACATTGAATCATGGTATAAATGTTAGTTCATAAGCCTCTTTGATTCAGCTTCCTATAAGATAAAATTTTAGTTTTATATTTAGTCAGAGTTCAGCAGTAGATGTAACTGGTATAAATGGTGGTATTTCTATGACGAGTGGCACTTACTAAGTACTGCAGATATCATTAGGTGCAATTTCACCCAATCAATCACCTAAAAAGGCAAATTAGTGTCATAAAGACGGCTTGAGGTTTCTAGTAAGCCTCACATTTACTGTTTTGCAAGCAGAATAAAAAAATGCTACTGTTCAGATACTATATTAACATTTCAAATTCAACTTGTGCTTTGGACATTTGTTTGTCTGGTGCTTATGTCTAAATACATTTGCATATAAGGAAATTTAGTACTGTCATTGTGATGTTAATATAAATGCTTTTTCTGAAGAAGACCGGGAGTAGCACAAAACTCCAGGAACTTCATATTTAAAAATAAATAAGCAAGGAGATGATTATAAACTACACAGTGTTTAAATCTTGGTGCCTAGCAGGCAAAAGTTTGCAATCCAGAAAATGTGCATAACTATTTATGTTATTCAAGGTCATCACAGTAAAGATAGCAAGTAAATTTTGGAGTTATCTTTAAGATTATTAGGACTGTTGGAAATTCAAGCCCTGACATTATCTATTTAAGGAATAAAATATGGTTAAATATGAGGCTAGACATGTTTGTGACAGATATTTCTTATTTAAGATAGCTCTTTATTAGATAACTCTTCTGTTGATCCATGAATCAGAGACAAACTGAAAAGTAAATATATACATGTATACTACAGAATATGTGCCATTACTTGACTGCATGAAAAACAGAAATCTAAAAAAGAAACATTCCAGGAGTTATCTGCCCTGCAAATGACTATAGTCTAAAGGAGTAGTTAAAGACTTCATCCAAAATTAAAGGAAGAAGAAAAAAATAAATACAATAATTTTAAAAGAAAATCTTATTTTTGTGAACACATATCTCTTACTGTGGTCTTTTTTCCAGTATAATCAATGGCAAGATGCACATATTACTAATCTGCAATTTATTCATTTTAATAATTAGTTGGTAAGATCCATCAAACTCATGAGGGGTTCTGTTGTCAATAAGTTTTAAATACAAGATCCACAGTTGTTTACAGCTGAATCATTCACAATGTGTATCAATCAAGTTTCAATAAAATGCTGGTGATAAAATTTCGGAGTGAAAGAAGAGAAGATTTCAGCTTAAAGAATGTATTGGACTAACCTAAACAAGGTGCAGTATAAATGCTTCCCACACCACAGATAACACTTGTGATTAATGTAGGTAGAACACTTTCACTGTGTAATGTTATGCATCACAGTCATAAAGGCATGGAAAGTAGTACTTTTAAAGAGCTATGGCTGCTTTTGCTTATAACAGAGAGCATAAATGAAAAGGGATTAATAAAATATCTTTCACTACAATTATAAATCAAAATAAGAGATACATTAAAAAATTAACAGAACATTGTCTGGAAATCACATACTGTACAGGAATGTGTTCCCCATTCAACTTCCAAGAGGATTCTCATTAGTTACAGTAGAGTTACAGAACATTAAATATCCAACAAAAATGTTGCATTGCCCTTCTGCTGAACGAGTTTCCCTGGAATGGGAAACTGATTTACAGTTTCATGGGGAAGACAGAGTGTGGTGTGTATTTGCATGAGGTGCAGTAATTTAGATCTCCATCAACTTGGTTTGGAGATGTCATTCTTGTTTAGTTCAAGTTGGGCAGCAGTTGGAAGGCAAGTGAAAACGGAAGATGGAAGGGAAATCAGTATATACCAAACAGAACAAATAAAATAATATATGGGTAAAAAGGGAATGAAAACATGAGAATATTTCACATTTCGTTTTCAGTACTTGCTCTTGGAAATAATTTGGGAGAAATTCTAAGATAACCTGTGAATAAAGAATTCTTAGTGTTGCAATGACACTGTTGTAGCAACAATTCAGGGACTGCTATATGTTTCCTGAAGTGATACAACCAAAGTTACATGATGAAATGCTTACTTTGCATTAGCTTTCTGAAAATATCGTGCAACTTTCTTATGCGTGGTTCTTCCACACAAAGTGAAAAGACTGTTCAAATGCAAAGGTATAATTGACTGTCTATTGGAAGCCACAGCTCTGTGCAATAATATGTAGCTTATAATTTATAGTTAGCTGTATTGGAACCATATAATAATCCAGCAGCGATAAGCAGCTGTAGTTTGGACATGTTTTAAGGTACAAGTACTGCACTCTGACTTTATAACTAGGAACATTGGAAAGAATGTTTCAGATGGACTTGAATTTAGGTGTCTAAGATGCCAAATCCTAGATTGAGTGCTGTGAATATACTGCAGGATGAAAGTCTTGATTTCCTGAACATCCCTAGATTTTTGTTCCATTTCTAAACTTCAAACATTAAACAAATAGCTACTTCTGAGTGCTATGAATCTAGAATTTTTTGTGTGTGTGTCTGTGTGAAATATCCAGTGTTAATTAAGAAGTGAGAAACATAACCTAACTTAATCACTATTATGCTACTCCCCTTGTATTTCATCATGGAATAATTTTTTTATTCCTGTAGCAGTAGAAATTGCTATTTGATATAAAACACCTGATTGTATTAGGTGCTGTATATACACAGAATAGAAATTTTCTATCCAGAAGAATTTAATCTGTAGACAGACAACAGATTGTACTGTTACCGTGTTTAATACCATGGCAGTTTTTGGAGTGGCATGGTTTTTAAAGATACATGTCATGAAATGGTTTTGTTCTTTTGGATTCTCAGTCTTTAAGTAATGAGCAAGCTTATATACTTCAGATTTAGAAGCTTTAAATACCCAGGAATATTTTATATTGCTAAGGTATTGAAACAACTTACTATTCCCTTTTGATCAAAATAAAAATAATTCTGTGATATCAGGAATTGTTTTTCAATAGGTGTTTTCACACAAACTGGTTATTGCTAGAAGTTGATTCTCTGTGTAAAAGCAGGAGTGGGGAATGGAGGACAGAAAAGAAAATGGGTTTTAAGGAAAAAGGGTGGTATCCTAGCCAACTGCATCATGCATGACAAGGGCATGATAGCCCTGCATCATGACAAGGAGTTAGAGAAAAATGGAGTAATTTAGTGTAATCATATGTTTAGAGAAATATAATGAGTAAAAGGACTAATGAATTCAGGTAATACGGGTTTGTCTCCTGTGCTTATCAGGGTCTTGTAACTGAGTAAGCATCATTTTGCTGTGTAATAATAATAATAATAATAATAATGATACATCTTCTCCTTTATGCTTTCTGTCTTAACTATTTTAAACTACACACTCATCAGGTCAAAAGCTAATGCATATTGTGTGTGAACAGTAACCTATTACAATGAGTGTATTTATCTTAGTTGCTTAAAGAGCTCTAGTGCCATATATTCCTAATCATTGCTGGTGACTTTTGGCACTTGTAGTGTAACCACTACATAATAACAGCCATAGAATTTGGTGTATATATAACCTAGATATGCCTCTTGTTATCCAATATCTGTCTCAGCTGCATAGTGTGCTTTCCTTGTAAATAGTTTTGCTGAAATTATACTATCATTTGAACACCATATTCATATTCATATTAAAGGGTGGGAGTGAGGGTGGTGTTGTCAGTAACACTGAGTAGCATAGTTGAGACATTCTCTTCCTATTCCAACCTCTCCGTAGAAAAGCACTTTTTACATTAGGTCTGACAGTGAAAATAGAGTATTTTCAAAAATTCTCTTAAAAATGAGGATTAAATACTGGAAAACTCAACCCATCAGTTAAACAAGCCTATATAGCATATTCCATAAGAATTTAAAAGTTACTTTAGCATTTGGAGTACGAGCACAAGATCTACATTCTCCGGTTAAGGAAGTAGTTTGTCTCAAAAAAAATTCTTCTCCCAAAAGCTTCTTCAGAACAGTTCTAATACTTTTTATCTGGCAAGAAATATAATGAAATACCAAGCCATATTTGAATTTTTCTCCTCTAAACCTGAAGAAAAAAAAGGAAGTACAGTCAAATGGAACTCTTGTTCTCTTAGTGCATGCTCAGAACATTTGAAAGGACACAAACATGCTTCATTTGCAGTTTCACTGAATCTGTTTTCACTATTTTTCCAATTCAATATGAATATTTAATAATTTTTTAATGTCAGCTTTTCGCTTCTTTTTAACTATCCCTTTCTTTCCACCTATGCTCACTTATTTTATATATATCATTTCACACCTGTATTTTTCACCTTCTCCAGTAGGGAAAAATAGGCTAGTAAGACTGTTCTTTGCTTTCTGAAACTTGTTTTTCTTTTGGCTCTGTTTACCTAAAGGAAGGGTAAAAGAAGGGAAATGTAGAATGCAAAACTGGAAAAGTTAGGATTTTACTACTACTACATAACAAAATACTTGGCATGGGGGGGCATTCAAATTCCATTTTTATGAAAAAAGAAAGTTGTCACCAAATATCTTGTTTCAGAAAAAAACCCAGTTGTTTCTTTCTTAGAAGAAAACATTTAATAATAAGAATTGTTTGTCTCAATGATCCCAGTGTGTAAGAAGTGGTTGCAACTGATGTTTTGATTGTTTTAGAGTGAAAACCTAGCTCCTAAAATTGAATTTATACTTCTGCATTTAAAGAAAGTCCATTATGATTCTGCAGTGCAACCTTAGAGGCAACATAGGCCACAGCTAGTAGTTCATATTGGATGGAATTAATCTTTGCCTAATGTCTTTTTACCTTTATTATGTTAATTTTTCTATCACTCGTATTGAATAAAGTTGGCGATATAAATGCTAAAACTTGAACGAGGATTCTATTTTTCCAAATATATTGGTATATACATAGATTAATTACTTTCACTAAGAAATTATTTTTATGGGTTTTCAAACTGAAGAAAAAATAGTTTTTCAGATTAAGGAGAAAACATATAAAATACAACACCTGCTGTGATATCCTTTGCCCTTCACCCGAAATCTTCCTTAGTTTAATCAGAAAAGTTCATACTAAACATCCTGTGCATGCTAAGTATCACCTTCTCTGCAAAAACAGTGGAAATAATAACTAGAAAAACTTCTCCATGTTCCTACTTCCCATGCCTGTTCCTGTTATCTCTTGACCTTTCCTCAGTTCTTTGTCTCCATATAATTCCTCTGGTGTTTTTGAGCAAAGTAGCCAGCAGAGATTGTGATTTCCATTCCCAATTAGAGGACAGAAGCAGAGGAAGGTAAATAAAAGCCATCTCTGTGAAGCTCTGAGGATTAGAGCAGGGACCAGCATAGCATTAGCAGCAGCATATACGTGACAGTCTCCTGCTTGCCCGTTACAGGCTCTAGACTGATGAACAAAGTTTTTGGTTATAGTCAGCACATCTGTCTTCCTCAAGAATTAGTTATTGAAGCAGAATGTACTGTAGAATTTCTGCAGCTTCACTGGAGTACAGCACCCAGGTATCATATGGAATTATGTAAACTCAGAAGTATAAGATTTTATAATAGTTTCTTATAAAAAGTCCCTGTCTCTTGCCTGTGAACAATCCACAGATTTGTTGTACTCCTACACAGGTATTCGCTTGCACTACTGGGCATTATCTGTGAAATGCAGATGCTTACTGCACTGTCATTCAATATAGTTTATTCAAGATGGTTGTCAGCAGAACTGTTTGCTCTGAAAAGTTAAAACCAAGCTAATACTCAGAGCTTGGTGACTTAACAGATGTTTACGTGCAGTTGTGTACTGAATGCTTCAAATAGAACACTTTTACAGCAAATTTCAGACATTTTGGTTAGCCATTGCTGTTGGCAATTTTATAGTCTTGGCAACAAGATTTATAACAAACTCACTAAGGTGTTCTCTCAGTGACAAAGACAATTGTTCCTTTCCAATAGCACCTGGCCCAGTACCTGTGCTAGCATTGGAAGCAAAGGGAGAAGACCTATGCCATTTCAGACATACAAGGTAGCAGACTGGACCATGGGGGAAAGGCAAGCCATCTTGCCCTGCCTTCCTAACTAGCTCATCACCTTTGGGTGTGCCTGTCCCCGTGGCCATTTCACAATCCCAGAAGTTCTATTTCATATTTACTTAATGCCAGCATATGACTATTTGCATCTACTTTCTCTCCCCCTTTGCTTTATCCCCTCTAATCAGCTTGCTCCAATATATACATCATTTCTCTAGGCAATATGTTATCTCCTTTAGGCCATCTTACATTCTTTCTGATTGCAGTTCTTTATATTTCATGCAGTGTATTACTGTTCCTTACCATCTATAATACATTGTAACCATAGATACCATGCACAATTCAAACATGAATCTTCAAGGCTCCACATTTTCTTTTGTAAATATTTTGATGAAAAGAGTGATTATATTTCAGATCAAGTCTTCAACAGAATATTAGTTAAAAACATTGAAAGAATTAAAACTATATGCCCAGAAGTGTGTATCTTTAAGAGTACAGGATGAAGTTGAATCTGAGACTCACAACTACTGCATGTCAGCATGAAGTGCTACTGAAAGGTACTTTATTTTTGTATTAGTGATCTCTCAAGGCCTGATCCAAAGTCAATTGCAATGAAGGTAAGACTTTCCATTGATTTTAATTTGCCTTGGAACACAGGTCTTTTATAGTTTTAATTAATAGCTTAAAAAATGTGTTTTATGTAATTTGTAAAGTGCACAGGATGAATATAAATATAAAATATTGTTATTCTCCATTCCAGACTTAGGCAGCATTCACATCGACTGGAGGGTATTCAACCACAGAAGTAGTTGAACTGGTTTTTTTGAACGGAGAAAAAAAAAAATCCCATGCTTATTATGAGAATATTTTTGGTTTAATACTGTCCTTAACCTCCTTAGGGAAATCTTTTATAAGGATACTTTAAAAGCAGAAGTTCTGCCTCTGAATATGGCTGTTAAAATCATTATACATTTTTAGGAGTAAATAAATTTAGGAGAAAAGAAATGCATAATGCAGCACCCTTTTATCAAGGGCATATACCATGCACCAGATGGAAAACAAACTGTGTTTACAACATTACCACTATCGCCACTGACACTACTAGATCTACAATATGTTGTAGCAGCAGCTCCATTAACCTTGCTAGTTCTTTGGAGTTGCCTGGTAGTCTGCCCAATCTGTGTTTGTTGTCAGCAAATGGATCAAATTAGGAGATTTTCATTCTGTTTATTGACCTTTTCCCTCCTCCTTCAATTTAGTCCATAGTTCATTCAAAATTGTTCTAGTATTGCTCTGTGAAATACTGCAGATAGATATCTCTGTATCTGTCTGCTCCTACCTATGTAAATTATACTGTCTTACTTCAGAGGTGAAACTTCAGGAGAACAATTCATAACAAATGTGTTGTAAACCCCCAAATTCTCACCTAGTTGATTGCCACAGTATGTAGTGTGACTTGCCTATGCTGTTGACCTTTACCTGCATTAGGACATGCTGCTGTCTCTCAAGGCAGTCTTGTCCACAGGGTCTTTCAGTTTTCAAATAAGAGCAATCTTCACAACTCTTATTTATTTATTTAACATAGTTATACTTACTTGTCTGAAGTTTTGGGGAGCAGGTGGGGATGTATATTTTTTTTATATGAGTTAACTAGAAGAGTGATTCTGTTGCCCTTCCCTCTATACCTTTGCTCCAGGCTGGTGAGAAGATGCTTAGTTTCTAACCTACAGCCTGTCTTGATGGAGATACTTCACACCATAATTCCATTATCAGTTCAATTCCGCAGGAACCAGTGCAGTCCCATATGTCACTAGGCATTGTTCCCACCCTGTCTTTTTGCTACAGAAATTCACACACAGCCACGTGACAACCCTAGACTGTGAACTGATCCAGCCCAAGCCTAACTGTTTTGTGCTGCTGTGATTTTCAGCTAGATATGTTTCCTACCTCACCATGCGACTGCAAGAGCACTTCCAGCACAAGGGAGAAACAGAACCAAGTGCCTTTGGGTGAGGAGAAGAGCAGAGTCACTCATCTCCCTAACAGTGCTTACCAGACTAAACTGATTGTGGATGAAGATGCTATGTTAGCTAGAAAATCTGAATGCCTTAGAAAGCCATTTTCAATTAGATTATTATTTGGGATGACGTGATATCCTCCATATACCTACTGGAAGACACCTAAGCCATTTCTTGGCATTCTTCATATCTTTTTTTTTTTTTTCCCTTGGCAGTTCAGTTTATTAACATTATAAAGCAAACAAAACTGTAGGGGTAAGAGATAGATATAACCTGATACTGGCTTTGTGCAACCTCCCTTCCACTTCTTCCTGTTGTGTGAGTAGAGCTGATCAGGCAGTTGTGATTTAGATCAACACTACTTGCCACAGCAAGCTGAATAACCTCCTGACCTTCAGTTCTATTGTGATACACAGGTTGCATTTTCTCTGAGCTAAAAGCAACTCACACTGAAGGGAAAATAAGGCCTGCTTCTCAGTTTAGACAAGATTCAACACACTGCATCAGGAATTTGGCAGACTGAAATGGTAGAGTTTTTTTCTACTGTATAAAATATGGCAAATATAACAGCTGTTTCAGTGGTACCCTTACATTCACCTATGTCATGCACAGTAAAAAAGTTTAGATTGCTCTATGAGGAATAATGAAGGAAAAATAAAAAATTAAGAATTTAAAATTTTCTGCATGCATAGTTGCAATATCCCCATTCTGCTTAAATCATGTATCAACATATTGTGGTCTACGTAAGGACAGCCAGAGTAACACATGGTTCTGAAAATTTACTTCCAATTTATTCTTTCAAATTTAAATAACATATAAACCAGTTTGAGATTCCAACAGTTTTAATAGCAATGATAGACAGGGGTTATTTTCTCTACCCACAAGTACTGTTTTTGCATCTTAACGCAAAGCTTATCTTGCATTGGATCTGGAATTTTGTGGCATAGACTAAAGCCATTTGGTAAAATTCCTTTCATCTTTGGACTAGTCTGTTAGTTCAAGTGTGCTTTGGCAGAGCAGCTCGATGTTTTCAGATGAGGTGTGATCTAGTCACTCTGTAAAACAGTCCATAATAACTATCACTGTTAGTTGGAGCAAGAAGGTAATAGATATAAATGAGAATATATTGATTCATGAAATCATCAGTTTATCATTGTAATTGCAGTTATTTAAGTTGCCAGGATTGATACTACCAAGAGATCAGTTGTGACTATATGCTTCCTTGGTTTTAGCAAGGGGTAGCATTTGGGATGTAGCTTATTCCAGTAGGAACTGATGCATAGCTTATAGGCATATGTAAAGGTGGTTTGAGAGCTCCCCTCTACCTCGTATTTCGCAGATGGCATGATGCCTTAGACTGTGGTACACAGACCACTAAGCTGAATTGCATGAATCTAAACTTTCCTTTGTAATGCCTGTAGGCCACACATTCTTTCTGTAATGTGTCTGCACACACAAGTGAGGAAAAAGATCCTTTATACTTAGTCAGGTTTGGTCCATGGGTGCCCTGCTAGCAGCGTAATACTGTACCAAGAAAGTTAGAACATCTTATGCAGTTTGTATTTCAGATAAAACTCTGGGTCAGTACTAAAATCATTCCAGTTTTGCCTTTCTGACATTTTCTTGACAGACTTCTAAAGAATGCAGTATGTTGGGAGAAGACCTGTCCCTCTGTTGCTGTACTAAATTAATGATTAAACTGTGTAATCCTAGTGAAGGTAGGTGTATACTTTCCCAAGTAAAGGTGACTGCCTGAGTTTGATCTGCTCTTGAGAATTAGAGAAGGCAAAGTTCCTAGCAGATTTTTTTTCTAGTCTGTCTCAAATAAAACATTTAATAAGAGCAACAAACATTATATGCACCATTCTTCTTCATGGATATTATTATACAGTAAGCATGCATTTTTTAAGATATTAGTATTATGTGTATTTGTCTTCCATATTTGCTATTAACATGAGAAATAATATTTTTGCCCATATTAGATATTATTCCTTCTTAATCTATCAGAACTATTTACAAAAATTTGGTTCTACCAGAAAATATTGTGCACAGGCACAATGTATCTGCTGTCTGTGAGGCTTCTTTTCTGTTTACTGCTAAGTTGGCTTCTCTGTAGAACTGTCAAAGGTGGGTGAAGCTGAACAGTTGTGGAAGCCTCCTGCCATACTTACCTCTAACGGACTGCGGTACCAGACTGAAATCTGGGATCTCCTGTCACAGCAAAGTTGAAATAGTGCTTTTCTGGGTACCTGATAATAGAAGAGGTTACTTTTTAGAACAGCTTACCTCATAGTAAATGGTTTACGAGAAGCACTGGTGAGCCATCATTCATTCAAGCCTGTTATAGACAGTTCTTTGTCTATAACAAGACAACAGGGAAGCTCAAATTGATAGCTGAGTCCTACCGATATCACTTGTCTATTCATTCCATTGTGTACTTTGCCTGCAGTGTTTCTGAAAGATAAAATAGTGCTTAGTTTGATGAGGAGGAGTGGATAGGAAGAACGCTTTTTTTTAACCGTTTGGACATAATAAGAAATAAGATATCTTAAAGTAGAATCTATTTGTTTCTTATTTTCACTGACACTCCTGACATGACATTCTTTTAGAGCCTTCATTATGAGCAGAGTTTTATGTGTAATGCATGTGGGCAGGTATGTAAAGGAGTAACAGAAAGGAGAGCATAAAAAAAGAGAGGGAAACCAACAGCCACAGAGCAGATACAAAGCTTCTGTTGAAAGCATCATTCAGGATAGGATATGAGAATCTTTCCTAATAAGGAGAAGGAGCTGAACAAGAGTAATTAGGGACAAATAGTGACCCTGGTTGCTCCATACAGTTTGGTATTGTATCGTCGTAAGTCTCCTGCTCTTTCGATCATGCATTAAAATAGTAAGTTCCCATGCAGAGTGTTTCATTTTACTCAGAAGTTATGCTTGCAGGCATAGATCCAGAATCATGCAAAAGGGACAACAGTGTATTGACTTTATTGTTGCCCTCTCCTGGCTTGCGAGCATGAGTAGAAGTTGCAGTATTAAATAAGCAGACAGGAAAATGCATTAGGCAGAAAATTATTAGTCACCTAATAACTGCAGCCATTTTTATGTACCACACACTGAGACCTTGCCCTTGTTCTTTATGCTTTTATAACATCTTGATTTCATTATTGGAATTCTGTCTTTATTGACATGCCACTGAAATCTATTCACTCCTTAGTAGCCTTTGCAATAAAGAATAAATTAGACCAGTTCTTTAAAAGATTCATTGACTCCCAGAGTGTTATGTATACACTATTGCTTTACAGTTCAGGGTGGTTTGGGCCTCAGGGGACACTAATTTCTGCCAGATTTGTTACAACTTGTTATTCAATATCTTTACCAATGATCTGAGTCTTTTAATTGCTAATCAAGTTTGCAGTTGGCAGGAGTGAATAGCAACAGGGGTGAATAAAGACATGGACACAAAACTGCAGTGTAACTTAGTTAACCCAGCCAAATGTGCAATATTTCCTTCTAGGGAAAAGGAGTGTAGGTCACAATTACTGAGCAAGGGCACGTATCATAGAACTTGTTGAATTAAAATATATGGAGAGATCACAAGATAGCAAAGAAAACACATAATGGTGGACTACAGTATATGTTGATGTTGTCTGTGTGTCCCTAGGATACAGACAGACAAAGATAGACACCTACTGAATGTAAGCATGCCGTAGTAATGCATGTAAGAATGACCCATGGGTGAGACATGAACACAAAATGTGCATAAGAACATGTATAGATAGAAGTAGGAAGAAGGCATTGCATGCCCTTAAAAGGGCATTAAAACTGTTGCTATCATATCTTGTTTCCAACTTTTATGTTTTCTTCAACAAAAATGTGGAAAATTGAAAAAAAGAAAAAAGTTGAGATGACTGAAGTCTGAATACATGCTTTTAATGAATAGAAGGTAAAGAGAAAATGCTGTGTTACAGTGAGAAAATATGTGTTCGTGTCTTGTGGAAAGAATACAATTTGCAGGAAAATTAAACCAATTGATTTACATTGTCATTGTATTTCTGCACAAAGGATGTTGAGAAAGGCTGTATTAGTAGCTTCTGTAGCTGACAGTGTTCGTGAACAGTGAGAGTTAATGGGTGGGGGAGAGCAGGGACCAAAACCAAAACCCCAAACACAGGGGAGAGCAAGAGAAAGAAAAGGGGGGAAGCCTCCAGTGCCTAGCTGGAAGAGAAATAAAATCAACCCCAGACAAGTGTCATTGTCTGGGTGTTCTCTCCAGTGCAGCAGGTGGTGATGATGTGTATGACAATGACTTTCAGCATGCTTTATCCCTACTACTGCACACTTTTCATCAGTACCTGCTCAAATCCCATTGTTTATGCCTATTTATGATGATATTAGCATTGACTGGCATTCGCTTAATTGAGCTTGTTATATGCTGACTGGTTTTTATATGTAGTATTAGACACCACTTATCAGATGAATTATAGTTAATATACTTACAATATTATCTACTTTGTTAGGCACTAAGTTTTGCACTTTCTCTAATACAAACTAAAACCTACCAAGTTAGGGGGAAGGAAAAGAGAGAAAGGGTGATTCTCATGCCATGTTTGCTGCTTCCCACAAGAACAATCACACAAGAGAATAACATCCCCAACAATACTGGGGTTTGCAAGTGTAAGGCTATTAAAATAACAGCATGAAAACAACAGTATGAGAATAGCAAACACAAAACTCTGCCACACAGGCTTTGGAAAAACACAGGAACTAGGTACAAACTTTAAGAGCTGTCAGGAAAGGCGTGTTAGAGAGATTTCAAATGTCTGACCCTTAGCATTAGAAAGCTAAGGCACCTAAAGCACTATACAACCCTGACCGCTGTTCAGAAGGACCAATCTATTGTGACCAGCATACAAGAGTAAGTATATTTTAGTCTGGTCTGCCTTCCAGGGTGGCCCCCATTTGATGTCCTACCCCTGCCTAAAGTAGGGGTGGGGGATCAGTTGAGTGTGACAAAACAAATTTTCTTATCTCCATGCTGATATTATGTGACAGTATGGCCATATGTATATCATTGTTAACACTACAATAGATGTCAGTAATATCACTGCTGGGTGTAAGGCTAAATATCAGTGAAGAGGCTGATGATGAACATCCACTGAAGGTGTCAGACCAATTGGAGGGTAATGTTTCTTGTAACCTTTTTTTCTTCTCCCCCAAAGAAACATTCCTGTCAGAGTTGATGTATGCCATCAGTTACAGACCCTGCAGATAAAGTGCTGTGCATATAAGTCTTTCTCAACATCCTCTGCATAGTATTTTAACTATTTCAGAAAATAGCAGTTGCAGAATTCAGGTCCTTACTTGCCATTGTATCACACAGTAAGGCACGTTGTGTAGTTCTGTAGCAATCTGGCTTTTTCCATAGGGTGGCCTGACTGGCATGAAAGAGATAGGCAACAGCTTGATCATTGGTAAGCTCACTCAGCTGAGCTGACTTTCTCCCAGCTGCTTTTCTTTCTCCTTTGGAAATGGAAGAGTCTGATACTGTGTGGTGCTAAAAACTACAGACAAAAGGAAGAGACAGGGTGAAGCTCTATTGTTCTTTAAGAGCTGCATGATGAGAAATGGAGCCCCTTAGGATAGTTTGTAATATGCAGAAATATGGGACAGCAATAAAGTGTGCCTTTTAAGGATTTTTGTTTATTCTTCTGTGGAATTTTTATGGCTTCCTTTCCTACTTTAGCACTATTAGTTGTTTTGAGTTTGAAGGGGCAGCCTGATGGCTTTGTCTTTGGTTAAGAACACACATGTGGGATAAATCCAAAGGGATTCAAAACCTTTCACTAAAACTATGAAATTGGCACCTTTTCAGTACAACTTGGAGTGAGATTTCTTGTATCAGTTGAAGATCAAGGCAGGCAGGGGAAATCTGGCCAACTCAATACTAACACTTTACAGGATAAAGGATTTTCCCTGCAAATTGGAAAATTGTTTCTTCGCAGGAAGTCCTGCACATCCTAACTAGATATATGTGAGCTTTCTATGTAATTTAAAGCCAAACCTTAGATTTTAGAGGCTGTAATTCTTTTGTATTTTGAAATCAGATTCTTTTCACATTTGGAAAAATTAAAATAAATTAGAATAATCTGTGACATGTTTTCAGAAGATCTGAGTAGTCATCTCTCTCACTGAAGTCCCTAATAATCATGAATCTTCATAAACCATAGATCAAAGGTATTTTAAAAGGTAAATTCAATAGGGGTGTCTCATTCAATTCAATTGTGCTGTTTTGCAGCTGAAAGTCTATAGAGCCTCACACAGAGTAATCTAAATTGTCACTAACAGTTCTAGGCACCTCCTTAAAAAAATAATGCTAATTAAAATGGATACATATCTGGATTGTTTCATTTGATTGTTTTGATTTTTAAAGGTTCAGTCTTAAAATTTATAGGGAAAAAAGTATGTAGTCTTACTAAAATACAACTAGAGGTACCCGCCGTACTTACAGGACACAGCTAATGACTGCTGCGGCTTTTCATGACAACTCTTTGGTAGGCTTCAGAATGACCTTGTCAAAGTTAAAAGCTCATAATGTTCATATTTTGGTTTTATGGCATTATGATTCTGCATAACAGTGTTAAAAACAAAAACACAATATAATTATGCTGTCTATCAAGTCACAAGAAAAGGCATTTTCCACCAGCTTTGCACCTACTAAACTAAATTTATAAAATTAGAAGTCATGACTAAGGATAGGCATTTTGGGGCTAGTTAAGCACTTGTCATAGCTCTGTGGTTTAAGCGACCCCACACACTAAGCTCTGGTTGGTTGCTTCTATCCTGTGAGTGTGAAAATGGTCATTTGTTCTTGTATTGCTGTGCACAGACCTAATAAAAATATCAAGCTGTCAATAGAGTTATGAACAGGTGTACAGTGTATGTTGCAATGATGTTTTATTCATTTGAAATTCCAGCCCATCTAGTCTCATCCAACAAACAACGAGAATGTTTTCTTCATTACCTCCTATTAATGTAAATGTCAAATATTTAAATATATTATCATACAGGTAATTCAGTACATTGGTTGATTTGTGGAGCATTTGCATTAAAGTGACAATTAAAACAACAACAAAAAAAGTAATCCAGACCACATGTTCTTATCTATTGTCATGCTATTATAGAGACATTGGGCTTGTTTCTGTGAGATCTCCTTTTTTACTCTGGCAAACAAGTTTCTTCAAGATTGAGTTTACCATCAGTTATATCTAGGGTTTTTCTTAAAAAAATTAGTAATTCTTTTGTATTCATTTTTAGACACGGTTTATTAGCTGCCCATTGTCTGTTCTGTAACTATACATAACAAATTTAGTTGACAGATACTATTTTCTCATAATGGAGCTGTTCAAAGGGCAGAAGACTGCTTTATGTATATAATAAATAATGTGTTCTAATAGGATAGAGGCAATAAAATAATTATCAGATGTTTATCTTTCAATAGCTCTCTCTCCTTTAACTTTTCTTGTGCTTATTTGTGACTTAGTCTGTGCTTGACGACTCAATTATAATGTGGAAGTGAATACTTCTCACCTATTTCTTAGTGCTGTCCTTACAGCTTAATTAAACATTTTTATAGTAAGTGGGACTGAAACTCTTAAAAAAAACAGAAAACATTTCAAAGGCCTGAAACAGATTATAAAAGTCAATGATGCCTAAAACTGGGCTTCTTAATCTCAACTGAAAAAAATTTAATAGAAATTACTTCTGTAGATGTAAATATACTGTAGTTGTCACTCAAATTAATGAATGAAGTATTCTTTGTTTGGTTGGTTTGGTTTATCATATGGTACTTTATTCATTAGTACATGTTGCTTTTGGTCCTGCTGCAACGTCATGCTGGAGTCAGTAGGCCATATGTCTCACTGCAGCACTGTGGCAGACGTTAGCTCATGTCCGAGGAGCAGTATAAATGCATCAGTTGACCTTGCGCCTGGATGAGTAGAACTCAGTTGACCTTGTGCCTGGATGAGTAGAACTCTGCTGGTTTCAGAACACAACTGGGATGTTCTGCACGTATCTAAGAGAGCACACTTTGAACACTAGAAACAACAAAAAGTTATTGCAGTCACATGCTAAGTACTTAGCACTTCTAAAACTCTTGTTGTTTGGTTCAGTTGGTAGATTGCTTGGTTGGATGCTTATCAAGATTTGGGAGCTATTTTCTTTATATCTTGGCCAGATTTCTTTTTCTCTGAGAGCGAAATTGTATATGCACTTTATAAATGCAGATAATCATTTCAAATGGCTCCTCCTCACAATATATAGCATACAGAGAAAATATGAATCAAAACCAACCCTGGAAGCCACACAAACTACACGTCAGCATCACACACTCTTCATGGAAGAAATCATGTGGTGGAGTCATCACACATTTTCCTCCAAGTTTTGCATATGATCAAAATGTGCTGTCTTGAGAATATTTGATATATTGAGTTTGTTATTGTTAATACTCATGCAAGTTTCCATGGAAAGTCATTAAGTGCTGGTGAAGAACTACTGAAATATCCAATTGTATTTCCCATCCTTCCCTCCACTTGAAAGAACTAAATATTGATGGTGTTTCCTAAAAAAGAAATTGTCCTCCATGCTGCTCAACTGTGTTTTTAGTAGAATTGATGCCTGTAAGTACAGCATATCAAAATTGTGATGTGCAATCCCATCCATTTCTGTTTCATGAAGAGCAGACCTGTATAGGAATTTAGTTATGAGATTGGGAGACAGTGGATTTTGGAACAGGATAGGGGTTATGGGAAAGGCATGACTTTGCTATTGTATAGTATTTATGCCCATACAACATGCTGAGATTCTATGCTGTTTTAGACCGGTGAAGCTTACAGAGCTATGAGTAGGATATGCTGTTTGTAATTTTCTCCCTTACCAATAAACCAGAATTACATAAAATTTTACAGTCACTGGGATTCCAAGGTTTTGCGAAAGTGTCAACCTCTTACTTTCTACTTTTTTTCTGGTGATCCTCCTCTAATTATGGGCTGCATATTCTGCTCTAAGATTATCATATTAGAGTTTTAGAAATGAAGGAATTTTACATTTCCCCAATATCATGGGAGAAAAATAATTAGGGAAGATGAGAGTGTTCCAAGAGAACTGGATGGTCTGGAATGCAGCAGATGTTGCAAGAGCATCTGGACTGCAGTTAGTTTAGCTCATAATAGATTAAATTAGATGGAAAGTTGGGGCATAAATTTTAGGTCTTGGATTCAGAAGGTGAACAAAAGTGCCTTTGATTTAAAAGAGAAAATAAAACTGAAATACTAGATACAGACAAAGAGTGATAGAAATGTAGATATGATAATGCTTGGACTTTTTCTATACTTCATGTATGAGTTATCTGAGTGCTGCAAAAAATAATAAGAGATTAATGTTGCTCCCCATCTCTGTGATCTGACTTTAAAGCTGCTTTTGTTATACCTACAGTGGTCCAAATCAAAGTTCTGAATTTTTAGAGGTTGGTTTGATTTGTTTGGTTACCTTCGCTCATCATAAACATTCAGAGAAACAAATAATGATCCAGCAAGGTGTAAGGTAGTTGGCAGTATTAATAAAAGTGACAGAGGAGGGACCTGAAGAGGAGCGGGGGTGGGGGGATATTCCCAGGAAGAGCATGCTTAAAGTTATTCTATTTCTATAGTTGAGGTCACAGGAGACTGTCTTGTGTGGTAAAGCTTTAACGCTTCATGATCACACAGAAAATTTAATCCTACTCTGGTTAAAAATGCCAGCTTCATGCCATTGCAGAGGGAAACATACATCTTATGAATTTGTAGAATAAATACAAGAAGAGAATATCACAAAATGTGTTCATGCAGGCTAACAGATTTTTAGAATATGTTCATAGTAAAAATGTTTATAATAGCTGAAACTTACTGTGTAAAAATATGCAAATAAATGGGTTCAAGGTGTGAGAAGAACACACAATCTATTGTATAACTTATAAACGAGTCCCCATCAAAAGGTAGCATTATACAATCCTGCAGAGCCTCATTATGTGTTTAATATATGAAAGACAATATTGTCTAGCTGAAAAGGAAAGAAATTAGATGCAGTAGGCAAAATCAGAGGTAGCATAAACTAGAAATAATAAATGCATCTGTACTTGTGAGCAAAGCTTTGTGGCACAATAAGTATTTTAAGTTACAGAGAAGATGTTTTCTCTAATGGCTTCCTCTAATTTTTCATCATGGTAAATTAAAAGTACAACAAATTTTAATTTTGTATCTGCAGACTATTCTGAATTACAAAGGAGGGAAGGAACGCAGAAATAAAACCCCAACCCTTTCCCTAGTTCTTTGGGATTTTTTTTTTTCTTGGAAATTTCGCTTAATTGGTTTCACTTTGGTTTTGCTAAAGTCTTGGCTTCTAACATGTATAACTCATAAAGTCACTCCTGTATCGAGCACTGCCACAGTCTCTATGCCTGCCTTCACTGGTGGGGAGGTGGGGACATAAATGCATGTAAGCCTACTGCCCCGCTACCCTTTCCTGTCACCATATATTGAGGTGCTTTATGGAATAAGAGTTATTTTATGACAGGAAAAGCAAAAATGCTTCCATTTCATGGTTGTTTTGAGTCACTCTTTAATGTTCTATCCCTTTTATCCACGCTCTTCTATGTCACTATCTTGGCAGTTGTTCTGCTTTGGGTTAGCCAAGCATCTCAAGAGACTACAGCTCAAATGTGCCTTAAAAAAGAAAAAAAAAAAAAAACGGTCTTTTTAATATGAGTGAAAACCTTTTTCTTCTTTTTCCTTTTTTTCTTTTTTCTTTCTTTTCTTTTGCCTAATAAACTTTAATTCCAGGACATTACATGATTCAATTTCGAGTTTCAGTGGGATCTTTTTTTTTCTCAAAACAGATTAATTAACCTATCCCTAGTTGAAAGTTATTTGTTATTCCCAAATTCTCTGTTGCTTCTAAATGTCCGAATGATTTTCTCAGATTTCTTGGCAGTTAGGGATATGTGTAAATAATTGGTAATAAAAGGAAAAGATTGCATTGGGTAATGGGAATTATGTATCTTCCCATTTCATTCAGGGAGTATATCATAAAGACTATATTAAACTAGAGCTTTTGGAATACTCATATACACCAAACAAGTTAATCTAATTTCCCCGCTGTCATTATAACTAACTTTTATCAATGGGTTGAGTGAATAGTCATGACTACATCAGAGCTGACATATCTTTCCATGCAAAATAATGTAAATTTTGGGAATCCATGGCTCAGAATTCACAACGTATAATTCAAATCTGGTGGATATCAAAACTTCAACACATAGTAATTTGTTGTAATTATGGACTATCTTGTCAACGATATTTCTATGTCTAATCGATGAATAGGATCAATTACTTCTGATCACTTATAGCGCAACAGAGAAGTACAGATAAGGGAAAAATAAATAACATATTTGAAAATAATCTAACAAATTACTAGTCTCCAGATTATACTTTACCAAAGAGTAAATGAAAAAAAACCCAAACACTGAACAAGAATAGGAAAAAGCAAAGATATTTTAAAGATATCTTTCTTTCTATACTTTCCAAGAAGAAATATAAGGAGTGTCCAAATCCAATGTATTTCAAGTAATTGACTAAGAAAGTTTTTCCTGGCGATTACTTTTGATATCTATATCTCAGTGGGTAATACTATCTGAGCCTCAGGCTGGGTAATCATATCTTCTGCTGTCTGCATTAGAAATAATGCTTAGATTCATGAGGTTAATTCTATAGTCCTTGCTCTCTTTGTAACATTCAGCGTAATAGCAAAAATATATTTAAATAAGTATGTTTTATTTTGTATTTTTTCTAAAGTTATTTTAGATTAACTCTACCTACGTGTAAAGAGATAAACTAATCAGAATGTTGTATCTGGTGCTAAAGGGCAGCAGCATGCGTGAGTGGACACAGCTTTTTTGGACAGTGTGCAGCTTTGAAAATTTTATAAGCCACCATGTTTGGGGCTTTTTTTTTTTTTAATAGTAGAAAATTATTTCTGGCCTGCCCCTGAAAATAATGCATTAATGAGATTACATGCAGCAGGAAGCTCAAATCTGAGTTGAAAATCAAAAATATGGTATGATTTGCTCAAAATTGTTTTAACATCTTTTTTGTGCTAATAGTTGAATTACTTTTTATAGAAAAGGGCCTCAACAGTGTATTTCTACAGCTCTCTACTCTATAGCAAGGGCAGCTAGCAATCCATTGGGTAATCCCTGCAAATTAGGACTGCTTTAGGGATGTGATGTGTCCCAATAGCTACCCCAGCAGATGAGAGCAGTCAGGAAAGTAATAAGCCTCGGCCATTCAGGGTCGATGATTTATGACCCTAGAAATAATGTAAAGGATAAGTGAAATCTGCCTTTCTAGATATCATAATAATAATAAAATGGGCACTTTACTTAATGTCAGTAGGTGTGCTTTTAATATCTGCAACACCTTCCAGGACACGCAAGACCAGATTTACAGATGGACAATCATCAGCTTCTCAGGTTTTGAGTTTGTTTTTCTAAAATAGAATTTCCTTTTTCAATTTGTGTAATTTAGGCAGCATGCAGGCACACATCGTTATGCATGTATACATAGATAATATTGATAGGTGTTCACTGCTACTCTGCTCATAAAAAAATCTGTAACAAGTGTTCCATTTATATAGCTGACAAAACATTGCAAAGTAAAAAGTTTTGCAATATGTAACAGTGGTGACTTACAGGAGGTTCACCTATTGCACCGTGTGCTTACTGACATAAAAAAAAAAAAAGCTTCACACATTAGCAGAGCCAACAGCGTTTAGGTTCATCTGGTTTTGGGTGCTTTGGGAAGACTATAAATGAAGAGTTAATTGAACAACAACAAAATACATATCAAAACAATCCCACAACCCATTTTTCGATAATTGTTTCTTCTCTTAAGAGAACATTACCTCTCTCACAGATGGTCAGAATGATGCATTTGGGGAAATCAGCCAAACTTGGCTTTCTTCCTGGTCTCTCTGCTTAGTAACTGCAGCATTTAACCCCAGAAGTATTATTTAACTTTGCTCCAGATACCATTTTAATCAACAATACTAGGCTTCGCAGTTGGAAAATGCCTTTTAAGGTCTCTGAACGCAATTTTATTATTTCTTTTAGTGTTTTGAACTTAAGGAAACAAACTCTGACAAAGTAAAGTTTGCTTACTTTCAAGTCACTTGACTGCTGAAATATAACTTGCAGAAAGATTTAATGAATCATGTAAATAGCATATGACTGGTAAATAATTTTCCAACACTGAAAACAGTGGTGTGAAGAAGATTTACTTTCCACTTCATACATAGGAAGGAAGATATATTAAACAATTGAAACACTCATGCAGAAGCTGGGTGATCTGACTGTTAGGATGACTTCCTTCTCTGAGACTAAAATCCAGGACTTAGACTCTGTGTTATGCTAATAATAGTATTTTTCTATCAAGTGGCTTGGGCATAAACTAGAAGATGTGAAAATGGTGAGGTGCTCAAGCACTAATAGGGTGCAATTGTATAAGGACAGCTTAATACTTCATGTATGTCTGTGTGGTTGCAGTGGGGAAACAGAAATTGTACATGATTAAGGGTAGCTATTCCTCTCTGATCTCAGGTAAAGTGATCCTCTTCAGTCAGAAGCATCCCAGTGGTCAGGGGTGGGAGGTAGGTAGAGAGGAGACATCCATCTTGTCCACAGCAAGTTGTGAGTCAGGCAGAATAATGGAACTTGACATCTAGCCTGTGCTTTTCACTCTCTCTTCCACATTTGTGGAGGCTCAGAGCTTCCATGAAGGTTGTACAAATACCATTTTCAGAACAGTATGAAACTGAAACTACAATGTTTGGTGATGACAGCTTATTCAGTACAAGCTGAGCTCTTCTAAGATGCATGGGAAATAATGCTGTCATAACTCTTGGAAAGAGCTTCTATGATATTTCAGATGACCTGTAGTTTTGGTTTTTTACGCTGATGCTGTCGTCTACCTCAAAGGCAAAACTTCTTCAGAAAGTTTGCTCTTTTTCCAGTCACTGCTTTTGTGGAGATTATTCCTTTCCTCACTGCTTCTAGGTGAGCTGGGCTTCCATGCTGCAGGAAGATTTGGGTTTGGCTGCAAGCCCAGCATCTCAGCACATTCCTCTTAATGGAGTTGAATTTTTCTGTCTCTGCCTGCTTTTCTCTTTGCCGTCTGTCTTTTAGTCCAAGCAAAATTTTATTTGTATGATAAGCATGAGCAGGCTAGCCCTCTTCTTGCACAGCTAAAAATTTCATTTACTTCCGACTCTGCTTTGCTTCCCCTCCATGGAGCTGAGATTAAGCTAAAAATTTCAATACTGTCACACTGCAACATAAGCAGGAGTGGGGAGGCTAGAAAGGCAGAAAGTATTTTAGCAATAATTGAACCAGAATATCTTTTTTTTCTTTTAAGAAATATTTTCTTCAGATAATACCTTATTTACATTTCGAAAAAGGTAAACATAGATGATGTTTTTAAAGATGCTAAAAAATCAACAGTTTAAAAAAATCCGTTGCCAAGACAAGGAATTTTTAAAAAACCAAACAAACATGGTAAATAGTTCCTAATACTCAGTCAACTGCCAGATGCATTTACTCTTCAGGTGTCTTCCAACACACCCATCATTCTTCCAGAAAACAAATAATTCTATTTCTTTGCAGAGCTGGGTTCCCTTCTGAACACTTCAAACTGTGGACAGGTCTCCTTTACCAGAATAGGTTGAAGCAACCTTTCCCACATGCCACATGTTATCACTCTCTGACAGCTGACAGCAGAGCTTTTTATGTTTGTTCTCCTTAATCTATTTGAGTACAAAGATCTGGTTTAGTGAAAGTGAGCTCTTTTTAAACTGCTTAAAATAACCTACATGTTACAGATTAAGAGGTTATGGAACACACAGACGAGCAGTGCTCTGGCAAATATGAGGGAGTGTTACTCTGATCTGCAGTGGCAAGGCAAGTGCCTGTCCCTCTGGAAAAGCTGCTTGCATGGCTGCTCATCTGTTAACACCTCTTCTGGCAATTATCCAGTAGTTACTAGGGGAAGAGACTGTTTGTTTACTTAGAAAGCAGAGAGTGTTATGAAAAAGGATCTTAAGTGTAACTGTCCAGCAACTGAAGCAATTAAATATAGTTAGATATGCTATAAAGGAAGTTTGTGCAGAACACAAATGTCAGTATTGGTAAGGCAATCAAATGTTAAAAAGAAATAGCCTGTTTTAATGGATTGAAAATAAATGCCTTGCTACAGAGATAATCCTTAAATGTTAAGTTTCACAGTTTAGTTTATTTCAGAGTAGCTGTAATATATTAATGCAGGAAAGTTTGTGATTTGTTCATAATGAACAATTCTGTTTGCTTCTAATTTTCACTTTTCTATTTAAAAAAGAACAAAAAAGAAACAAAACAATTCTATCAAGTAATTGCTTTTATTCAACTCCAATTATAATAATAATAATGTTTAATGCCAACTTCCTAAAGGCCAGTATGATTTAGTCATTACCTATTTAGAGTACTCACTCAGCTATCTACTCATTGTTTTATGCTAAGCATAAATAGAGTATGTTTAAACAAGAAAGATTATTTCTATTCTTTTGCATGTGGACGTCATTCCATACAGAGCTCAAATCCCACTGAAATGTTAAGAGTTTAGTCCAAAACAGTAACATGCTGGAGTATAGATATTGTAAGTAGGCAAATGGAGCCCTGCCTTGTTAAAATGGGAATCATGTGTCCCTGTGGCCTATCATAGGGCTTGTTGGGACTCTTAAGTTGGGAGAGAGCATTTTGAATGGTGGTGGGTCATCTTTTTGTAATTATTCAGTTACTGGGAGTAGCTCCTCTCAACTTCTTAGGCCTCTGCAAGAAAGGGAACTGTGGAAGTGCTAACTAGCAGTTGGTAGTACCAAGAGCATTCCTAAACTGGGAATCAAAACAGTGTGTCCAATTGGTATCGGTATTGCTCTGTGGTTTAGTGACTATTTAGAGATTATTAGGTCATTTCTTCGAGAGACAGCCAGAAATGGATAGAATGATGGGAGATCCAGCCCCACTGATCTGTGCATAGAAACATGGAGCTTCATTTATCTGTGCTCTCAGAGGAGTTTCTTGTGTTGTCTCTCTTACCTCTTCCCCAGATGCAGCGCTCATTTGCCTCTAGATCACTCAGACTCTTAGAGCTCCTACCTCTACTGGGCCTAGGGAGTATTTCAGGCTCCTGCCATGAGCAATAGGTTCTTCTAGTTCCAGTCTCTAGTGCTTTTAAAAGACAAGAAATAACTCCCTTTTTTTACTAGGTGGAAAAATTAGGACCTCCATAATCAGAAACAATTCTGGCTAAAAGTTTTAAAACAAAGCACATTGAGCTTAACAAAGCTGAAGGCAGGCAGCTCTGTAAAATTTTTTTTGTTTATTGTGGTTATTTGGTCTTAGTAAAATGACTGTCTCAAATGATTTCACCACATCAGATTGGCTTATTACTTTAAGAGGGTTTTATTTGTGCCCTCTGATAGCTTTGTTGTGGAAAACACAGTTATGTTTGCCAAATAAAAAAAAAAAGCTAATTAACAGTAACACATATACGGTTTCTTTTGATTTAGATATCTTCTTTGTTTTCAAACTAGGGGCAGTTGAGCTGTCTTACACTAAACCCATCATTTTTCAAATAGCTCCACTATAAGCAACAGTTTACCATGACTGGATTTTTTTTCTGTGTACTGCAGATGCTGTAATTATGGGCAGACTGCACATGGATGAACAGTTTGTGAAGTATAGACTCTCCGCTTCTCTGGGGAAAGGAAAGACCCCATGTCCTTAGGTTCACTGCACGGTGGTAGCAGGCAGATCAGAGACTGAAGTGTCAAGTTCCTTAGGACCTAGCTGGAAGTGGAGGAAATGTGCACAGAAATTAGGAACATGACTGCGGACCTCTTTTAAACTTTCTGACTTCTTTCTAGTGAGCTGCAGAAAGTAATTGTAAGCTTAGTTTGAGGGGCATCTGTGAGCCTTGCATCCTGCAACATACCTGTTCTTTTAGAGGTTTGTCTACTCTGCTTAACATCACCCAGGAGAGGGACCAAAAGACAAGTTTCAGAAACCAAGGAAGTTCTTGTATTCTCTCAAGGCTGAATGTGGAGAAGAAAAAGAAGTGAAATGTGCAATTCTCTTGCCTTTTTGCTGCATTTCCCTTTTTTACGAAAATCATAGAAAATTCATAAAGAAATTTAACTCTCTAGGACCTGCATAAAAAAACCAACTTGACCTAACTATAATAGCACAGAAAGTATAGAAAATCCCTTTTTTGTAAACACAGATTTTAATTAGGAAGAAGAAGGTCTGCCTCAGACCCAGACTATTATTTCCAGGTCTGCACCCAGCCAAGAGTTTTAATTGGTCTAGAAAGAATCAAGAACTTGGAATGATTTATCAGGATTAGGGAGGGGGAAATAAAGGGCAGGGGAAACAGTCAGATACAGAGAAAACAGTTTTTTTGTCAGCTGGGGAAATACAATTAATCCATTGGTCAGATAGCATACATATGCTACTCTTTAGGATATTAAATAGTTGTTCCCATATTAAAAACATTTTCTCATATGAATTTAGAATAAAAGAAATGTATTTTTTTGCCCCTTTGGTTCTATTTCTAATTATTTTACTAACACAGTTTATTCAGCTCTGGTTTTACATGTGTATTCTGGAGTGTTTTCAGTTTTTAAATTTCTACTCTGCCTTCATTATGTTTCTTTTTCCACCTACCGTAGTTTTATATTTTTCTTTCTAGTCACTTGATCTTTTTCTGCTTGTCCCCTTTTTACCGCTCTCCCTTTCTCCCCTTTCATCTTGCTCTGTTTTTCCTTCTTCTCAATCATTTCATTTATTTTCATTCATATTGTTTGCTAGGAAGTATATATGGATTGATTTTGCCAATATATATGCTTACCTTTTTGGGTTTTTATCACCATGACATTCACATCAATCTCATGGTAGTCTTAATTTCTTTTAAATCTAATTGCAAGGGTTTGAAAATTTTCCTGAAGTCACTGCACATTTAATTATTTCAAAAACATTATTTGAGCAGTTTCTGAAGTTTGTGAAAAACTTGAATATACAATAGAAAAGTTCTGTCATTTCTTAGTAAATATCTACTTTGTGAGCTATTTGTGCCAAACTTTAGGAGATTTGCTGTCACTAATAACATTAAGCTACTATGTCATGCAACATACTTGTTTACTATTTCAAGTCTTAGGAAAAAAAATTGTCGTGCAGCTCTGTTTTCTTTGGTAGCTGCCAGAAAACAATAGCTGAAATAAGTATGTAAGCAGTCCTCGGTGGGAAGGCTGTAGCTGAATATGGAGTGGTCAATATGTCTTAGAGGTTTAGATTGCAATTTTCTCAATTAATTGCTGCTCAGCTTTTAAAGCATAGTGCAGCTCTAATACAGAATAAAGATTAGCATGATATGAAGTGGTTTTTACACAGTATTGCTTTATCTCTTGTTGTTTCTGGGTTTTTTTTAGTTTCTTTTTAAACATGATGATTACCACTGTCATTCATTGTAGCACTTGATACCTTGCCCTTGTGGTGCAGATTTAATTTGGAAATTGGGAGTTGCCCCCTCATTCTTTTAGAAAAGAATGGAAATCTTTGTTTGCAAACATAAGCCATGTTCTTCTGCATCTGTTAAATATGTCACTTCCCTCCAGCATAAGAAAACCTCTCCCATAATCTGTCTGATCGCTAGGGTGATGGTGGTGTCCATCAGCATGTGAATTTTTTTTTCAGGTAGGAAACAAGGACACACCCCCTTTAAATGCCCATGTCCTGTAGGATATAAAAGTTTTATTCTACACCCTTTTACTTTAAATGGTGCAGTCTTCATATAAAGTTATGGAGTTAACTAACATCATTGTGTCTCGCAGTTAGAGGTCAAATAATTGGCAAATATAAACAATTTTAATTACAGAGTTCAAAGAGCAAGGAATTCTCCAGAATGGTTTACCCGGTATAGAGGACAATGCAGGGTGAAGTATTGAAAATTATTAAAATACTTTGGTTACTGAATGTATAATGAGAAATGGTAGGAACTAGCCTTATAATTTGTATATGCAGGGAAAGGTGGAAATAAATTTGTGTGTATTTATATGACTGTTTGCTTACAACATGGTGGTTTAGAAATAGATCCAGAAATGGCAGATCTATATTTATATAGGACAGAATCAAGATAAAAGAGGAAGTTTTGTTTGTCTCCAGAAGAGGATGTCTTAAATAATTTATCACATTTTGGTTCTTGAAAACGCCAACAATTGCACATCTGTTGTCTTAGCTATATTGTATACAACTGCAATCTGAAATGCTGAAGCTTTTAAGAATAAAAGAAGATAAAGAAACTAAATTGTGCTTATCTTCTGTAAATAAACAAAAACCTTTGTCCTGTTAACAACATACCTTACCCTATTTTTTCTGGGAACCTTTCTGGTTTGTACAATGTACAGTTTTGTGTAAGAACGTTCAAGGGAGAGCTCAGTCAGTAAACCGCATCATTTTACATCTGACCCTGAAAAGGCAGTGAATTATGGCATTAAGTTTAGCATATTTTTTTCCTATGGACTGATCTAGGGAAGAGGATTTCAGTATGTCACAAGTTTCTCCTTAGCTCTTGCATGCTAAATGATGTTAGAAATCTAGTGCAGGCCAGATAATCTGTTTGCGTGCCAGAAGAGGTAGAAAAACTGTAGGTGGCAGCAGTAGAAGATATATTTAACCTTCCTTTTTGCTGATCCAAACCTGGGAAGGCTGAGAACTTAAAACTCAGAAGAAGCTTTGTGCCATCTCAAAGACAAGTTGCAGAGTGTACTGCAATGAATGGCAGTATTGAATGTACTGTTGTACACCCAGAGTCTGCTTGTGAGTGTTCACATTGTGGAGCAGCTTATGTGTTTTATATTTATGTCCTTGTACTGATGCTACTGCAGAACATATTCAGTACTTGTATTTTTACTGGGATAAATTGTATTGTCTCAATTCCTTTGGCAGTATTATCCTCTTTACACATCTATCTAGTTGTGTTTAAGAATTAGTTTCCACTTTATCTCCATTTAGTCCAGGATGACAAACTATTCATTCACTGGATAAGCTGCTGTTCAGTACAGAGAGATTGCTGCCAGTTCCTCATGTGTACCCTGGCACAGGATTCCCACACTGTGGAAGGAATCAGTTTCCTGTATGCAGGCACTCTGGGATTACCAATAATTTCTCCTTTATGTCCAAAATTATCCAAAAAGATTGCCCAGTTAATCCAGTGTCTGAATAGTTGATTAAGGGAGGCCATAATGCTACGGAAAGAGGCTGCAGCTCCCTTATGGAGGCTGTTTATTCCCCACTGTCCTGCCAGGGAAGTGAGTTTTGGACTGGGGTGAGTCAGCTGTCAGAGTTGATGGAAGCTTTTGACATGATGGTGACTGGCTTCCTTACTGGTGTTAGTCTTCAATGTGTCTGATCCCGTTAGAGTGAAGCCATTGATGACGTTACAGAGCACGTTGGAAAGAATTACTATAGACAGATTTCAATGTTGAGTCACTCTTCTAGCACCCATCTTGAATTACACATACTTGATGGGAGCAAGGTGTGCAAAGAGACTTCTCTCAGCTTTATGTAGCATAAGCAAACTAAGCACAATACAGATGTAGGAACGGCCTGTAAATACTTTCAGATACAATTAGCTTCCTGTATAAGTAGCTAATATAGCTGTTACCTAGGCTTAAGCACTCATGAGGAGGTCTGTGTAGTTCTGAAAGGAAGGACCAGGATTTTCAACAAAATATCAGGTAGGGTTTTTTTGGCAGTTCTCTGTTGTAATGTTTTTCATTCTAAAGATAAAATCCCAGCTTCTTCATTAATAGCAAAATTCCTGTACATCACACTAGAGACAGAGTTTTATCTGAGAAATCTGTAATTTGGAGACACCCTTTCATAAAGATGAAAATATCCCCAACTATGACTTTCATGTCATTTCCCAGTTACATTAAGAGCTTGTAAAAATCATATAGCACTGACATTGTTACTTAGAAGTATCATAAGGCTACTAGACAGTCCTGTAGGGTATTTCATAACAAAAATTCTCTGTTTGCCAGCTCCTCCCACAGCTGTTAATACTTCCATCTTTTTAAAAATTTTTTCTTTCTCCCAGTGGTCTTTAAGTAAAGTGCTTCTCTGTTGCACCTTCAAATTAAAGTCAGTAAGGTAAAGCACACTAGAGTTTTAAATGTTCTCCTGCTCCTGCTATGCTTGCTGGATATACTCTGTTCTGATCGGAGAACAAAAGCGATGATGCCAACTGCCTTGGCAGGCTTTTCTGAGCCAGGTGTGATTACATGTGGATTTAAATTTTCTTTACTTTCTGGAAGAATGTATCTGGCCAATATTAAATTGAAGTAGGGGGTGCTAAATCATATGGAAAATTTCAGCCACTTCTCTTTTGATACATTTGTGTGCAAGATGAAAAGAAAATACCTTTTGAAAGAAACAATAACCCAGTTTTAAGATTCAGCTACCTTTCCAAATATGTGTAAAAGGAACTATATCTATGGGAAATAAATGTGAAGCTAGTATGCATGATTATTATACACCCCCCTTTTTTTTTTATACCTCGCTCCCAAAGTGTAAAATTTTCATTTTTAAAGAAACTAACTGGATATACGTACAAGATAGGCAATCTCTATGTGAATTCTGGTATCATATAAACCCTTATCCTATCTGATTCCTTATAGCTGTCCTTTGTTTCTTGTTATTCCTGTCAAGGAGTCCTAGAACCCACCATTCAGATAGTCCTTACTCACCTGAGTAATCCACCTGGAGGCATAAATATATTTTTGAAGGATTTACCTTTTAATTCTTGACTACTGGCAAGAACAGCTTTTGGGGTTTGTGGGGATTTTTTTTTAGTTTTGCTAATGAGTACACTTTTCCAAATATTAAGAGCTATGCACAAAGAGTTGCCATGCATAAGGCTTTTTTACTTCAAGCACGTTGTCTTTGCAGTGTCTCACGTGTTATAAGGATTTCCTTTGTCTCTTCTCTTTTTATAGCATATAGTGTGATTAAGGACTCAGTACAAATAGGTTGTGGCATGACTTAGAATTTATTGTATTTATTAAAGTACTCCAAACTCTTAACTTTTAAAAATAGTGATATCAATTTCAGATATTTAAGGGGATAAGTACCTAGTGAGGATTTAGGGTAAGGTTGATTGAGGAAGTAAATCTACTTTCTGAACATCTACAAAGAAAAATCAAACGAGAAATTCAGTATCAAAAACATCAAAGACAATAATGCAGTTGCTTTCATCTCCAATGTGTGCTTGCACTTCAAAGAAAAGCAAAATGCTCACCCTTCCACCAGTACCCCCGAAGGAGGATGAGCCTATAGTTGAAGATAAGTCTCCATCACTTCTTTGACAGAGAACAGGAAAAATGTAAGTAAAATTTTGCACAGAAAAAAGCAGGTTTACACTATTTCTTCCACTGTAGTGGTTATATCATAGGACATTTCCTGCAGTCAAGAATCCTCTTGTTTCATTAAGATATGCAAGTAATTATGTACACCTCAAACTCTGCTGTTCACTGAAAACTTTTATTTCCTTTGTTTATCTCTGAAATCTAAGGATAAGGAACTGTTCTCTAAGGTAAAGTAACATTCTTCATCCTACTTATCACTTTTGCAAAATGTGCTGATTACACACATTTGAACATGTACATTTGCTCACGCGTATCCTCCCATACTTTTTATCTCAGAATTGATGATATTAGATTTAATTCTACAAAGTCATTTTGTATTAACAATTGTGTGAGGGACACGTTCAGTTACTCTGGCAATGTGAGGAGAGGGAGATAGGTAAATCAACCCGTAACACCTGTCTAAACAGTTTGCTGTGAAACCAGCAATTTTTAGGGGTGACCACACTATAAAAAAAATCATGTATTTAATGATTCCTCAAATTTAGGTACCTGATTCAGCTCTCTTGATTGTCAGTGAAAATCCGGTCTAGAAACAATCCCCAGAACTTAACAGGGGAAAAAAACAGGACATTTCCCTTCTGTACTTGCTTTGGGGATCTTTATTTTTCATGTAAAGCTTATTGCTAAAGATATGCAGTAAACTGAAAGCATGAAAATATCATAACTTTTATTTCTTTGAGTGAGAACAGGTTTAAAATGGTTGTTGAAATGAGACTAAATCCAGTTTGGGCTTTCTCTCCATGCTGCTTTAGCTCACTTTCAAAGCTATCACTGATCAGGAAGCTTGACAGGCGCAGTGTTTGCAAATCCTCACCAATGAGCAGTAACAAGATTTAAAAGTGAAGCCTCTGAATACAGCCACTTTGCTCAGTCAGCTTTATAAATTCAGTTATTTAACCACCTGCAAGCTAGACTTATTTTATTTTTGTCTATCAGATCTAAGGCCTACACAAATAAAAGAGTCAGAGCCTAGTGAATATCATCACACAAAATATCACACATTCACGGTTTTTTTTCATAACATACCAATCAGCTGAAAAGGGATTCATAACACAGTAAGCTGAACAGGTTGCTTTTAAATGAGAGTCCATAGGAATAGAAATAGTTGGAAGTCACTTTAAAGGGGAAATGTATCTTTGGCCTTTGTTCCTTGTCCTTCTGTGGCAATGAATAGACAAGAAATTTAATCATTAGGCATTAACATTCTCCTTGCAGTATGTACATGGCCTGAACTGAAACCTTGTAGTCTGCCAGACCAGTAAGTCAAGCTACAAATAAGGTGGCAATTTTCAAGACTGAATTACAGTAATAAACAGGCCTTTAAGCCCAGTAGGTCTTCTGTGTTATATTTGTCACTGGTAGATTTCATTATTTTAGCAATGAAGAATTCTTTTTTTCTCCCTGAAATCATTCCTCAGTCAGGCATCCAGGAAACTTCTGACAGTTTCAAGTATCAAATTATTCACCTAACTGTGGTGCCATTTCTGAAAAAACATAAAGCAGAACGCAGAACAGTATTGATGAAAACTCTTGTGTAGTGCAGACATATTTTGTTGGGCACTCTTGCTGTTGCATCAACGCACAGATACATGGATGTATTTAATATTAATCAGTATTTTTCATTAGATTAATCATAATGACCAACTGTCATGGTGAAATCATTTCAAGCAGCAGCCTGAAATGTTATTTCTGTGCCTGTTTAGACCTGTTTGTTTTGCAAGAGAGAAGGAACCTATTGTTTCCTTTTCCACAAACTTGCTGCTTATGGGCATTTGCATTCTGCCAAAAAGGAGCAGAAAGTAATTAATTCACTTTTTTTAGTCTGTGAATTTTTCTAGTCTCTACTGCACAGGGGAGATTATGGAATGGCTTGGTTTGGATACTGTACCTTTCTATCATTACAATTTAGATTATATTCTAGTTTGGGTAATATAGGGTTATACAGCACCAGTCCATATGATAATCAGGTTATTAGCTGGAGAATTATCATGAGACTGAGGTATTTGGAAACAGCAAGGTCATCAAGAATGGCATTGAATGATGAGCAGTAATAGAAATTTAATGATGCTTGTTAAACTGTTGTAACCAGTTCAAATGCGATCTTTTAAGAATGGATTTTTTTTGAAGTAATGATATAGTGCTGTTAGGTTGTTTGCCTGAGATTTTCTGGTATACAGTTAAGGTTTTCTGAATGTACTGAAATCTAGCAGGAACTTGCTATTTATATTCTTACTAACACAATGGTCTTAATTTCTTTCACATCCTATGAACTAGTTCTTTGTAAGAGTGATTTTGGTAGAAACGTAGAATTTCTGCACTTTAAAAATGGCCTTTTAAATCAAGTCTTTAATCTCATTGCTCTTCAGGTACATATGTGTGTGTGTCTGTGTGTATATGTGTGTGTGTATATATATATACCTCACATATATGTATATTAGCTAGGCATATGTCCATTTATTTTGTACACATGTAATGAAATACCCATACAGGTGTATGCATATATTGTATCATATAGTAAGTGTGCCTATGTTGCTTACAGTTTTAGCCTGCTGTGAGGGTAGGCAAAATAGATGAGATTTTCCTTAGAGGTCTCTTCCTTCCTGTCTTACGTATATGTGCTTTTCTGGATATACAATATATATATATATTCTCTTTCTGAAACATAATGACATAGCTATGGCATGCTTCTTTCATGTCTGGAGAAAATTGACGACAATATGTCAAGTCTACCCTCAGTATTTTAAACTTTCCAAAAATGAAGGTTTTTATTTTTTGTGACAGAGGAATACAAAATCACTGTTTCAACCATCAGAGATCTTATTTTTCAACAATAGTCAATATCTGCTAATTTTCTCTTCAAAAGTAAGAAAATATTGTACTTGTAATGATGTGTGCTCAGGGAATACATATGTGTATTTGGAAAACATGTGTGTACCATGCAAAACTCTGCTCGTTGCTAGAAAAATCAAAATAGGTCATGAAGGCCTCGTAGGGAAAGACACAAATGGGTGTAGAATTGGTGGCTGGACCCAGTCTTCAGAGGTCCCAGCTGTTCCTCGGCAGCTACACTATTCCAAAACTCTCTGGTTATCTGTGAAGTGTAGGTCCAAGATGCTGTTCAGCTCTTTCAGTTGAGTATCTAGATAGAGAAGTAAGCAGGCAAACAAACACACATCAGTCTCGAGAAACCCCTGCTTCCTTGGAGAACTGGTGCAACGATGAAAGAGATGAAATATAAATGCTCTTAATTCTATTTTCTGAAAACAAAATTCCACATAAAGTTTATATTTTTAAATTAAATGAAAGCTGTCTCTACTATCAACCATAAAGTGCTATCCTTTCCTGAATATCTGAAGAGCTGCATTTAGAAAATTTGATGGAAGAGGCAATGTTAAAGACAGTAGATTTCCCATTTTTCTTTGCTGTTAAAATACTTTAGAGGAACTTCATGTTTTGTAGCTTATCTGTATGTCAGTGTGCAAAAGAAACTACTACACTTCAAATATAAATTTAAATTTATTGTTTTTCAGTGAGCAGTTTATGCATGCAGTGAATAAAAAAAACCTAGCAGATATCTTCACATAATACACAAATCATCGCATTGTGGTTTGGAAAGCAAACGTAGAATTTCACTTATTTCATCAACCAGTGTCACAGCCATTACATTATTTAAACATTTTATTTTTGTCTGTGAATATTGAGTTGCTCTGGCCATTTAGTAATGCAAAATAGATGAAACCCTTTAAGAATTTGCTGGCTGGCACAAAAGCTTTTATTGTTTAAAAAAAAAGTTAATCTCTTGAAAACGTTATACTATTGACAAAGTTGCTTGCAATAATTAAGAAATTTAAATGAGTCACAGAGCTGTAACAATTGGGTATTATGCTTTCACAGGAAATAAGAGTTTCAGATATTAAATGTTCATATTGTGGCATGAAAAAACGCTTTGCATCTTAAGAGTACCTTATCTTCTAGTGGAATTAGCTCAAAACAGTATGCATTGAATCTGATGTCTAGTTCCTTATTATTATTCAGAGATAGAAGTCACTGGGGCTTTCTCCCCTAGCTGAGACAGGACCTGTGCCAAATCTTTAGACAATCAGGTCCCTTGGTCTGATGAGGTATTTATTTTAGCTCTGTGGCAAATACAATCTCCAGACTATTTCAGAAGCATTAGTGACTTTTCTTTGAAATATTGTACACTAAAGGCCAAGTCTTGTCTAAAATAAATAAAGATCAAAATTCCTGTTGATTCTATTTATGCTTGATAATTATGTTGATTTCATTTTAGGGATTTTTCCATTGCTCTCACAGAGACCAATGCAAGTCCCTTAGCAATTTTGCCCTATGCTTAAGCTAAAAGGTTTAAACTATTATGACTTCATTATGTGCTTTTACATAAGTGTTTCTGATTACTTGAAATAGGAGGGTAAGGTCAGAAAAAATCACAGTGGTGTACCTTCTTAGTTGGGGGGGGTGGTCAGTAAAATCCAAATCATTGATTAGTCTTCTTTTTTTTTTTGTATCTCCTACATTCATTACCTGTAGCACCTGCAGTATGAGCCATGGTGTCTGCTGTTATAAACGGCCCTGTAGAGCATGATATTAAATTAAATATTCTTGTGGGTATGGTTTTTGTGAGGCTAATTTCATAGGTCACGATCTTCCTTCATCAAGGAACTCCAGCTAAGAATGTCTTTTTTTAGAGCCCTTTGAAATGCCCAAAACACAACCCTTTACTCTTTATTAACATTACCATGAAGCAGTGCATTGTCATACAGCAGATATTCAAACTTGGCCAAGTGTTATATCAGAAAATAGCTTTCCATTTGGACAGAAGAGATTGGTTATTCATTACAAGGAAAGTTTGAAAATGCTTTTCTTAATGTTGGCGTGACAGGATCAGGTGTTAAGAAAATACATTACGCCCTGATATAAGCAAGTGCAGCACTTCACCTTTAAGAATTTTACACAGTTGTATCTTGAAAGAGCAAGTATTTTCCAACTTACGTGCTACAGACTAAGAAGTCAAGCTAAACACGTGTAACTTAGAATTAACCATATTAGATTTTCCACAAAAATGTGAAGGGTGGCCTGTTATGAGCAGATTAAATTTGAAATTATTCACCTTTTGAATATACTTATAAATATATGTATATTTACTATAGCTGTAAAGCCTAACATGAAAATGTATTACATATGTAACCTTGATTAAGTCAGATTGTCCTTTGCAGGAGAACAGCAAATGTTTTATTTGTTTGTCTCTCAAACTGTATTCCTTTCTGTTTAAATAATCCCCTGTCCCTGCATGAATGCCTGCACATTAATGTTTAAATGTGTTTAAATGTCAGTTATCTGGCATTAGAAAGAACATCATTAATGCCAGATATTAAGCAATTATCATGGCAGGGGAACTAACGTTTACAAACACATTTCTGCATTCATTTATGATTTACTTGCCATCTTGATTTTGTGTGTATTAAAGCACGAATTAAAATAGTTGACAAATACTCTGAACATCAGTTTGTTAATGGATGGAGCAAATAGACCTATCACTTTTATTTTTTAAATATATAATTATAGTGAATTATATGATGCTTATGAAGCTCAGAAACTAATAGCTTGATTCTGATTTAGAGCAGACCTACCCTCTTGGACTTGAAACTTCTTGTCTGCAGTGCAGCTTTCCATTGCATATTCTGCACTCATCCTGTGATCACAGAAAATGGAGTTAATAGATATGATGTGTAGAGACTAAGAGACTAAGCAATAGGTAGATACACTATGGCTAAGAGCACTGCTGCATAGATCTGTTCTCTGTGGTGCAGACAGACAGTGGGAAAGATTTACCATGGTGCCTCGAAAGTAGTTCTGTCCTCAACCATATGTCATTTTTGCTGATCATGTTTCAGCCTTTTGGAGAATAAAGGCTTTAGGCACAGCAAAAGAAAGTGTGACGTGAATAAACATGGGATTAGGACAGTCTAAAACTAATTTACTTTTTTTACATTACCTAGATTTTGAAGTTGATTTGTTGTCATATTGGAAGATGGCAAAACAAGAGTTAGATAAAAAGCAATGGTACTGTTGACTTCCCTTTTACTTTCAGTTACTCCTGTGATGCAACAGATTTCAACACACCCAAGAATGATTTTCAGTTGCTGGTAGCCTTGCCGCATGTGTGGCAAGATTTCCCGAGGGAGTTCAGCTCCCACTGAAACTATTTGTTTCAGAGCCTGAATGAGAACTAAGCACTTTCTGGAAATTTAACTTCTTTGTATACAAAGAAAATTATATCCTATGCTTTTTTTTATTAATTAGGTTTTTTTATTACCATTGAGCTATGACTGCATCTTAATGTGGGTCTTAAACAGAGGGATAGCCTGCTTCAGTGCTTTCCATCTGAAGTCCTCAAAGCACTTTACAAAAGAGGTCAACATTTTGATCCCGGGGGCAAAGGGAACCTGTAATTGTGCAGGCGGCTGAGCCAATCTAATTAGTCGCTGCTGCCTAATGTGGGAGCTCATGGTCCCACCCTTCTTCCAGCCCCTGCTCCCTTGTGCCAGGAGCAGGAGGAGTAGGAAAGTGCCCTATTGATATTGGGATGAAGTGAGTTGACTTCAGCTGGTGGAACAACAGGGGACACGCAGTGTTGGGACTGGGGAAGCAGGGCAGGAAATGCTGCAGTAGAAAGCCCAGAGAGTTTAACATCAGCAAAATGGCTAGAGCTCACTTAACAATGTTAAATTATCTAAAATACCCAGTAACTATTTCAAGGTTAAAGTCTACACACTCATACAGTGATGAAATTTTGTAGTTATTTATTGCCTGGGATTATTTTAAAAAGAAATAACTTTATTTAGAAATAATGTATCTCTTTTTGAAATTTGTGGATGTCTTAGGATCTAAAGCCACTGGTAATGTTTGATCATTCTTTATACAGAGACAGTGGAAACAACTCATACAAGAAAACTGCTAAACACAAAAGACCTCTATTTCTGGTATTCCCAGATACTTTCACTAAGTTTGCCTTAGCTGAGGTTTTAATTTAGCATTAACAAAGGATTTTGTGATGTTTTATATGTGTAATCTAATATTCTGCCTGTGATTTCATTCAGAACTACTATACATTTAAATCTCGTTTTGGAAGCTAGATACCACAGGAGAATAGTCCTGGAAAAATCTAAATTATCGGTTATGAGCTGATCTAAAACTTACAGTATTGAAACATCTTTTGAAATATGCATTAGAGAATCTTTAAAGAGATCATACAAAATTCATCAAAACCCACTTTTTAGAAGCAGCTACTTTTTCATCAGGGTTTTACATGTCACAAATTTTTCAGGGATTTACATACAAACAAAATTCTCTATATGCACACACACACAGAGGAAGAGAGGAGAGCTCATCTCTTACCAAGTTGTATGTTAGAAAAGACAAATCAGCTATAATACTCTTGAGTTATGGAAAACTGAGTAACAAATCTAAAAGAGAAATGCCTGGAGCTTATGGATTGCACAGGAAACAATTTCTTCAATATCTAGTCAGTGTTTTGTTAGTAGATGGGGCAAATAAATAGATCAAAGAACTTTGCTAATGGTCATCCATACTCAATAGGTACAAAAATGCTTTTCTACCTTGCATATATTTTTATTTTTTAAACTCAACCCTTGGCTGGGAATCCTGTACAAGAGCAGGCTGCTCCTTCAGTCAAAACCTTAAATATGTAATAGCATCTGACCTTACCAATGCTGATTATGATTTTGGAGTATCTGTGCACCTATTTTGCTCATTCTTGCATTTACTTGGGTTGTCTCTATCCTTCTCTGTCTAATAATAAATAGACATCTTGCAGAATTACATCTCTCAGCTGTTCCCATGTCTTTAGTTTGCCTGTCACAAAACTATAGCTTTGCTTCTCTGCGTTCTGTGCTGAATGGTCGTTCCCTCTGCTGTTAATTTTGTAGACTGCATGGAGTAAGAGATACCTAGACTGATAGGTTATTAAGACCTAATCAGGAAGCTGCATGAAAAACAGGAATTCCTGAAAGCTCTTATTCATACAGGAAATATGCTAACCAGGAATAGAGGGAGAAGCAAAAATGAGTGAAACGTTGATTTGCTGTCTCCATGTTTCCCTACCCTTCATGAATCTCCACACTGTTTAGCAATTCACATCTGCTGAGACTCCACATTACTTCTGTCTACTCCCAACCTGACTGTGGCTCTTCAGCTGTGCATATGTAATACATCCTACATCTGACTTAAAAAGAAGGTCTGAGAGGGAAGTATGGTGTAAAAATAATATTTTAAAGTCTCTTATAAACCTTACTTTGCAAATTATGTGCTAGTTATATATAGTTAACTTACATAAATTATCAAAAGTTTAGCTGCATGAAACTTGCAGTTATGTACTTGTCAAAGAGCCAGAGTGACCAGATATATATTTAAACAAACATGTCAGAACATAAACATCCTTCACTAATTCTTTGTCTCAAAGCAACCTGTGCAGCAGCCACACCAAACAGATCTACCTTGCAGCATGCCTTGAAGGTAAACAGATGATGAAAATTTTGACCAGGTACTTTTTCCAAATCATTGTAAAACTACTTTGACTCCTCTTCTTCCTCCCTAAGGCATTTAAATAGCTATCCAATTATTCTATTTAATGGAATAAATCCCTTTCCAGAAGTAGATTTAGGTTTCTTTGCACAGCATGTGATTTTTATGTAAATCATATATTTTGAGAGAGCTGTGTTTAGCTCCAAATTAAAGGAGGAGTTTTGTCTTGGGTCAGTTCTGTACAGTATCAAGCACAGACAGCTGGCAGTCATAACTAACAAACTAGGAAGATGCCTGAAAAGTCCTCAGTCTTGGTTTGATAAAATCTCTGTGGATTCATTTGTATTGCCCTTTTTCCTGAGGCAATAAAGAGAGAGGGTGTTTTCAGACAGAGTATTTTAGTTAACAGAAGCATTTTGTGGTGGGTATGTGTATGCTGGAGAGACTTGATTGCCACCTTGCTGACTTTGCCTTAGGAAGACTAAGTGATTATTTTAGCACTGGCATCATTCTGAAAGATTGCAACATATTTTACTTTGTTAACCTTTCTTATTCCATTGGATTATTTGGTCGGAGTCAAGAGACTTAAGCTGATGATTTTGACTTCTGTGATTTGCCAGCCCTTATAACTGGTGGAGTGCCAGGTTGTCTCTGAACTGTCACTGGGTAAGTGTGTTCCAGCTACATCCACCTGTTTATGCTCTGGCTGCCAAGAGAGTGATTGGTTGTCAGTTTGGCATCTTTGCCAGCACTAAATCCGCTTCTTTTTTTTTTTTGGTGGAGGAAAGTAATTGGCATTGGTAACTTCACAATTTTGTATTATGAATTTTCACAGACATCAGGACAGGCACACTTAATACAATGGCTTGTTGAATTATCTTTTTTCACATGTTTTAGTGAACACATGGATATTTTAGGTGGTACTTTTAACTGTAAAAGCAGCATATCACAGCTGAAGACACTCTGTGTTGTGTTAACTGCTAAAGCTGTTTAAGGTAATCAATTTCTCTCTTCAGTTCATCTTAATCTATGCCAGTCCTTAGCTCACCACAAAAACATTTGATCACAAGCAGAGATTTTTTTCTTGTTTTATTTTACCCAGACACTAGGGCTAAGAGAAAGAAATAAATTCAGTGGCTGATCAAGAGAAGTTTGTCTGCCACCCTTGTCATTAATGAACTGGTATGAAGTGAGTGAAATGCTTTTTCCTTGATTGTGTAAACCTGAGAGAAAATAAACCAAATGAAATAAAATACTTCATCTAAGGCATATCAGCCTACCACTGTGTCCATTAGCATTGAAATTTGATGTGAGCTGTCTTAGTACCAGTTTTGTTTGGATTTTCTACTTTAAAAGTCTTGGTGTCCCTCTCAAGTTATCTTTCAGATAGTTGTAGATTACCTCTATATCCAGTTCCTGGGGAATTTTGCTTGTTACAAATATGTTTAGCAATAGAAAGTAAAAAATTGCACTCTCTGCAGGCTGTAGGTCTTGATAATGGGTAACACAATGAATTTCCATGGCACAGCACACTTCCATGTGCTCTTTCATCACAGATGAAGTCAGGTAGCAGACAGTCCAGGGGTCCTTTCTTCTGTCTTTATATTATTAGTGGTGGGATAGGGAAAAAAAGAAGGGCCTGAAGTGAGGGAATCGTCTTGAAACAAACTAAATTTTCAGTACGTACAGGTTCTTCAAATTGACAGTCGCTGTTTAACAAACAGTTCATTAGATCAGAGGTACATGGAATAGACAGTTAATTTCTTCTTTTAATTAAAATTCTGGAGAGGTTTCCCTTCCTGCAGGCTGTTCCAAGCATCCTACTGTCATACCTTTCTAAACAAGAAAGAGGGATCAGGAAAGAACACTGATGATAAACAATGGATATATCCACGTTCTCCGAAGACATAGTTCTTCCATGAACAGCAAAATGTCTGTGTTATTTGCCATACCATGTAACTCAAACTATAAACTTAAGCAAGCCTTGTAAATTGAGAAACTCTGTGTACAATGTAACAGAAATGTTATAATACAAATCAAACCATTTCTGTTTGTCTTTAAATATTTTTCATGAACTCTGGTACTCTCTAGGTTTGGTAAAAAGTGAGGAATTCTGACCAAATTTAATCTTTCAAATACTTTTTTTAATCTAATAGATAATACTCTCCAAAGTTATGCATTTCTCATAATTGAGCAAAACAGAGGGCAAAGTTAAGGGCTGTAGTAAAGTCAATGTTAGTCAACTGCTAAGATGTGGAATGAAGAAGTACTAGATGGCAGTTGAAACAGGTTGCATCTCTTACCATCTGCTTCTAAATAATTATCTTCCAGGAAACTTTAGGCTTTTACTCTTACATTCCCTGTCAGGAAGGAGGGCTTCTGGGAGTTCTAGAAGTTGTTGCTCTCAATAGCTTGCAGTGTTTTTAACAGTGAAAAAGCAAAAATTTTGTCCTTTCTAGCAATGCATTGGCTAATTTCAGGGAATTAGTTCTCTCTAACAAACTGGACCAGCCCTGAAACTTGCTGGACAATTTATATTGGGCCAAAGAAAGAAGTAGGGAAAGGGCTATCATGGGATGTTTTTTCACTAAGCTGTTCATATGTTCATGGTCTTCCTCTGCTGCCTTTACATTATGAATTTGTTATTGTTTGAGTAACTGGTTGATCTATACCATTAGCATGCCCTATAGGCTGTGTTCTTTATCCTTCCAAGGTGGCATCTGACTGGAGCAGATGACAGCTCACTTCTGGCTCCAATACTTTGATTTCATTCCCAGGGTTCATTCCTGTCCAAACTAATGGACAGGAGTCATAAGAGTGAGTGGAGAAATGTCTCTGTCAGCATACAAGGAGCGTGTATCCTGAGCTTATTCCATGCCTGAGAGCCGGGACTTTCTAGGAACTGCAGTGCAGAGATAGCCAGAGGCCCATCCCTGCCAGGTCCCGGTTTGTGTTTCTGTTCTTTTACTTTTCATCCCTGGTAAAGCCATGCATTTTGGCTCAGCAGGGGCTTCTCAGTCTTTGCGGAATGCTTCTGTTCTTCACGGTCAGATATCCCCGATACTGTTTGCTGCTTAAGTTGTGGACTTAATCATCTGTTATGCTTGAGTACTGATCTCGGTAAAGGAAGACACGGTCAAGTGTGGTCTGGTTCTCATAGAATTATTTCAGGTGGAAAAGACCTTTAAAATCATTGAGTCCAACCATTAACCTAACACTACCAAGCCTGAAGTTTCACTACCAAGTTTCATGACACACAATAAATTTTTAGTCTCTAAGTTTGAGGTTCTGTTCATGTGAACTCCTTAGTTTTGGAGGCCAGAAAGATAAGTCCCTCAGTACATGTTGAACTCTGTAAATTCTAGAATGAGTAGTTAGTGCAGGCTGCTACTCATGACTATGTAGCAGCATACAGCTGGTTTATTTGTTACAGCAGTGGATTGAAGGCTCAGGCCTACCAGAATGTGGGAGAAGAAAAGAAAACATGACTTAGGTCAAATTGTCATTTTAATTTGCACATCCTGAGGCTGCCTTTATGTTGGTGAACATAAAGGGGTCTTTTGGGGTCTTGACCAATGGGGTCAAGAGACAGAAAAGGAAACCAGAAGGAAGTCCAAGAAAATGTCCCTAAGTGTTATTCACCAGATAGTTTTTGTCTCATACCTGCATGACTGGAAGGATATAGTTACTTCTTGTAGAAATGGCAAAGCAGCTCTGTCTTGTAATGGTAAAGCTGATATTTCCTGAAATAATTTATAACCTCATAATGACATAGAGTTATTCAAACATTGTTAATTTCTCTAAGGTTTATATTTTCTCAGTCTTTTGCTTTATTAGCATGTTGGTAGCATTTTCACATTTCTGTCACATAGATGCTTTTTTTTTTTTCTAGACAAATGCTATTGTAGTACAGGAAACCATTGTTTTCAATGTGAAAGATATTTTTTTTTGGTGGTGGTGTAAATCTTTGTTATATAGCTTGTTACAGATAGTGAAATTTGTACTCTCAAATTTCATTGATCAAACTGAAGCAAATATCAAAATTAACATTGTTCTATGTTAGCTCTATATCCAATGAATATTTTAATTTAACACCTAGTAAGCTGAATGCAATAAAAAAGTATAATTTCTGAATGTGTAGAGCACGCAGAAAGATTGTACTTAGTAGGCCTTCGAAAAGTAAAACTTTAGGTTCTCACTGAATATGTCAGAATTACTGACTACAGTGCAAAAGGGAAAGGACAGGAATTTGATTTGCCATGATCCATTATGATTCCAGCACCCCATGTCGATACTGTCTCTTTTCACTTCAGTTACCAGTCCTGGATGTGTCTGTGTTGCAAGGAGTATACTATGGGTGGTGTCTAAGTGCTCAGCTTCTGTATGGAGTGACACAATTCTGAACATACCACTCATACCTGACATATCTCAAACACTGGAGGTGCAAGGCAAGCTTGCACCGAAGAGAAGCCCTCCTGCACATGAAAACACTAATACAGATGCAGACATTGAGACAGCATTGTGTTAAACCTTGCCTCTGTATTGCTTCTATATGAATACCCAGAGGAAGACGTGTTTCTGTGATGTGATGCCAGAAGGATCAGTGAGTCTTCTAAGGCATGTTTGGCTTGTATGCTTTCAAGTGTAGGCAAGTATTAAATTTTCATTGCAATGATACTGTTTTCAGCTAGACTGCTTTTTGAGCACATCAAAAAAAAGGTCAGGCTGCCATGATTCAAGGCCAGAAGTGGTAGCCGGGAAAGAGAAGGGAGGGCTAGCAATCTTACATCTGCTCAGAGTGACAGCATCCAAATTCTTATCAGAATAAAATAAACATCACATTCAATTTGTAATATGTTATAATCATTACTACCAAGAAAACAGTGTATTGAGCTAGAAGAGGAAATATGTGCCAGAAGGAAGCAATGCCCAGCCAACGTGACCTTAAAGCAGAAGGCAGGGATACACAGGTATGTACACTTTGGTTCTAGAGTGATACAAAGCACAGTGAAATGGCAGCTAGAGAACTGTGGAAGAACAGTGCACGTTACAGATATGACCAAATCAATATTAGTATGTATTAACTTAGTGCACTATTAATTTACTATATTTCGAAACAATAATATAAAATACATATTATTTCATTTGTGTACATAAACTATGAATTATGTTGTGTAGGTCATTCCAAAGGACAGGAGTGAACTTAGTCTGAACTACCACCACTAAATATTATAAATATGCCTAATGTCTGGTGTAATTACCACACTACTATTTCTGTTCTCTGCTGAAATCAGATTTGTCCTTCAGGTTTTGCACTGCTAATTATCTAAATAACATGCGAAGTTGAATAAAGTAACAGTGGAAAACTGCAAATAAAATAATAGTAAGAATCTAGGACAGTCCATATAGGGTCATTTTATGTATAGCAAACAATGCAGCATTATCTTGCAGCATAAGCGCTACTGTCTGCTTTATACTGCTTGTTCAAATATTTGGAATTCATGGTGACAACACTTGATGTTAGGAAGGTTAATGACTAACTGATTAATAACAGAGAAGGCATTTGCCAACAAGTGAACTATAGTCATTCTTACCATAAAGCCTCTGAAAAACATTTTAAATCATCACAGACCCATTTCCTGAAAAGGTATCTCGACTGTATCTTAACAGGGAGTTCTGTCATGATGTTTCACCTTATAGGGCCTTTGAAAATGGATCCAGAAAAATGGGCATGAAAGTTGCTGGGTTGGTCACTTCATACAATCTGGTATACAAGCATTTGAGCAACAGTGATGTTGACTGAACATTGCTAGTGTGATTCAAGTCATGTTTGGCTACCATCTTTGAAAGCTGAATGATCTGCTGTTTCATTTACTTACACTTGGACATAAAAATGTAGAGGCAAAGCTTGAGGCATTAACCTCGTGCAAACCTCATCCTGCAGCTGTTACTTATGAGCAGGGCATGTAAAAATAGGGAAAAATGCTCAGGCTGGATTGAAAAAATCGCATTTGCAGATGTGAAATATAGTAATGATTTACTGGGGTAAGTTTACCTCTTCCTGGGGGACAACTAAACCCTTGTTAGGGCTTGTAGCATATATTTATTGCTTTTTCATCTGGATGCATTTACCTGTGTGATGGGTTGACCCTGGCTGGATGCCAGGTGCCCACCAAAGCCATTCTATCACTCCCCCCTCCTCAGCTGGACAGGGGAGAGAAAAATATAACAAAAAGCTTGTGGGTCAAGATAAGGACAGGAGAGATCATTCACCGATCACCGTCATGGGCAAAGCAGACTCAGCTTGGGGAAAATTAACTCAATTTATTACCAATCAAAATGGAGTAGGGTAGTGATAAATAAAACCAAATCTCACACCATCTTTCCTCCACCCCTCCCTTCTTCCCAGGCTCAACTTCTCTGCCGGCTTCTCTACCTAACCCCACCAGCGGCACAGGGGGATGGGGAATGGGGTTTATGGTCAGTTCATCACACAGTATTTCTGCCGCTTCATTCTCCTCAGGGGCAGGACTCATCACACTCTTCCCCCACTCTGGCCTGGGGTTCCTCCCATGAGAGACAGTCCTCCACAAACTTCTCCAACGTGGGTCCTTCCCACGGGCTGCAGTTCTTCATGAACTGCTCCAGCGTGGGTCCCTTCCACGGCATGCAGTCCTTCAGGAGCACACTACTCCAGCATGAGTCCCTCACGGGGTCACAAGTCCTGCCAGAAAATCTGCTCCATGGGCTCTTCTCTCCACAGATCCGCAGGTCCTGCCAGGAGCCTGCTCCAGTGCGGGCTTCCCATGGGGTCACAGGCTCCTTCGGGCACCCATCTGCTCAGGCTTGGGGTCCTCCACAGGCTGCAGGTGGGTATCTGCTCCACCGTGGACCTCCATGGACTGCAGGGGGACAACCTGCCTC
>JANZLQ010000044.1:6000969-6030960 GCA_026212715.1 Elanus axillaris | reverse complement strand
CTACTGAACTCAAAACACAGCACTGTACCAGCTACTAGGAAGACACTTAACTCTGTCCCAGCTGAAACCAGGACAGCTGGTCTGTTAAACTTCATTTTTAAGAGAAATTTGCGTATATTAAATATAAGATGCATTATATAAACTCAAAAATATTTTATGTAGGAGAAGAGTGCTTCGCTGACATAAGAGCTACTGTGTGAAATGTGTTCAAGTTGATTTGGTTTAATTTTTGAAGTAAATATGACTTGTTTTAAAATGGAGGAGAAGAATGTCCAGGTATAAGTTTATAACTACAGTGCTGCTGTAAAATGCTGTTTGTAGCATTGTATACATAGAAGTGCATGATAGCTGTTGAGAAAACTTGATGAACACAAACTGTGTTTGTACTGTCACCTGCAGAATGTTAAAGTGAAGAAGAAAAGTCCTGTAATGAGTGATTTCTAAAGTTTACAAATAGATTTAAAAAAAAAAGATGTTTTATAAAACTGAAAAATGTTATCAACTATTAAATTAATGGTTTAGGGTATTCTTGACCCAGATACATTCTTAATTTACATGGGTGTATATTAGCAAGTACAGTATCTATGTATATCTATGTATATTAGCAAGTACTTGTATCTATGCGTATTTTTATGAAAATGGTGGGGATATGATATGCTTTGCAGTACCCCTGATACTTGGCATTTGTCACGGCTGCTGTTTTCAGCAGGAGTGCTTGTAGTGTTCCAAACATTTGGAAGAATTCTGGCGGTGGGGAAATGCTGTTGCTCTAAGTTATTTTAATATGCCATACATTCAAAAGAGAATAACACAAAAACTCAAAAGCAGAAACTTACAGTTAACTAAAACCAACCTAATATGAAACTTTTAAAGAGGCTTTCTGAGGGCACCCACTTCACATTATACCTCTAGCTCAAAGTAAAATTGCACTTGGTTTGACTTTCTGCAAATCAAAGATGCCTTCTATTCAATTTCATTCAAATGTTTAGCTGTGCTTCATTGTTACCACATTAGATAGCAAACACAAATCCAATAAAATGTAAACCTTGCTTTCATTTAGTTGAAAGCAACTTGCTTGTTCAAAGTCTTTGAGATTGTCTCTTTTCGAAAATAGTTTATTCTCAAAGGTAAGCAACCTTGGTCAACTTGAATGTCTGCTTAATCCCAGGAGAGTGATTGATTTTTTTCACTTAGCCCACTGTCACGCAAATCATGAATTTACTTCATTCTGGGTTTATTTATTTAGATAGAGTAAGAAAAAAACATGTTGCTACTAACAGTTCTCTGTTTTCAAGGAAAAAAAAACAAACCACTGTAGCACCTAAGATTGCAATGTTATTCTTCTTATGTTAATTGATGCTTTTAGATAACAGTGATTGACAGATTGTGTTCTTCCAAGTATATACTCACTCTGAAAACTGCTAATGTCATTTGAGAAGTAAGACAGTGTAGATGATTTAGCTCACAATTTCCAACACCAGTATGTTCAGGTAAATCTAGAGTAACGGCCCTTTCAAAATACTGAGGGCAAAGTTGAGAGTGACACTAACTCAAATGCAAACCTGGAGGAGTTGATTGATTTTTATTATCAGCACTCTTTCCAGTCACAAAATACTGTGATTTTATTTAATGAGGGAGGCTGTTAGAATAATGGGGCTTTTGCATCTGTCTACAGTGATCTAAGTAGCAGTCCTCTAGTCCTAAATCACTACAAAAATCTGTTTGCTTTAATGCAATAAACCAGTCAAGGAATGCTTCTGAACTTGGTCAAGTGTTAATAATTATGCAGGTCTAAAACTTATTTCTGCTGTGTAGCACTGAAGGGACTGAAGACCAAAGCGTATTCGTTGTGGGTATGGATATGCTGCCTATAGCTATTGCGGCCAAGTATTTACAGGCCATCTTGGCTTTTGCCTGAAGTCTGCTGCTTATATCTTATCATTTAGAGATTTGGGCAGTCTAGGGTTTTGAGGATCTTGCCTGTTTAGTCTACGGAGCTGTGCTTAGCATTTAGTTTTATTTTACTGTCACATGGTAACAGTGTAGTGCATACAATGAAGTCCCCTCCTCAGTACAATGGAATTTTCCATTTAAAGTCTGATCACAATGGTAGAGCTGGTACTGTCATGACTCAGACAGTCTGATATATTTTAAAGTCTGTTTTACTGGTAACCATAAGAGTTTAGTTTCCATGATCCTTCAAATATTTACATGTTTAACTTTCCTTGTACAAAGAAAGTTCAATAGTTTTATTTGCATTTAATAGGCAAAATGAAGCAAGAACATAACATGCTCTGCTATATTGGCCTAGGGGAGCCTTGTGAGCTACTCCTAGGGAATTTACAAAAGGTGATTGAGAAAGGCAAGCTATTTACATTTGTAACCCCCCTCTCTCTCTTTTTCTCTCTCAGTGAGCGTGTACCTATGCTGGAAACTTCTTGTTTCCATAAAATGAAAAGATTGACTCGTTCAGGCCAAAAGTTGCATATCTATTACAGATTACACATGGATAAACCACGCAAGAATTGATCATGAGTAAAATCTTTGTGGTATTTCCTGTACGTTTGTTTGGAGGAACAGGGAATGAGAAAAAGCTGAAACATAAATATTTATATGTTTGTGTACATACATATGTAGCAAAATGAAATGGGAAAAATGTTTTAGTCAAGTAGGCTTTGTCTGATTTTTTTTTAGAATTATGTTGTGAAGATGGCCAAACTTTTCTTTGGCCTGTGCAGAGGGAAGGTTTTTACCTTCAAGCTGTTCAGGTGTCCCCACAGAAGGGGCACTTCTTCTGGGCTTCAGAAATAATAGAAAAATTAGGAACTAAATTATTTTACTATCAGGTTAAACATGCCTTTTGACTGTATCATTAAAACCAAGCTTTTTGGTCTACCAGTCATTCATAATACTCTTTTCTTAGATTCACTAGAAGTGTTCTATCATTTTCTTCTGAAAAATGGGCATCTACTCCAGTATAAATTAAAATCTTTTCTGGTACTTCTTTCCAGGTACTTCTTTCCAAACGCATTATTTCAAATACTCTTTCTTAATGTAATACAAAACATTTTATAAAATGTGAACCATGTTATTTAAAATGGTAAGCACAAGAAAATAAAAGGCAGATATCAACTGGCAGGGTTTTTATTACTAATTTTTATTACATTTTTGAGTTATTAATGGGAAGTATAGTTACTGATTAATGTCTTATAATAAATGCTTAGTATTTGGTTCATTTTAATGAAAGGATAGCTCTGTATAGCAATATGGAAAATAGAAACAGTAATTGTTGAATTCAAAAAGGTTTGGGTTTTTTAGTGAAAGCCCTGGAGGGTTATCACTTTTAGGTTGGCTGAAATGTTTGGTTAACTGGTATGAACTGGCTTGAGCCTTCTCAAACAATAATAAATGACATTGCTAGAAGGCAACCATGCTAAATTGTTTACTGCACTGCTGTGCAGGTTACCGTTCTTTTTATCCCTCATGATCTCAATACTAATGACAGTAAGGGAATAAGTGAAACAATTTCTCCAGAGTATGTCTAATCATGTTGGATTTTGTGTCCAGGAAAATTAAGATATAATAGTACATCAACAGAACTGAACCTGATACTACAAAGACAGTTTTGTTAGTATTGATCTCAGACTTGTTTGCAGTGGATTGGGTTGATGGGAGAAATTGAATGAGTAAGTCCAGATTAGCGCTGCTTAGCACTTTGTATTTATTAAAGTGGTAAACCACTGGAGTTGTAATTACTGGTCTGCATTACAAATCACATCATTTTTACTCCTTGGAACTTTCACGTTTCAGTGAGAGGGTTGGGAAATATTTTTTTTAATATGCTTGTTAGCATAGCTGTCTGAATCCTTAGCTTACATTAATGGTCATGAGACTGTGCTCTTACACAGTAGTCGTATTTGGTGGTATATTTACAAGAGGTAAATTCTGTTCTCTTGACGACTCAGAGGATATCTTTGAGAACACGTGTGTATTTCACTTGCTTCTTCCTTCCTTGTTTCCCAAAATTCTGAGAAGGTTCCAAATTTATGCTTAACCAGCCTCGTACTTCCAGGTAACTACAAGTCAGTGGGATTCAGTGTCCTTCATACACTGGTAACTTCTATTTTAAAAGCATTTATGTAAAATCAGTAACAATAAATCTGAGAACCCAGAACCCAGCATGCTGAATCAAAACCAGGATGATAACAGACAGCTTTAGAAACTGTCTAAATTTAGACCTCTGAAAATTATGACACAATACTTCTTTTTCCCCTATGGCAACCCAGTATGATAGTGCTTAAACTTGCCAGCCCCACCTACCAGTCAGTTCTTGCCTCCAGCAGGGTCCCTGCAAACAGAATCCTCTGGCATACATATTTTTGAACCACACTACCTTTTTTTTTTTTTAATCAAATGATTAATCAGCTATTTTAAAAAGAAGCACTGGTTAGTTTCTTTATGCATTTCTATATTTTCTTATTTTCTTATTCCTTATGTTACTGCTGTAGAATAAATTTTTCACAGAGGATTTGTTTGTAGTAAAAATATTAAATTTCTTGTAACACCAGTCATCTTTCAGTGTATGTTTCACTTCAATCTAGGAATGAGTTCACATGGTTATATTCTGTGGCTCTGAAGAATGGAACATGCTTATTAAAAGTGCACTCTTGTGATGAAGTAGCAGAAACTGACTCTAGCAAAATATTTTGTTGCATTTCTTTATTATTTAAAGACAAGAATACTATGCTCATGACTGCAGATATGCACATCTTACGAGCATTCATGGGTTTGATTCCTTTTATTTGAGTTAATGTGGGCTGGGACATCACAGAAGCCCTGCTCTCTTATCAATTTATAATGCAGGATGCCTGTTAGTTTCCTGCAATGTAAGAGCAATTGAATTCCTTCTTACGTTTGGCCTGTAAGATCTTTGGGACCATATTTTATTGCATGTGTAGGCATGACAATAAAGCAGTAAGTTATTTCTTATAAATGAACAGAGCTCAAATAGGGAGAAAAGGGGAATAGTGTGTTTCTGTGTACTATTCCCTTAATTAGGGCTTCAACCACAAGTTGAAGTCAGCAGAGGTCATTCCATTAGTTTCATTTTCCCAAGTTTTTTTCATAGGATCAGATGGGTGAAGAATTACTCCTTAAGAAAAAATGAAATCCAAGATGCTCAAAAACTAAGGGGTAGGTTCTGATAACAGTCTGTTAGGCAAGCTACTCCATATAAATCCAGTTTTAAGCCTTGCCTCCCTCAAAATTCATGACATTTCAAAATATCTGTAGAAACTTTTGAAAAGTCTGTGTAATGTTAACTATTTCTTATTCAGGACAAAGTATTGCATTTTTTATAAGTTAAGAAGCAAACTAAAATTTCTTACATAATTTTTTGTTTTTCTGAGGTATAGAGAAGTTAGATTGTTTCCTATTATACTAATACTCATAGAATCATGGATCCTTTCAGGCTGGAAAGACCTCGTGGATCCTCTAGTCTGATCTTCTGATCAAATCAATGTCAGTGCTGAATTCAGACCGGGTTGGTCAGGACTCTATCAAGTTTACAATACCTTTAGAGATGGTGATTCCACAATCTTGGCATTAAATGTGTTCCACTGCTTAATTACCCTCATAGTAAACTTTTTTTTATTATGTCCTGTTGGACCTCCCTTGATTCAGGTTATGACTGTTGTCCCTCATTCTCACATCATGCAGTTCAGTAAAGAGCCTGGCTCAGTCTTCACTGTGACCTCCCTGCAGGGGCTGGTGGACTACACTCTGGTCTTCCCAAAATCTTCTCTTCTTCTGGTTAAACCAGCCCCCTTCCTTCAGCCTCTCCCTCTAGGTTATGTGGGCCTAATCCTCCAAAAATTTGAAAGATTTTTTTTTCGTCACAAAAGTTTCTAAACTGAAAAAATAAATCAGGTCTATTTTCAGAAGTCTTACAGTCAGTTAGTTCGGAAAGAAACTACACAGAATAAAGATGATCTTTTGCTTGTAAGTCACTTGAAATCTCCCAGCTGGGTCACCCTGCTGGAGTGTGATGATAAGTTGTGGTATTAAAATAGCAAAGTAGAGCAGAAAGCTTAGGCAGTTGTACAGCTGGCTTTTCCCTGCCATGTTCCTATGGAAGTGCACTGCCAGCTATCTAGACCTGATCAAGTACTTGGACTTTTTAAAAATATTTTTCTTTTACCACTCAATGAAGAGAATGACAAAAAGAAACAGAGAATTCTGGAATAGCAGAAAACGCATTTCCCATAAGGGAAACCTGCATTTATCAGGTATGATTGCTTTAAAAAAAAAAAGGAAGGAAGAAAGAAAGAAAAAAATGCTCCAAGTTAACAGTGACTTCTTCAGTAGCCCTCCAGAGTTCACTTGAGTAACTAGGACTATGATTGGAAAAGACATTAAAACTGCTTAGAAATTTTTAGAGAAGTAAGTTTCTCAGGGGAAAATGGAAATTTGTCAGAAAAGGTGTTTTGCCTGAGAGTATTTTGCTTTTCATTTTAGACTCTAAACCTTTTCATAAATATGTGTGGCTTACACAAACACACAAAAAAAAAAAAAAAAAAAGCTTTTCAAGAGGGGTTTTCTGCTGGCAGATAGAGTTCTGATCAGTTTATGGGCAACAGAAGAAGTGTTTCAACCAGCAGAGCCAGGTGGATGCTCTGCTCAGTTGTTTCCTTGGAAGATTTGGAGCAGGCTCTGGAGCTTGGACCTACTCTGAAGGTCTTGCTGCTGGTACTCCTGAGTGTCTGCGTCTCTTTTCCTAGCTGCATAGAAACTGTGAATCAAGATTTCAGTTTCATCTAAATATGAACAAGGGAAAGGAGAACTGTAGGAGAGGAAATGCTTTTCTTCTTGTGTTGTGCAAGACATGTTGTACCCTACTAAAATATTTTAATAGAGGTTGCTTCACAGCAACCATAGTAAACCTTTCTGAAGCACCAGGTGCAGCTCCCATCTCTAGCACCTCTTCATCACTTGCCCTCTTTTAGGACCTCTGCATGGAGGTTAGTAAAAAATACACAGCGTATAGTTCTAAATATTTATAATTTCAGAAATCATATGTAATTTCAGAAACAGTAATTGAGACAGCCATATCTATTAACAGTGTTGATATGATACATTCCTTTTATCTATTTTTTCAGAAACTCTAGCTGCACCTTGCATTGGGGAATAAATAAAGGAGTTGTATTGTTGTTAAAGAGAGGAAGTTATATAAGGAAATTTTATCCCTACTCAGTGCTGGTTGTGTAGAAAATTGGAAAATTAAGAGCTGTAGACAGGAAGACAACAAAATGTTCTAAGTAGCCTGTATATACTGAGCATTCTCATAAAATCTCAATTTAATGTCAGTAAAGATTTAGACACTTTTATTGTGTGCAGTCATTTAGGTTTTGTGCTGAAGGAGTGAATTATTCCTACAGTTTGTTACAGTTCTAAAATTTTAATCTGCTCTGGTTTTAATTCTCATTGAACAATTCTAGTTCAATCTTCTATATAGTTTTTAAGTAATTATAGTAATTATGCTTACTTTTTAAAAAAAAAAAAATGGAAGAATCATAGGTAGACACAGGTAATAGGTAGAGTAGGACTGTGCATCTCTGTGGGACTCCAGACTTCTTGATCCATGGGAAATCCCCACACAGGATATCTTAACAGTAATATAGGACTGAAGTGAATTCTGGATATTTTTACTGTGGACATGTCATTCATACACAGTTGTTTGACAACATCTCCAATGTAACATAGTTAAGCTAACTTCACTGTAGCTTTCTTTTTTTTTTTTTACAATATTGTGTAGTCCATTTTCCTTACTGTTACCCATTTAGTACAACCAACAACTTTGACCTATGATGAAGATACCTATTGCAATTATATGGAAAAAATAATATTTAACATTTTTTAAAATACTAGTTTGAAAAAAGTCAACTATTAAAGAATATTTCAAGTTTTTAAATAAATTTCTTGGGGGTGGGAAGTATTCTTAAGACTTTAGGTTTTTATTTCTGCAAGAAAGAATTCTGTCGTTATCTAAATTCTACTTTATCTATAGTGTATACATAATATAAAATAATTGAATAATAATTGAATTGGAAATTTAAAAAAAAATCATCATTTTTTAAGGTATTGGAAGATTCTTTTGTGTTTCCATTATGATGAAATTGAATTGATCTCACACTATGTCTTTATTTTGATGGAACCAGAATTTTCAGTGAAAATTTGTTGTAATTTTCTGACAGGCTTTATTCAGGAGAACAATTAAAATACAAATCCATTGTTTTCATTGTTATTCATACAGAATTTCTAATAGTTCAATAATACATTGCAAAATTATTCCTATGTAATCTCTGCAGGAATACAGCAAGCAATATTCTTCCAGGTACAGCACTTCATAGGCAGGTTGTCAACTGCTGAAAAATAACAAGTTGACAACAGTTTGAAAAAGGATACCAAGTTAATGGAGCAGTGGCAAAAAACTTGCGTTGTTAAAAGCATGATGTATGAGAGAAGGAAAGAATGGGCAGAACAGTGTAACATGAAAAATGAATGGGCATTTCATTATAAAGGACTTCCCTCTTGTTTTCAAACACATTGCTGCTTGCAAAATCCTGTGTGAATACTGAAAGTGGTTTGTTGGCAGCAGACAGCAATGTCAGATGCTTATACCTTTTCTTAGCAAGAGATTTGTATTGATGTGTCATTGGTAAATTTTCAAATTGCAGAGCTACGCTAAATAAAATGTCATTTTCTGAATAAATTAGGATTTTATGCTATCATCTGAATTACTAATGTCATCCTGTGTAACATAATGTTCATGCTTCTCCCGAGGCAGCCTCTTCAATTTTGCTTACACCTGTGGCTTAATACAGGACAGAAGGTCTTCCAAAGACCGGTACTCCCAATGGAACACTGCTGATTTTCAAGAAAAGGCTTGAAAATTATTTCAGTGTTTCTAGGTAAACCTCCAGGTCTTGTAGTTTTTAATTTGAACAGGCTTTTTGTCGTGCAGGTATCAGCTACCACTGGGAGCAACCTGTTTTATAGCTCATACTCTTCATCTTGTAACCTTGCACAAGACAACTAAAATTGGTTTAATTTTATTTGTTTAGTTTGTGTAACTGCTCCAGTTTTCACAACTGTTTTGATGTATACTTATCTATTCCCTCTGTTGCTAGAGTAAGTTTAATATCCCATAGTGATCAATGGAATATAGAAACACAATGAATGATTTGGTAAATTGGTTGCAGGAGATCTTTTTAAGGGTTGACAACGTGTTTTTCATCTGATGTATTTTGTCTCCCCCAAGCTAGTATGTTTATACGGAGCTTGTTCAGAACTATTCAGAATTTACTTTTAGGGGTTTTTTTAAATCATCCACCTCCCCTTTTTTACCCACATAATAGTAAATGAAATGATAATGAATGTATGGTGTAATGTCACACATCAAATCAATCTATAGTTGAAACATCACTAAGGATATGCAGAGAGAGTGATCTTTCACTGTAGTAGGTTTTGAATTTGAGCACCCTTGGATCCACCATAAATTCCATCACTTCTGCACTCCTTATCCAGGATAAACAAAAAAAGCAGCAATCTCTTCTCCATGGGGCATTTGTGACTAATAACTGTGAGAAGTGTACAAGGGGCAGCAGATTCCTTTGCAGAACATTTTTTAACTTGCTGGCTCCACCCTGATGGTGTACACAAGGTGCATTATACCTCTTCAGCAAGAGCTATCCTCAATCCACCAATCTTGAGGGCCATACTAACTTTTTCTGTTGACCACCATTTCTCCACCTTTCCCTCTGAACAGCAAATACATTTACCTTCAAATAGCAGCTGGTTACATTCTAATGCTTTGGCTTCCAAAATAGATTCTTGCAGTGTTGATAATGGCAGTATTACTTCCAGCAAGGACATCTTGAGTAAGGCTGACTTTTGCTGTAACCTTACAAGCATGTTGTGAGATATGGGTATGAACATTACCTAAATGTTCATGCAGTTTCTGAGCACAAATCTGTCTGCAGATTTGTGAAAGCATAGTCATACTTTTCCTACAAGGTTCTCATTAGAAATCCTTCCCCTCCCCAGATGGAAGCTCTGTGAAATCTTTCATTCTTAATTTCAGATTAACATCATTAATAAAGGATATTTTTAAAGACAGGTGCCTAACTGCTACAGAGTTGATATTCCCTGGTGTCCTAGCTCTCTGTTTATGTCTAAAAATATATAAAATACACCAGTCAACTGGTGTGCAAAACAATTAGTTTAAGCAAATGGCTAATAATTATTCATTACACTTCAAGGCTCAGAATTAAACTTCACCTACACGTAAACACTCTGCAGTTCTGTTTTAAACCAGGGAAAAGTTGAATAGGGACAAATAAGAATGGAAAACATTGACCTCACACTTCCTTTGAATGTATGCTTAAAAAAAGCAGCTTTTCACGGAAACATCATCTAACTCTCATTAAGTTTGAAATACACTAAATATTAACACAAAGTGATGATGTTGGAGATCAAAGCCTCACATTTCATGGAATGAATTTAAAAGCAGAAGTTTCTCTGAGAAAAGGAGTGAAAATAACATCCTGAGTAATTCTTTGTTACTAAAAAACTTATTAATTAAAACTGAGCTAAATTTTCCAAGGAGTATGCTACTTGCCCAAAAGGTAAAGTTATTCAAGTATCCATGACCATATAGTATGTGATTTATATACTATATTATATTGTTTTGTCTGAAAAATTGAAGACAAAATTTTCTGGAAAAGACTTAATTTGAATATTTTCTAGATTAAAACTTCCAGGTTTTCATTGCCAGTCTCTTTCATTGCCAGTTTCTATTTTTTTTTTTTAAATAATAATTTTAACATTTAGCCTAAAAGAGGAAAACATTGAAAATGAAAGCATTTAATCTGGACTTAAACTAGCCACTTCTTCTCAAGGCAAAATACTTTCATGTCAATTTTGCTGGGCAGAACTGTGGGGAAAATAATTTCAATTTTATCTGGGACCTGATAAAAAAAACAAACCCAAACCAAAAACCCCTTTCTTTTTATGGAACCCTGAAAAAATCCTATTTGCACAGCTCTCAGGGTGATCAGAAGTCTTGGCATTTCCGAGGAACTCAGTGTAATACAGTGGAGCTGGGCAGGCAATCACTATGAGAACAGGTTGGATTTTAAAGCTCACAGAGTTAATGCCTATGGACCAGTGTAAATCCTGTTTATCCTCTCAGGTGACGAGCTAGATCAGACAGATTGTATATAGAGATCTTTCCTGAGTTCTGCGTTTAAGTGGTTGGCAAAAATTGCCTTCTTGGAAAGACTCATGGTAATTGTAGGAGTGATAAAACAAAGCAAAATGAAGTGATTAGAAAACTACTTAAGAACGAGATGATGATCGAAATTAAGTTCAGTTACACAAATCTTCACAGTAACTTAGTTGTGTGTTTTGAATTGTCATTCACTCAAGTATATTCAGTTTAATATTTATATTGCAGCTGAATTCTATTGGTAAAGTTGTGTCAGTAGTTATCAGCTGTTTTGTTTTGGTTTTTTAATATGGAAATATTGGCATGCCCACAGACTCTTGAAGAAATGCTGTTGTTTGCAGTAGGCGTGTAAAAGAATGAATATTTATAAGCTCATGTGTCCCAAGAAATCCATGTACTGCTTTAAGTACATGGAGAACATTGGTAATTTATTTTATGTGTCAGTATTGCATACAGTATAAACTTTACCATTATGATCCTTGCATAGCACCCCTTTGCTGAGAATGCTGTTGAACAAATCAAATTGCTGTTCAAAGATGTCTGTGGTTAGTATCGTAAGGAAAAAGGGCTGTACTGAATAAAATGCAGTTCAGCATTTAGATCACTTTGGTTTGGTTCCTAGCTCTGTTACTTGGGCGCTTCTCTTCACCTGAGTTTCCATATTCTAATATAGGAATGCTGATGCTGGTATTTGTAATGCGCTTTGAGATTTAGAGCTGGAAAATGCTACCCAAGAGCTAGGTCATGTTCAAAGATTGACAGATTTGATAAATATTTTTGGTCTCCACTCCATGGTTGGACACTGATAGTGGCATTAGAGAAATGAAGACAGACTACAAATAATGTTTGTACCAATATTCTGGTTAACGTAATGTTGCATTAAGGAGTTTAGCTGATTTTTAAATTTACAATGTGTTTCTTCCTAAAAGATTTTGACAAAATGAAATGTTTGTCTAACTTACTTCTTTTTAGCCACATCTCGGGCCAACTCAAATATGAGGCAAAAAAGGAGTTAAAATATGTGCTGAAGTTTCTATTCACATATTTTAAGATCTTAAAAAGATACCTCCAAAGACCAGCTTAAAGTAGAAAAGTGGCAAATGTGTGAGCAATCATTTCCCCACTTTTTTCAGAGTGAGCTCTGAAAATTTAGATATGGGGATGAGCTGTTAAGTCTGTTGAAAAAAGTAATTACTCTGGAGAAAGAATCATTACTTATGGTTGTCATAAGTCACAGGGTAGCTATTTTGTTCATCAGAGTGTAGATTATGTATGAAAGCCATCGAAAAACAGTCTATGTCATCTTTCTGAATGTGTGCCTATTCTTTTTTGCTCTCACCTGAAGACTTTCTCTTTGATTTTTTCCCATTTCGTTTCTGCAAGCATTTAAAAATAAACAAACAAACTAACAAGTGGATGTGTCACCACAGAAATGAAGGTTATTAAAGAGTTTTTTACTGAGTTCCATCTCTTGGAGACTTTTGAATGAACATCCTTCTCTAGATCTTTACTCTTGCAAATTAGACCTTGAAAACTTGCTAGAAATTTTGAGTCACTTAATAGGATTGTTCCACTGGGCTAAAAATATCACTGTTAGACTTGTAGTCCAACAGAAGAAAACATTCTCGTGACCATCAAATTGAAGACTTCATTTTAAACTGCACTGAGGAGGCAATAGCTTTGTTACCTTTTTTGTTGTTCGCTTTTTACCAGAATTAGACCCTGTTCCACCTGTCACTAAACACTTAGTCTCAGAAGCTAATGTATTTAAAAATGGCATTCACTTAAGTATTATAAAAATCTATTCTTTTCACAACTGTAATATAATTTACATCCTGTTTTTTTCCCAAGAATTGCTAGAAATCTTCATAAGACTCCTAATTAGTCAATCAGCAATGTCCAGTTCTGTACATTTTGTTTTCTTTCACAGTTCTTTTGTTTTCTAGCAGTACAACCCCAAGGACTTTTGATTATAAGATCTTCTGACTACAACTTATGCGCTTAATAGCCATCACGCTGTATTTATGATCCTATATCACACTTCACAGAAAGCTTCTGTAGCTTGTTTGCTGGATTTGTTTGCAGTAGTCAAAGCCCTGGAGATGTCAGCATTTAACTGTGCTTTGAAATTGCTGAAGTGAGTTGTTCCACCAGATTGGGTGGCCTACATAGCAACTCTAATAACAAATGGCTCTGGATTTTTTTGTGGGGAAGTAACCACACATGCATTGTGTTAAGGTTGCCTTCTGACTATTAGGCAGTAATTTCTGAGGAAAAGAGCCTGCTGTTCTCTCACTTCTGAAATGAAACATGAGTATAACCTGGAATGAACCTGTGTCTTATGTTTTTATTCATTATTTGTTGACCCAGTGGTCAACCCTCTGTCACTATGATTAATCATTCAGACACCAGTTGTCCAAAAAGACAATTCGAGCCCTTTCTGCAAGAGAAAATGGGAGGGTAGAAGGAAAAAACCCAAAGTATTAATGAAACAAAATGGGTTAATCTTTGACATGATAATTTATACTTGGGCTAGCAAACCAACAGGAGTGCTCTTGTATGTGAATGATTAATAGCTGCTATGGTTGCATCTGTGACAAGTGATTAATAAAGTTTGTGATTAGAAAAAATACTTCCTTTTCTTTTCCTTAAGTGTGCAAATCTTGGAACTCCACTTCTGCCTGAACAGTGGTTCAATTACAATGCAGACCTATTTGTAATTCAGATGTCACCCACCATTACTCATGCAAATGTCTTCAAAATGGAGTTCACTTGATCTGCTAAGTACTAAAGAACTGGGAAATCTAGCATGTCCCCAGAAGACTTTCTAGCCTATGGGGAAAAAAAATGTGTCTGAGATGCAGCTGTTTCTTCAGAAGCATGTAAGTTATCAACATGGAATTTGTCACATATAAATAATATTCTGAGACTGTACTAACTAGTTACCAGATGCAAATTAAAGCTGTGAAGTCCATCTGTACTTCACAGTTAGAGCAATAACTTTCATTAAATCTCAAACCTATCCAGATACAGCTGTGTTTTGGTTTGGGTTACGTTTTTGTTTTTTTTTCCAGAAGTTAGATCATGCTATAAAAAGGTATGTAATCTGAATGGAAATAATTCAGAGCTGTAACACAACAGATTCAACCAAGTTCTGCTTTTTCAATCCATGCATTCCCTTCTCCAAAAGTTAATATTAGACGAAAATTTGCAAAACTTTGTTTAGAATGCCCCCTAATGAAGTCTTTCAGAGCCCATTTGCAAATGCATCACATATGAAGCCCTAGACTGTTCAAATTGTCATAGAATAATTAAATGGGTGTGTTGAGATGCAATTATATAGGAAGGCAAGAATGGCAGCAGTGATTCAGAATAAAGGTTCAGTTAACTCTGTATCCACTGTCCCACCAGTGGGTGGATGGTAGCAGATGCCAAGGGAAACAAGAGTGAGGAAGGAATGGTGCTTTCTTTGTTATACTTCACCAGTTGCTAGTAATCTGTAGCTTCCTGAGCTGGAATATGAATTCAGACCATCATGTTTAATACCTAATCAATATATCATGAATTCATGTAAGCACTTTTTTAACCCATTTGTATTTTGGCCCCCATGGCGTTCTGTGGCAGTTACTTTCACAGTTTCAGATATGAATTCCATGTTTTACCATTTTAAACTTGCTGTGTGAGCATTTCTTTGCCTTTCCTTGTAGTTCCTATTTCATGAGGAATAGTGAAAAATTTTTCTTTACATTCTGTTTACTGTGCATGATTTTGTAGACCTGTTTCATATTTCCTTTAGGCCATCTCTTTTCAAGATGAAAAGTTTTAGTCATTTCATCTTTTCTCCTATGAAATCTGTGGCACACATTCTAATTCTTTTTTTTTAAGAAGAGGGATCAGTATTTGAGATAGATCCATCGTGGATTTACACAGCAATGTAATGATGTATTTAGGGCTTGTTCCAAATTTGTTTCCTAAATAGTCCCAGGCATTCTTTTTGGCTGCCCCCAAACCCAGAACTGACATTTTCAACACAGTGCCTACAATGACTACAAATCTTTTTTCTTTAGCAGTAATAGCTAGTGTACATAATCCGAGAGTATTGTCTTGTTGCTTCCTTTTTGGTTATTTTTAATGTTTTGTACTTTCTTTAATAATTTTCAACATTAATTTCTGATATTTTACTCAAATTTCAGTAAAAGGGTGTTTAGTAATTTTATGTCTCCCCATTTATGGATAGCATACTTATTTTTCTTCTCTAAAGGTACACACTGCTTATCAGGAAAAAGAAAATCTAATCTAAAGCTCCTCACAGCACCCTCTTTGGCTTGTGTAATCTGCAATTTAAGGCTGTAGATTTACAGGCTTTACACTATTCTGGAAGTCTAATAAGATTGTACTGATGGATTGGCACAGAAACCATATTAAAGGCCCTTTTCTGGAAATACCACCTCAGCTGATCATAATTCGTTGCAATAACATGAAGTGAGATTTGTCTTTCATGCACTTAAAGATTAAAGTGCATAGAGAAAGCGACACTTACTCTAAAGTGACAAAGTAAGTGTCGTCAAGAAATTTGTATGAAAGCTAACAAATTTTTTCTTCCTTTGTAGGCATTAATTTAGTATGTAAGAAGGGAGCATTGTCTCCCTGATTTATGGTAATGTAATTGCTAGCTTCAGGTAGAGGTATTTTGAACAATACTTGATTGTAAATGTGTTTTGGTTGTCCTGAAACATTTATTCAAATTATTTTTGACCAGCCAGTAAAAATTACCTTTGGTAACACAAGACACTTAAGCTGACATGAAACACAACATTTTGTTTTATTTTGATAACTTCAGAAGTAGGAATTTGGAAATTATCAAATTGAGAAGGGGAAATCTAAGACAAAGAAGTTGGCATTGTTCTCATTGTATCTGCTGGACCAGTTGTGAAGGTATCTGTGTTGCCTTTGATGTCCAAGTTCTTACCCTCCTACTGAAACTATCACTTTTACAAATAATGATGTTTTCGTTATCTCTCTGGAGAAGTGAATAACAGTCTATAATTTGAAGCACCCATCAGAAAAAAAGGAAGGACCCAAGTTTGAGGCAGTATTCCAATAGGTAGCTTTTTAGCTAAATAGAAGAGTTTCAGCAAAGGCATTTGAGAGAAGTACACACTAAAACAGTTGAGTCGTGTGGGATCTCTTGGTGTTTCATCAACAAATTAACCTTCTAATATTAGGCTGTGTTTTCCTTTTCTTCTCCAGACTAGTTTCTTTCCTAAACCACCATGATTTCCAAAACATAAGCTCATTGGCTTTGCAGAATGAAGTAGATGGTTTTGATGCCTTCACCATTTAAATATTATTTGATCTTGCTTGTTTACTACACTAAGCTAGGGAGAAAAGGTTCAGTATTCAGCCAGAGAAAATGCAGACTCAAGTGGGCCTTTAGTTTGTATATTGAAAACTCCACAAAAGTTTATAGCATCGTGTCTCATTCAGACTTTACTTCTGCCAGAAGCAGCCTGCCTCATTATTTTTTCAGTAAAATATCTTCAAAAGAACTGTGAAGTGGTATTAAACCCTGTATGGGTCTGTAAGTCTGTGGGTTCTTTAAGGCCTGTAACCACTGACAGTGACTACTGGAGAAACAAAGAGAGAAGGGTCCCTCCATTTCCCCCGGTAGTAGCATTATTTGATTTACAGCATTTCTTTAAAACAGGAAGGTTCCAGGAGTATTTCCTTCTTTCTAAATAAACACGTGTCCCTGTACTTGCAGAGACCATAGTATTTACATTTAGCTGTTGATATTTTAATTAACAATTTAAGCGCGTTGTTTGCCCTGCGAGTTCAATGGGAAAAACTCTACAAATAAACAGCAGTTCCCTCTTGGACAATCACTCTGTAAATTAGCTTACTTTGTCAATAAAGCCCATGCCTATCAGCCCCTTCAAGGCAGCAGGGGGCAAGGATGTTCATTTACTTAAGCAGTAGGTTATACTATTAGTGTGTGTGATTGCTGTTAATTAGGATATGTGTAGATGTCTCTGTGCTGCATAGTTTGTAATATAAAACCTTTAAGCATTTAGGCTATTAATGAAGGCAATAAATGGTTCTATTAGGAGACTTGTTTTTGTTGTTTTATTACTTCCTCTCTGTTTTCCTATTATTTGTAATAAGAATGCTACAGTAGTCAAAATACAAACAAGGGCTATACAGAAACTGTAAAGTGGAGTTTTTGTCTTGAAGCGTCTGCAGGGGAAGGGACTCTATGTACCAGTGTTTGTCCTAAAGGTCTGAAAGAGGAATGCATGTATAGCCCAGCTATGAATATAAGTGACTTCCATCATTTCCATTTGATATTCAGTTCAGTGTTTAAATATACTTTTTATATCCCCTTGTCTTGCAATATTTTAAGCATTTTTCTTAGTTTTCTAAATTCATCATAAATGGTCTCACTTGCATTTTCTTGTAGACAAGGCTATGTGAATATATATTTGGAAGAATAGACTGTATGAATATGCATTTCTAATTTAAATTTTAAAACCAAATGTCTATAAAAAATCCTGAATTAATAATGTCTGGTCTGTGCTGTGCTATTAGCTACATATAACCTCTCTCTGACATCAGTAGCAGGGTCAATTCAAACTCTTGTCACAGTGAGCATGTCTTTCAAATATATGATATAAAGGCATGTTTCTGTTTACATGGAAAAGATCAGTTGAAGAGAAATTCTGTTCTACAAAGATAAATAATAGAGTTTTATATGAAAATTCATCTATTACTTGAAAACAAAGTCATAGCATTAGAAGTTTCGCATCCTAGTCGTGGTACCGTAATATAAGCGCCTTAATGTAAGTTAGTGTTTTGTCTGTCTAGGCATCCTAAAATTTTCATTCTGCTAAATGCCCCCAGCAATACCACCCTCAATTTCACTGGAAATGGTGTGAAACATTAAAGGCCAGAGTGCACAGAAGTTAACAGAAGTGGATTTTCATCAGCTTAAGGTCATGTTTTTATAGGAATTTTGAGCTTGGACGTGAAGTTATATCAGGATTTCTAAACTGTCAGGAATGCACTGTCGATGATGAAAACACAGTAAGGATGGAGTCACTTTCCTGAATGTAAGACGTAACAATATTTGGGGAAATTCTGTTTTATTTTGTGGAGTAATTATTTATCTGATTAAGAAATCACATTTTCTCAGATTGCCAGTAGTAAAAACACAAAACCAAGCAAAATCCCAAACACTCTTGGAAAAATTTTGGGGTTTAATTGGAATATTGCAAGAATCCAACACATCCCCACCAAACAAAGAAAAAAAACCCAAAGTGTAAACTTTTGTGGTATAAATATAAATTAGGAAGTGCAGAGGTGATTTGATGTTTGAGATCTTGACTCAAAGCAATACCAGGGTTTCTGTCTTTGCACATGTAAGCTGGTATACAGAGAAAAAAACAGTTGGAAAATTTTGTTAATTGTAGTAACCATCTTCCAGTTGCTACATTAGGATGCTGGTATCCTTTATGGTTCAGTGCATCCTCTGTCTGGATGTTTTTGAGATATGACAGTAAACCAAATTTCTCCTAGAAGTTGCTAGGCATCTGTCTTACCAGAGATTTTTTGAAATCTTCAGCCAGTGCCAGGCGCAGCAGCAGATGTATTTGTAGAGGAAGTTTTCCAGCCATCAACAGCTTTGCTGAGCTTGTACTTCGGCTGAGCGGCTAAAAAATTGCTGGGCAGAACTTCAAAGCCATATTGCCAAATTCGGAAGATAAACAGGGCCTTTTTGAGCTCAGGAAAGATGACTAAATTTCAGAAGACAACCAAAAGCATTAAAGATTCCCACAATTACAGCTAAAACTCTCCCTCAGGCCTTGTGTTGGGACTCAGTGCTCAGAAATTAAAGAACATGACCAGTGTGAGACAAAGAAAATAAATAGAAATACCGTAAGCCATCAGTACACTTGAAGGACTTCTTTTTTTAATCTATATTGATGGCCATTTCATTTCAACAAAAAAAAAAAAACACCAATGTTTTTGGAGACCTGTATTCTGAAGGAACAGTTGCTCACCTTTTGATAGACTCTTTTAAGTCATAGAGTTAATTTACTTACAAACTTCACACCAAAATGAACTCAACCGTTAGTGAAACGCAGAGTGGCAAAGTTTAGGTAGTTTCTGAAAATACTTTGCAGCATACGTATTTTGCCTAATAACTTTATCTTGGGTTCCATAAACAAGTGCTGCAGTATTGTCAGTATGATCTACAAAGAATTCTTAGATTATGCACTGTAGCTAGTCCAGGTATATGTGTACATAAGTCACTATAGCATTGATAAGAATCTCTTAAGAAGAGATGGGTTTATACTTTCTAGGATGAGTGGAGAAATTATTTTTGCATGGATCAGTGAAGATCTCAGTAAGTGCCATAAGGCTTTCTCTACTTTATGCAGAAGATGCAGGGACTGTTCTGACAACATAAGAAAGGAACAGATTATTGGAAAGTGTTCTAGCGCACTTTCTAAGAACAAATTTCTTGGTACATTTTCTTTGTTAAGAAATCCAAACACATGAAGAATTATACAGAGACTGCAGAAATGTTGCACAAAAGTCTACAGTAGTCTTACCTGTTAGAACAAATACAGATTGCTTGATTATAATAGTAAGCTAAATAATATTTTGTGTTTTTCAGGATACTATTGACAGTTAAAAATCATAAACTTCATAGGAAAAGCAACTTTGTGTACTCACACAATAAATTAAACCTGTTTTAAATTTGAGATGAGAATGATACTCTGTTTGAAAAGTAATTTTTTTGGTATGGTTTCTCAATAAGCATTGGTGTTTCCATTGAAACACTGATGTTCATTGAGAAACCACCAAAAAAATGAGTGCCCAGGCTGTGAAATACCCTTCCCAATACTCGAACAGCACTACAAAATGGATAGGAAATGGTCCATTGTCTACTTAATTATTTTCAATACAACAATGTAACTCTATTAGAAATGTTTGTACTAATTATAAATTGTTTGAACTTTGACAGTGTATTAGCAGCTTGTAATTTTATTCTTGAAAAACTGCCATCTGTATGCAGATATAAGGAAAATGCGAACATTTGCTCCTATCCAGTATTGTACTGTAGTTCATGCATTTTCCAAGGAATTATGCTATAGATGAGATAGCTTTCAAGACCAAATGTTATGTAGCCAAGTTTTCAATCACCTCCTTGACAAAATAGTTTCAGAACTACAGAAGGCGCTTCATTTTATCAATCCTGAACATGTAGGAATGTTGAAGCAAGTCCTCACAAAATGGATATATGTGTACTCCTGAGCTGAAATGGTCTTACTATGTTTTCCTAATATAAGAAACTATCTTTTTGAAAATTGACCTATTGCATATATATTATATTTTCATGTGAAGCTTTTTTATTTTCCTCTTTATTTATTTAGCCTTATCTTTTTGCTGAATGCCTATCCTTTGAGTAACATATACTGGTTGTATTTCTTGGAAGTCGGAGGAAATGTAGAGATATAAGTGATACAAAACACTGGGAGAATATGACTGAGCTGAAGGTTGCTGGAGTTGACTCAGCTGATATAGACTGGTAGACAGATGAATATACAGGGAAGTGGATATGGTTGAATATTCTTGTAGAACTTCAAGGCAAAAATCTGTCTTTCATGAAACACTGGAAAGTTGAGTAACAGGTAGCTGTGGTGTAAAAACTCACACAAAAAGGGCAAAAGCATCTTTTGGGTAATTACACAGATGAAAACACAGAATAGTTCTGTTATCTCATGATTCAGAAGCAGAAGCAACCTTAGAGTTTCCAGGAACCTGATTTATAAGTTTTGAGCTCCTAAAGGAGTTCTTGTTTTCATATCCAAATTGTTGCAGGTACACTTGAGATACAGAAGCAAACCGTGTTCTTGGAAGCACTGATCGAAACCATACCAACTTCACTGACAATAAAAACAGAAAAAACTATTTTAGGATTCTGCTGTATCACTCAGATCCTGCTTCATATACAGACTCCTATGTGGCTCTTATAAACACTTGCAATATTTAAATTTCTTCCAGCTGCATCCATGACTTTGGGTTTCAGTTATTTTTCCTTTACTATTGCATGCTACCAAAGCAGAGGAAGTTAACATTACATTATCTGAAACATATGACTTGCCAAGCTAGGTCAAGCCATGAAATCCATTGACATAGATTTCTTCTTTAACTGACCAGTCCCTGATGATTCAGAGGCATATGAAATATCTGTGATGATTGGTTAGGCCTTAGGTCAGCAAGCTATCTTCGGCCAGCATGTGACGTTAGAAGTCTTTGAGGCTTCTGTGCTTTATATGAACTAGCTAGGTGTTCATACTGATATTTTGCTCTAAAATTTTGTCATGCTTTAGAGCAATTTTGATCTGCTGTTCCATAATTTACACCATAGTAATGGTTAATCAGAAAGTTAAGAAAAAGGAATTAAAAAGCCAGAGAAAAAAGTCAACTAATGCTCTGTAGGTAGATAAAAATATTTTACAGATCTGTTAATACCACAAAGGATTACCATTTACTAGCAGCAGTTGTTTGAAATTAGTCAGCTAACTTCTGGAATATGGGAAGCACCTGCTAATTGTATATTACATGTTCAAATGAAAAATCACATTTTTCATGTCTTCTCTAACATTTGTGTTATTGAATTACTGACTTCATTTTCTGACCTTAAATAGGACATCCTGACACATGGTCAGATTGTGACAGTGATTAATTAGTATTAATGTACTTGTTCAGTGTTCTGTCAAGGATGACTGGATATAGGTTGTTAAACTTGTGATCTCCTGCTTTCACATAGACGAGCACTCAGAAGGCAAACAGGAACACAGGGAAAATTATTTGTAGGTTTGTTTTCCTGTATTTTAAATGAGCAACCAAGTAAGGGGTGTCAGAATTTTTTTAGTTCCATTGGAGTTTTGGGTCAGGCCTTCATAGAATATAAATCTGGTTAGTTCTGTTTGTCAGTACAGTCACCACATTGTAGAAGTTGAAGACCAGTCCATAATAGTCCATAAATCTAAATTAGACTTATTTGTTGCTTTCTGTATCAACTCTCCTCCAAAGTTAAGAGATCTGATTTCAGTCCTCAGGGTTTCTTTCTTTCTTTTATAATAAAAGCAGTATGGAAGAAGATCAGAGGAAGAGGACTTGTAGGATCTATAGTTTATTTCTAGCTTTTTCATAAACCTTTTACAGTACTTTTCATCTATTATTTTTACCTTATAGTAAAGAAATGCTGATGAAAATGGGCTTATAGTCCCAGATATAATTTATTTTTACACTGCATTTTGTCTAAGTTAGTTCAGTGGGCCTATCCATGTAGTGACTATGCATTTCTGTATGTAAACACTATGTAGGCATGTAAACATACAACATGGATTTAGTTTCAAGATATTTTGTAAACAAATGTATACAAAGTAAGTAAAAATCTTTGGAATATAATGTTTCACAAAAGCAACAAAAGGGTGTATATTAGTTGTAACCAGTATAGTATATGGCAGTATTCATATAACACAATTTTGTATAATATGAAAGCATGGTTTTCTTTTCCTTAACTTTGACACCAAAAACCAGCTTTCTGTATGCTTTTTATCGTGCAATGTTAAATAAACTGCAGATAGATAAAAACGGTTTTGAAAGATCCATTTTCAGATGAAACCATTAAATTATGCTGATAGTGATCACTGCACTCTTTTCTCTTCTAATGTAAGAAGTCTCTTTGGTAATGTTAAAAGTATCCTCAACACCCTTTAGCCTTAAAAAGACAGGGGGAACGGGGGAGGACAAAATCTTCCCATCGTATTCTGCTACTATCTGCATCAAAATTATAATCAAGCCCCTGAAACAGCATTATCACAGCTGAATTGTAGAGTGGGTAAATAAAGTATACATCTCCTTGTTCAAGTTTGGGACCTAAATCCTAAGGCAAAGTCACTACTGAAATTTCTGTCCATAACATATGAAAATAGTAGTGATACTGTTCAACCCCATTTCAGAAGGACACAACAACCCTGAGGTAAGTTTGCTTGTGACTCTTACTAGTACTAAGTTTTAGTGAGCGGTTTCGTCGCCAGATAAACTTTCATCTGTCTGTAGCCTCCAACTTTGATGCTTAATGCTGTTCATTCGTGATAGTCACAGGAAAATTCTGGATCAGATATTCTTGTACTTTGTAAATAACTGTCTTTGGGGTGTGATGAAATGAGTCATACTAATCACAACTGCCGTGGTGTAATACCAGACCTTGTTGTCTGTTCCTAATGCACCCAGCACACCTAAACCCCTGTATTTCAGCTCTCTTAAAAGCACTTGCTCTTGGCATCACCAAATCAGAAAAGGATTAAGAAGTGTACAACATGTAATTCTTAGTTGGTTTTTATAGATTTTTTTCCATAGAGGAGGTAACAGATACTTCAGAATTGTCAGGACTATCAGACTTGGGAGAAATTAATTCTGGGGAAAAGGTTTCTTAAAAGCATGAGGCAACTTATACATGGAGATTGATTTGTAGAGCTTGCAGGCCTGCTTTACTTCAGCTCCACTGAACTATCTCCAGATATGACATTTTACTTTCCTTGACAGAGAAATGAGTGCTGATGGAAATGTAAATGTCTTGGAAGAAATAGAAGTTGTAACAATTAGTTTGACAGAGTAGGCTTTAGAGGTGGAAATGTCTTCTGTGTTTAGACAGGAAGCCGTGCTGCAGTGGGGGAGTGCTCAAGAATTACTGTTTTCCTGGTGCCTTTCTCATTTCACTAGAACATGTAAATGGAAATGAGTAGGTAAGACATAGTGTCAGCATCTTAAAGTTTAGTTATGAGCAGCTACCTCATAATGAAAAATGACAATTTAAATTTCAAAAATTGTCTTGGTACTGTTTAATATCTTTTCACACTGCACACTGTATGTCATTCAGCTTTTTTTATTGTTCTGATTTCAGTCATGTGGAAGTGCTAAAGTTAAAAACAGAGTACATCCACAAAGATTGGTTACTTTTCCATCCCCTACTAAGGATTATGCTTAACGTGGTCTCTTACCAAGTGTATATGTACAACTAAATGTTGGCATGAATAAAAATTCTTAAGAGTAACTGAATTCCTCTTGTGGGCTACTAATGAAAAATGATGTATAAATATGATTTGTCATTGGAAATGACAGTTGGAGAAATTGGGTCATTTGTTAAGCTAGATCTAGTAACCAGACCCAGACTTATTTTTCAGATGGTATAGAAGATTATTGTGTATCAAAAGAAAAATCATGAAAAAGAGGCAGTGATGGCAGGGGTGACTGTTACAGAAGTTATCATCTTCTGACTTAGAACGTTGACTTTATTTTTATCATATTGTGCAGTCTCCTCTATCTGGTCTGTAACATCAGTAGAGAAGTTTCTCTCTTCTTCCTCATTGATCATTCCTCATACATGGTTGAACACCTTATTCGTGTAAATCCTTCTGAAGCATTCCACATTGGCCTCACCCCATTGTTAGAAAGCTGGCGTGGTGCCTTTGAGTTGGGATCTGAAACTTATCAAGAATGTGCTCCCCTTGGATTCTTTAATGTACATTGTGAGGGCCCCTTTTTATAGTATCTAATGAGCTGTCCCACAAATGCATTGAACATTGTCATCAGTCACTTCAAGGTGCTCCTTATTCGCTTTTCCTTTTCCTCCAAGAGACAGTTAAGTGAGAATATTTGAGTCCAGCAAGAAAAGTGCTCCCTATGTAAGCAGCCTTTTTCAAAGCTATGAGAAGGATGCATATGATTTCTCTAAGACACCAGCTAGCAGGTCCTGCTTATAAATAGTGTAGTGCTTCATGGCCACCTTGCCCTTATTGAGGAATTATTATCTTTGAAATTTTCAGACAGGCATTCTAGCACTGAGAGCACAGAATTTCCTTTCTTGTGTCCCCAGATGTTGTATAGATGTTACAACCAGTCAAGATGATACAGGAATTTCATAGATGTCACAGGCTGTAGAAGGTCATAGCCAATGAATTATTTTTATTCTTGCAGTTGTGTAAAATGTTTGACGTGTTAAATTTTAACAGTAAGTAAAACATAAAAACTCAGAAATGGACTGCATCATTACTGGAACAATCCTATTTTCCTCCAAAAATTAAAGATAAAACAGTTAAGTATTTCCAGTTAGTGCCACAGAGAGTTAAAATTTCAGTCCTATATCTGCCATCAAGATTTTGTTGTTTGGACCAAAAGATGTAATTTATTCAGTGTTAGTTTCTTTCTTTAAAAGGAGGCTAATACTTAACGTGTAGGGGATACGTTTGCTTCTGTAAAGGTATAAGTTGTAGTAAGAACAGTGAAGGGACTTCCAGGCATCAGCTGCTGTTTGCATAGTTTTATCTACCTCTTCATTAAGGTAGTCAAAAAAAGTGATGCTTAGTAATCAGATTAGGGGAAAGTTTCTGAATTTGTACATTTATTTGTTCAAATGAAACCTTGGTTTACAAACTGGGTAGTGAATGACCATATAACTAAGAGGCACAGGGGAACAAAATCAACCAATATAGTTAGAGAACTAAAATGAAATGTGTCCTTTCTGTACAAGAATTGTTGGTTTAACTGATGGCCTGCATAATAGTGATATATCTTAGTCACTGAATGAAGAAATGTTTGTCCTACCACAAAGCCCGAGAGCCCATAATTCATACCATTTTGTGCTGTACCAAATAATTTCAAATCTGGGCATGGAAGAATACAGTCTTACTGTTCCTGCATGTTCTCTGGCTTGCCACTATTTGTAGTCTTCTCAAAGAAAAAGGATTGCAAGTCTTAGATTTAAAGGAGGATATGGCTAGATTCTTGTAATTGCTAAATATCTGTGCCCATATATAACCAGGTAAATGACTTTTAAAATATAATCTGTTACCTTTTCTAATCACTGCAAACTACTAGTGATAAAAGTTCAGATCTATATATTGCTTCATGTCAAGGATTCATTTTTTTAAACAGTTGATCTTAAAAGATTGATGGAGTTCAGTGGATTTCAGATGATTATGGTAAAGATTTCATTTAGGATGGTAGATGATCAGTTCATTGAGGTTTTATTAAGAAATTAAAACAGTTACCATTTTTCTTTGATCTTTTAGATCAGCACTGTCCATTCAGTTTTGTCTTCAGTGAATAGAATTTTGCAATGCTGGCCTGCTATGGAACCACTGGTAATAGCTATATTCAGAAGTAGCTGAATGACTGCTAATTTATTTTATATTTTCCATTGATCTTGTTAAGGTTTGACATTTTATTTCAGACATTGCCATTCTGCATGTTTCCAAGAATGGTGAAATTCTCTGTGCTAGAAGATTATTTGGAAAACTTCCAACCAAGCATTGCATACAAGGACTGTGTCTTATAGGTGTTATAGTCAAGCTTTGTGATATAAGGATATCCTGTATGTTCCTCCATAGGCCTTTAAGTGCTGGTTTTGTCAAATAAAGTCCTGAAGTTTTGGATAGCTGCTTCTTAGGTTTATTTTTCTCTCCTTGCATGAAGTTGACAAAAGAGTCCAGCTTCCTATGTCCATTGCAATAGTGGACCAATGTTACCTGATAGATGAGGAGATACTTTGATACAGAATAGGTTGGACCTTGCACTTGATTTTTAATCACTGTGTCTTTTGCAGTTGAATGAAGATAAAGCATTTTCTGAGCAGCTTTCATGTAGCATAGATAGAAAACAATCACACAGGATTGAAAGAATATGATACTGGCAGCTGTAACACTGTGGCACTGCTAGCTGACCTACGCACCATTGGCAAGGTGCCTTGCAGGGTCAGTTGTTGGTATTTTCCCCAATTACAAGTGAGTTGTTGGTCAGTTGTCATGTTATGTGAGCAGTTTCTATTTCGCATATTTATCATTTTAACACTTTTGAAGTTGTTAATGCAAATTATTTGGATGGGTGATACCACATTCTTATTCAAGCATGGATTAAGTTTGTTATGTTTAAAATGGTGAAAGTACAAAATTTCTTCTAATAGTAAAAATAATCTACAGATATTTCCCTGTTTCAGATTGCTGCATGGGACTATTATATTTTGCCTTAAAGTGGTAACAGTTGAATTGAAGGCAGTGAGATCAAATGCGAGAAGAATATACCGGCATTATAAATGCCATTTCTTTTTTTTCTTTTTAAGTGTTGGATACATAAATGGATTAGCTAATAGAGATGATTGAAGTGTGGTTTTGGATGTCAGCCTACATATTGTGATATACAGCTTGGCAAAAAAAAAAAAAAAAGAAAAGAGAAAAAAAAAGGAGAGGCTTTAGCCCCTTAGGCAAAGCTAATGTTGATGCTAATTAATTCAATGGACCTTGGATTAGGCCCACTTTCCTCAGGGAGGTATTTGTCCTCATTCTTCACTCCTGGAGTTTGTATTCAAACTACTCTATCTTTCTGTCACTACGAACAAAGTTACCTTTAAAAAGTCATCTATGAATATCATCATGGAGACTGACTTTTATCTTAACCCTGTAGGTCAACAGTATAAAAAATAAGAGCATTCAGATTCAGGTCTCTTTGACCTTTTCAGACTACATGAATCTGCTTAATTTTTTTACAGCTGAAAATCATTTTACAGGACAAAAAAACAATTATTGCAGAATAGTTCTAAGTAATAGAATGTGATTGTTGAAAATGAGAATATCACCCCTTTAATTACTATTGTCAAAAGAAGATTATTTAACCAGATTGCATTATCTACATGTGATTTTTTTCACAATATTATTAACACCATTGTGATTTGTTAACAAAATATTACAGGGAAACTAACCTGGTAGGAGGTATTCTGGGGGATTAGTGTGTTTCCTACTGCTGTTGGTTCTTACTGCCTAGACACTACTGCAACAAATGATCAGCTGTAACTATTATTTTTCCTGCCTTTATGGTTGCACTTTGAATTGTGCTGTAGCTCAAAGCCATTTCCTATTCATTTGTATTCCACAAGATTATACAATTAGCTGGTTGGTGCACCCTTGTTGGCCAGATAGATTATTTCCATCTGGATTCTATCATTCTACTGAAAACTCATGAAAATGCAGATTGAGAAGCTTGGCAGATGAAATAAATAAATAGAAGTAAGGATATGTAGCTTATCCATTGCGCACCTCAGACTAGCCTTGCAGCTTCTTCAGAGAACGCTGTCCCAGCATGGGGAAACTCTCAATCAGTTTTAGTTGCATCTTGTCACAGACACAATAAATCCTTGGGCAATCCAGTTCCGCTTAGTGTTTCATAGTCACAAAAAAAGCCCTAGTGTTCTAAAGGGAACTGTGTGCACTGTTGGCAGTTGATATTGTGTCTCTAAATGCTGAAGCATTTGCAGTGTAATTACCTAGCCAGGTATATATGACAGTATAATCGAATGTTTTCTTAAGGCTCTCATGAAAGATTTTGTTCTGTTAGATAATTTACTATGCACATTGATACCATGATTATCACAGAAGTAGCTAGTACACATCTCCCACATTGCATTAGGTTTCAATAAAGATTGTGGAAGGCTAATTTCTTTTTTGAAAAGATCCCCAAAAGATAAATGTCTAAAACAATTTTAATAAGAAGCTTTGTGTCTCCCAAGTGTGTGTCTGTTCCTTTTGCTGTCCCTTGACTTCTCTACCATTCATTTGATGTAAAATACAGAGGATTAATGAAATCATATTCATAAAGAACTTAGAAGTAAGAAGCCATGCAAAATATTGTTTAGTAAATAGGAGTAAGCAAAGTCTGCAGAAATTGGTACTTCTGTTTGTTGCTGTTCCCTAACTTCAGCATATGGAAGAAATAGCAGAGTAGGGAATGTTGAACTACAACATCCATTTCTCACTGTAAATTTCCTCATACAGCTCTGGCTGATGCACAACTGTGTCTCCTGTGAAAGCTACTGAGCTTGTTATCTTCACTAACTTTAACACTGCATCCTGTAGTTCCACACTGCTCTTTGGTCTGTCCTGTGGGCAGCTAGCTCATAACATGTACTGCTTATAATCAAAGAGAAGGCAAAAAAAAAAGAAAGAGAAGTAACAGAACTAAGGTAAAATGTAGGCATTTCTGGATTGCCTTCTCATTTCTCTCTCTCTGTTCTCACGTGACCTGAGGCCACTCTCAGGTGTGTCAGCCCTGCAGCACATAACTGCCCCACAGTCAGTGGTTGCTCAGCAGTGACTGTGGTGCAGCACAGAGATGCCAGAACTGTCACAGTCTCTTCAGGAGCCAGGGGCCATCTCGGTACAAAAGGTATTAAAAATCCATACGTGTGCACATTTGTCCCGTGACTAATCCAGTCATTTAGATTTGGTCTCTGGAGCTATTCTAGAAATTGAAACTTAAGTCATTAATGAATAGTGCTGATAATACCGTGACTAAATTAATTTGTGAATTTATGTTAAATAAATAAATAAGGAAAGAAATAAGGAAAGAAATAAGGAAAGAAATAAGGAAAGAAAGAAATAAGGAAAGAAATAAGGAAAGAAAGAAATAAGGAAAGAAATAAGGAAAGAAATAAGGAAAGAAAGAAATAAGTAAAGAAATAAGTAAAGAAAGAAATAAGGAAAGAAATAAGGAAAGAAATAAGGAAAGAAATAAGGAAAGAAATAATGAAGGAAAGAAGGAAAGAAGGAAAGAAGGAAAGAAGGAAAGAAGGAAGGAAC
>JANZLQ010000044.1:5960414-5996579 GCA_026212715.1 Elanus axillaris | reverse complement strand
CCCCACCCCGCAATAAAATCAGTCATTCCTATGAGACTCAGTAATCTTGTTTCCACCCCTTCTTATCAGTTCTTCAGGACTTTGAATGGTTTCATCAATGGCCCATCATTTAGAGACTTAAGAGTTCTATCCTTGGTATTGTCTTCATTATCTCCTGTTTCTTAGGGTTTCTGTATCTGGGTATGATTTATTGCTTTTTCTGTCTCTTGTCTTTGTTTTTATGCTGAATAGCCTTTAACCAGGTACCCTGTCAAGCCAGATGTCCTTACATGCCAGGTATTTTTTTGTTGTTGTAGCAGCAATTTAGTATCAATTCAGATTTCACCTGTTCTTTCTTGGCCAAAACAAAGCCAATGGGAAATCATAAATCTGAATGTATGGTGAACCCTGGCTGATATGACAGAAATGCGTATGCACACTTCTGATATAAATTAGGCTTGCATAATGATACAGACTCATTGTTAATTTGACTATGGAACCTTTTTTTTCCTCCTGCATGTCACTGTAAGATTTATGTGTATGTCTAGTAAGAAAGAGTAAAGCATGGTACGATAACATAATTTAAGCATAACATAACAAAATAACATAATTTGAGCATAACAATGCTCAAATTTTATACTGTGTATGTACATACAGTTGGACTAAGGTCAACAGTGGAATCAGGCATGTGTGTAACTGTGAGTCAGTGGTCTATGAATTGCAGGGTAAATTGACCCCTAGGCTGTGAATTGTCTGTGGGGTTGAGTACTTTCTTCTTCGGTTTGTACAGCAGGGAACATGGTGCCATTAAAACGAGCCACTAACACCTTCAACAGTAGCCTTATATTTTCTGCAATCCTGGTGTCTCCCTTGTATTTGTAGGCAGATCCAAGGACCAAAATGTAAGAAGAGCACAGAGTGATTAAGCTGAAAAGGAAAGGAAATGAGTCTGAATGTTACATGAGTGGCAAGACTGAAGGAATGGTGCAAGTGGCTGAAGTTCAATTGGGAGCTTTTCAGTTCAAGGTCATAAATATGAATCTTACCCAAGCTGGCAGTGACCAAAAGCCCTAACCATCTGAAAGTAACGTCACCCAGTAATGACAGAGATTGGAAGTAGGAATGTAGAAAGACATGAAAAGCTTTTGAAAGTGCCCTTGCGGGCTAATATTGTTACTCCAGTGAATAAGTCTCTTGAAGGCTGTGAATCTGTGGCCATTTATCTGGTAGGCTTGCTATTCATCTTCTTTGAGTGTAGTGTAAATGCACTGTATTAGGGTCATGATGAGAGCAAACCTAAAACGTTTAAATATTAGAAATGAGTTAGCCAGCTATCCAGCAGCAAAGTACAGACTATTGCAAGCACAAACACAAAGGAAGCAGGGAAACAAAAGATAACATTTGGAAAGAGGTGGCTGCACTGGGACTTGTGATCTTACAAACAAGTCTGTTAAGAAGGAGGGACTGTTTGATGGTATATAAGACATCTTTTCTCTTGCAAAATAAGGAGAAAAATTTGAGTATTCTTTTAAAAAAGACTTTTCCCTGCTTCCAAAATTTTACGGACACAAAAAGCAAGCACGCACAGAAACAAAATCATGTCTAGATTGCTCAAAAGTTTAAAATGTTGATAAACAGGAAATTGTGATAGAACAGACTGAGGAAAAGTTATGCTGCTTCTACTTCCGAAGGCTTAAGAAAGAAATACTGAGAAAATAGACAGTAGATAAGAAAGGGTTGGAATATAACACTTGGAGTATATTTTAGTATTGAGACAGAGAAAATTATTCAGATTACCTTGTCTTAATCTTTCTAAAGAAAAAAATGAGATAAGGAGGAAGAACTTGCAAACAGTACTGGCAAAACTCAGACATTTGTTCCTATTTCACCATTGAAACAACACCTCTCATCTCCACCCATGACAAGGGCCTAAAATCTTAGTCCAAATCCAGCTATCAGTTTGACATTTAGAGTTTGTGTCTTTAGCAGAAATGGGAACCTCAAATCTACACACAGCATTTGGGAGTATGAAATCCATGTATAAAATAGGAGATAGACTTTTATTTCTGCCTTCTTTTTACCAGAAAGGAAGACAGAGTAGTTGAAAAGCTTTTATTATTTTTAAGAAACAGTGTTTTAATTAAAACCTAGAAAAAAATCACATTAGTTAGACTTGTATGGAAGAGGATATGGTGCTCCAGAAAGTATTGGGCGGAGGTGTTACTGTCCTATCCCATTCTGCTGTGTTAATGAAAGGAATATTGGTTTACTTCTGGAATGACAGAATAGTTCACATTGGAAAGGGCCTCTGATGGTTGTATGGTCTATCTTGGTCCTCAGAGTGGGACTGAGTTAACTAAGGTTTTCAGTGCCTTGTCCAGTCTAGTTCTGAATATCTCTAAGGATGGAGATACCACAGAATGATGATGCCAAAGAGGAGTTAGCTGTAATTTTAAGTGCAAATCAAAACTAATCTGGAGAAGGAGCTTAACAATATTTTAGATCAGAGCCTTCCTCAAATTGCATAAGATCTGGATTTTCAACAAAATACAGTAAATCTTCCTCATCATTCATTGGTTTGAATGCACTAGTTATACTGTGTCCAGTGTAAAATTCTTCTTTACAGAGGATGCAAGTTACTCATGTTCCTAAGCTGGAATAAAATGTAGTGTGAATATCCTCTCTAATTTGAGGGGGTTTATTGCTACAGCCACAGAGTACCTCCTCTGGTTTTTACTTTTCGCTTACAAAGTTTTGTCCCAGAACATGAGCATTACTTGGAAAGAAACATCTTTCTTTAGAAACAGTAAGACTTTTCTAATTTTTCTTTCTCACAAAGTATTTCAATACCCTTTTTTTCTGAAAAAAATCCAGATTTCTTGTTCAAAAAATATTGGAAATTTTCATTTATGAAGAATAATCTGTAACTGAAGATTTTAAGAGATTTTTCTTAGCAATTTGAAGACAGTTGTCAAGATCTTTATATACAAAATGAACAGTTTTACCTATAGTTATCAAGAAAGAATCTTTTCTGAAATTTGTTATTTTTCCTCACTTTCAACAAAACATATTAAAATGTTGTGGTGATGTAACAAGACATTTTTTAATGATTAAAATGCTTATATATAGAAATCTTACTCCTTATTTTGTCAATTACATAGTGAAATCTATTTGTGTTTGAAAAACTAAGAAATACTTTAATGTAACGTCACAGACATCTGAATGAATGAGGCAAATGCCTACTAATTTTTAGCATACTGCCAATGTTTATGGCAAGTAAAGTTTTTCAAGGCCCTTGCTCTTGGGAGATGTCAAGGGAATGTCAGATACCAGTATTCAAGCTATGTAAATAAGGTAAGTATATAATAAAGCTATTTAAATAAATTCATTTAAGTATCAGAAACAGTGTTGTAAAGTTATATCAGCTTCTCATTTAAATAGTCTATGCAGACTGGGACACTAACAGAGCAATTTCCTTTTCAGTTACCTGGACACAGCACACCATTGCACAACATAGATTTGTTTATGGTTGTAGAAAGAAAGATTGAAAGTGCAAAGACCAGAGGCCTTAATCTCACAGAGGAAATAAGAAAAGCCCTGAATAGGCTATATTTTAAATGTTCCAACTTTTAAGCTATGGCTGCATTGTATATGCCTTTCTATTTTTGTAGACCCTCCCATGGTAGCACCTGTCTACCTTCTATCTAGCAGCAGATGGACCTGCTCTTAAGAAGAACTTTTTACGCGGTATTTACAAATGTGAACAGAGGGACTGATCTCTGTAGATTTCCAATGCAGAGAAAAGAGAAACACAGATTTTATTCAGAGCCAAAGCCAAAATCACTGTGTTGGGAACTCTCTCACCTGGTTGAATACAGAAAGGGGCAGGAGAGGCAATGGGTTAAAGTTAATATTTATGGATATCTTCTTGTTCCATTTTACAGTCATATAGTAGACTATATAAACTGAGAAGAGGAAACTCATTCCTCAAGTATTAGAATCATAATGATACATGAGGCTTGCCAAGAAAAAAGGGATAGGGATCTGTAAAAATGTAGCTTAACTTGAAAGAAAATGCAAAGAATGTTGAAGAAGTGTGGTACTGTTGGTTTTCTTCCCTACACTTTAAAATGTTCCTGACTTGGGTTCTGATTTTGCATTCCTTTGATTTTTCTAAATTGTGTTTAGACAGGAGGCTTCACGATCAACAAATAAACTGTCTTAACTAGTACAGATTTTAATTTAATAAAAGCAGATTTTTCACAACTGATTTTTTTCAGTGGGCCATGTACCCACTTTTGGTAAAACATTAGGTGAAACAACACTCTCAGGTTCTAAGCTTGAAAAACCCCAAACAAAAAATACCACTTGTCTGGGTTGTAGCCAAGCTAAAGATGTTCTGACATTCTCTGACACTATCCTTTCACATGTTTTTTGTGCACACAGTGATCACAAGACTCAGCTCACGTGTGCTGGGCCTCTCATCACAGAGCCACTCCAATTTCTGTAACAAATTAAATGGTCATTGGGTCAGAAAGGGAACCCCTCCATAGCACAGTCCTACCAGTTATGGGTGCAGAGAGTGGTAGGGAATGTCCTTGAAAGCCCACATCCCAGCAGATTGTTTTCTGTCTGCTTCAGAGACAAAACCACACCTTAAATAAGAAGTTTAAAAAAATCTCATTATAGGCAGCATTGAAAAGGAATATTCTTGAAAACTTGAAAAGGATAGGAGAACTTCTCACATGAAGTTGTAATCATAAAGAATTGGTAAATCTTAGCTGTAATCCAACAGTATATAGCTTGGTTAAAACGCATTTAAATAAGCAATGTATATCACCACTGACAGGAAGAAGTATGAGAGATTCTCATCCCAGTTGTACGTTTCAGTATCTTTCAAAAAACTTCAAAACAATCTTGAGAATTTTGTTATGTGGATTCCTTACAGTATTCCTTAGGGTATATCTTCTTTGGAGATGCGCACAACCTGTATTTGCTATTCTGTTTTCTGGACAGCAGCTTTGCTAAGCTTTGAAAAGAGGATGTTAGCATTTTTAAAGCCTTTTTTCCCCTTTTTATTATATGAATCAGTGTTCTTGAAGGAGTCAAAGTTCAATCCTCCTGCTGCATTACAATGCCTTTCAGTCTAATATTAGAGAGCGAGTCCCATTTTACTTTGTAATACGAAGCTTCACTTCAGCATTAATTTCATTCGGAAAGCAGCTGCACTTATAATAGATTCCTTTTAAGCAAAATGGAAAATATACATTTATCAAATGACTTTCTTCCAGTAATGCTGCAGCAGTCTTTATTGCATCAAAGTTGTCAGCAATCAGCCCATCTTTCTGAATAAAGATGTGCCAAATCATAGAAGCAGGCTTTATATTGAATAAGCAGTAAGTGAATTCTATGGTAAGGGGACAGACAGACACTATCTCAGCTTTTACAATATGATGTATTTATTTATGCCCAAATCACGTAGCTTTAGCAAATGACTATTGGGGAGTATTTCCTGCATGGACATAGCAAGTGATGTTATCAAAATAAAAATCACATTTTTCAAAGTGTTTTGCCTTGGAGACTAATAACACCTTATTACAAACAAAAGATTTTTAAAACCAGTCTTAACAGCTTTATCTTCTGCTGAGACTTTCTATCTTTTTTTTTTTTCCAATGTGGTTATTTAATGATTTTCATTTTCAGCAGAACATCAGTTTCACAGTGTGGTTCAGCACAGTTTTGTTCTGTTTGTCTTTGTAACTAAAGCAACATTTAGATTTCATTTTTATTTTGGGGGTTTGTTTTTACTACTTGGGAAAATACTAGGTCCAATTGAAATGTTAACTCAGTTAAAAATTTGTAAGTTTAATTCTGAATATTCTGTGGATTGGAATATCCATTCTTATGAAGAGAAACTATTGATATACTATTCTTTGGTTACATAGAGAGACTAGCTTTAGTCACTTGATCCTCCTCTACTGAGCCAAGCTTTTGAAGTGAAATAAAGGATACGTCAGCATTTTTCATAGTTCATTCTATGGATTTCAGAATTCTGGAGGTTAGTGTTTTATAATCTGTCCTTATATTAATACATCTTCAGGGGCACTTATTCTTGCAGGAGTTGTGATGCAGGCTTTGGCAGTGGAGATGGTAAGGGAAGATATTTTCACGTAGTCCTGATGTTCAGGTTGTAAGCTTTTGAACCCTGCCTATTCCAAAAACCCAGAAATCCCTCTGATCAGACTCACACATTTATGACAAAATCAGTCTGAAAGTGTCAAAATCAATTTGAAAGTGCTTAACTAGGACAGTATATCATATTCCTATTGTGATTTCTTTCTCCCCAGATATTTAAAATGACAGTATCATTTTGTTTTCTGACATAAAATGATCCATGGAAATAGCACATGATAAACAGGAACAGATATGAAAGGGAGTTAAGGGGGAGGAGAAGTCTGCTCTTCCATACTTTTCCTTTCTGCCTGCTTACCAACCAAGATCAAGTCAGAGTTGGAAAATAATTCAAATATTATAAAAAAACCCAACCTATGAATAAAAGCATAGCATCATCAGCAATAAATGAATCAAAACAATCATAATGGCATTGTAATCACCAGGTTTCAAATTCTGATGGTCTGAGTATTTCTCTTCTGACCGCTGTGTTTACAGTAGGTATATAGGTAGTGGGTAGAGATACCCCCAGTAAGACAGCCACTAAAATCAATGGAATTACATTGGTTAGAAATCTTGACAACTATATTAGCCTAGGTCTCTTTCATCTCTTTAGAGCTGAGAATCCTGCTATCTTTAGTTTAATGTGTGCTTGCTGAGCCTTGAGACAAAATACTCCAGAACTGCAGCGGTAATTGGATGCAGCCTGGGAAACCCCACAGTTAGGGTAAAGCTCCAGTACCAGCTGTCTTCTACATTGTTGCACACTATAAAATGCAGCACATACCATACCCTGTTTTTTTACTTTACCTAGTAAATGAGTAGAGAATAAGACAGGGCAGAATTCAGTTAAGCTGCAGTAAGTTTGTGCAGGAGTAGTTTAAGTTCCCAAACTATACGCAAAGCTTCATCTGTAGCTTCTTCGAACTCCAAGTCCTAGAAATTAAAAAGGGGGGAAAAAATCCCCACCACCAAAAATTCCCCAATCCCTTCAGTTGTATTCATGTGAGAATGGCTGATCTAATTTATCTTATGTCCTCAGGGAAGCTTCTCTTTACTTAATTGAGAGCATAGCCACTTGCCTGATATATTGGTATCTAGTAATTCTCTGGAGCAGCCCATCAGCAGATTAGGGCAGCCCTTAACTGATGTGCAGTGCTGAAACACTACTACACTGAGCTGCAGAAGCTGATTTTTTTCAAAAGCTATGCGGCAGGTTGGGTTACAGCTGGCTGGGATACAGCTTCTGTAGTGATTGGCTAGCAGCAAGTCTAATCCACATTGTGTCAATAGAATAAGGCAAACTCCTTGAGAGACAGTATGTCCGTATCATTCATTTAGGTTTTTGCATATGGAAACAATCACTTTTTAGATAATGCATTAAATAAAAAGTGTAATTATGGTAGATGTATTATAAAAATGGTAAGAAAATATAAAGCAAGGATGCAATTATAACTGTTGTTTATGAAGGTAAAATAGCTTTTTCCTGTTGTATCACCTGAGTATTCATTCAGTTGAGTATGGTATATATGTGAAAGGACCACTGTGTGCACTTGCATATCAGTAATTCTGTGAAGCAAAAGTATTATTTTACTTGAAAACACAAGGGATATTTTAGCTAAATTACACTAGAGTAAAAAGAGAATGCACTTGAATACTCATAGTAACTGTCTGCTTCCTTACTAAAGAACATTTATAAATAAGATGAGGCCAACCTTATATTTAAAGTGGATTTAACTCTTTGTATTCTCTTATGCTTCAAATGTTAACTGTTTTTATAGGACTTCAGCAAGATAGTAATCACTCTCTGAAGACCGATCATTAAAAAATTTATAAACACAGAGCCATAACATGTGTGTATCCATCAAGTAATTTAACTATGGCTAAGAAACCAGTGCTCAACAATTGTATATTTGCTCATCAGAAAAAGATTCTTTTAAGAGTAAATTGTTAGTTGAGTGAAGGCAGTTCTCTGTAATAGCTATCTTATACTTAATCCAAATAAGAAATAGATGAGTAAGGGGAAAAAATTCAGAGGACTTGCATATTTATAACTTGTTCTTCACTCACAAAATTAGCTCTACAATTATGATTAGATCATACTGAATATCTTATGTTCATTTGCAGAGGTTATTAGTGGACTAGCATATAATTACATGAGGAGATATTTTCCTGTTTGGCTCTACTTGAGTGCCTACAGCAAAGCTTATCTGAGTAAGAAAAATATTTTTAAAATAATTTCTTAGTTTCTTGCATAGAACTCTGCCACAAGAGACTGGGGTATTGGTTTGTTTACAGTTTTGCAAAGCTTATTTTCACTAGTTCCTTTACAATGGGGGACAGAAATGACCATGATTGAGTTCTCCATATGAAAGGGTAGGAAAAGTCAGGACCTGTCTGGAGGTATTAAACAAGGCAATGTATTGTATCCCTGTTTTTTGTGTCCACCCCTTCCCCATTCCATGGGAAGAAGAGGTGAAGTAAAACAGAATGATAGTGCAGGGTTTTTATTTGGTGTTTCCACACACAAAATTATGGTTTTGAGACAATACAACTTTATAAATAGGATTTAAGATCCTCACTCTGCCAGTGATGAGTTGTGTAACCTTCACTAGTTCTCTAATCTTTCCTTTGGACTACAATTAGTTTGGGGGACTTTTTGACCAGTTTATAATTCTCTGCTATTTGTTTTTTTAACATGCTGAGCTTCAACAATTCCCATTGACTTAAGCTCAAACTTCAATTTGTTAGCAGTCCTGAAATTTACCCCAAAAGAAAATAAAATTCAGCTGTCTTCCAGATTTACTGTAAACATGGAAAATATTTGTCATTTCTTTGCCTCAGCTTTTCCATTTCTACAATAGGATACATCTGTTTTGTAAAGATTGCTGGAGGTAAAGATAAAAATGAAGTATGAATTATGGTCGTCTGCAGGATCTTGCAAATATTTTTGGAGTGTGAAGTATAAAAGATTAAGGCTTAAAAATACTAAAAAAATAAGTTACTTTTTATTTGCAATATAAAGTGATTTAATTGTTTTGCAAAATAAGGTTAAGTAATAGGAAATAAGAAGTTTTTTTGAGAATTATGTAATTGTGTATGGACACGCAGATTAATATTATTCTTCTTTCAGGTGTATAAATTGCTGCTCTTCTTCTTTCCTTCATTTGTGTGAGATCTGTCCACTAGATAGATTAATTTAAGTTTTCTGTTTGTTGCAAAAACTACAGAGGAATTAATAGATTGTGCATTTATTTAATGGGCCTGAACTCTTCATCCAGCATGCAGTCTGCTTTTTTAAAACTACATATTTAACTTTCTTCACAGTAGAATGACTTTGGCAAGGTTCCAAATTCTTGGGATACAACTGTAAGGTGTTTTTTTTTCATTTTTCTTAATTATACAGTTCTGAGAAGGAAACAGAAAGAGCTAGGAAGCTTTCCTATATTAATTTTGCCATATATCAAGTTTCAAGCAGAGGAATGCAACTGTATACAAATCATCCCCAAGTACAGCTGAAGTTTCAAAGCAGGCTGATACAGCCTCTGAATCAAATTACTGAGGTTAGGCCACTTCCATGAAATATTTGCATTCATAAAGTTGTGTTCATGTGTGTGTGTCTGACCAGAGGACCTAACTGAGCATTTGTTTTCCATATTGCTGAACTTACTAGATGTTTCATAAGACAAATGTACTTCATTCTTACCTGATGTGCTTGGTACTGATTTTCATTTTCAGACTTACAGAGTTTACTTTCTGGGGAAAATGTGGTCTGATTTTCAAAACTTGTTAAGAGGTACAGATCCAGCTAAACTAACTGGGCATGCTGTATTTTTTGTGTCTGAAAGTAAACCTTTTTTGTAGATCTCTGCCATTAACTTGCACGTGTGTGTGTATGGACAAGATTTTCTTCCTTCCACAGTGCACTAAAGATTACATAGAGGGACTACGTAAGCATTTAATATGGTTTCTGTATAGTTACATAAGTATTTATATGAATCTTACTTCAAATTAAAGACTGAGTCTGAATTTAGATATTAAATTCTATATTCAGCATTTTTAAATACTTCTAGAGGTAGCTTATTCAAAGCTTTTTGCAGTGGTTCTGAACAAATAGCTCTATGAACTAGTAATAGTCATCCTCATGTTTTCAACTTGGAAGTACTGATAACAATTTGGTTTACTACTATATGTTAGAGAGCAAGTTCTTAAAAAATATTGTATTAATAACCTTTGTGCATGCTTCTACTGTAAATGAGTAGAGAAAAACAGCTAGCTTTTCATGCATATTGAAATAACAAATATACTTCAGTACAAAGAATTATAGAATACATTGTTGCAGAGAAAAAATGACTTAGGTTGTTTAAGAATGTTTGACTTAGTGTGTAGGTATTGAGATATTTTTCTTGATTTTTAATTTCAAAGTTTTTCAGGTGAATTTTATGTATATGTTTATGCATCTTTTAAACACATTCTTCTGAAGAGTATTTCCCTTTGCTATTTCCATGGTATTAATACTAATTTACACATATCTTTTGGAAGGTATGAATAAGACCTAGCAATAGTATATACTTGAAAGGGATACTTTTTAGACTATAGTATATCTGCATGTGAAATGTATGTATGTGAAACCTTGGGCATTTGCTTTCACCATCAAATTAGTTCAAGGATTTTGTAGGTCTCAGAGATACAAGACTGGTCTCTCAGTTTATTTCACAAAGAATAACTATACGGTATTGAAATGCCACTGGTGGTACGCATAGCACAGTGGAGCAGGCTTCAGCCAGGTACAATCAGACTGAAATGCAAATTATCTTGGCATCAAAGAGCGTGTTTCCCATTGATCGACCTTCATGTTGTTAAAGTAGTCAAACAATGTAGAAGTCTGCATCAGGCCTCCCTGGATCATGTTTATAAGTAAGTAGGAAGATTCAGTCTCTGCTTGTTAGCTAGATGATTAGAGAGAGAGAAACGGAAATTAAATATCCAATGAATTCAGGTGCCTTCAAAATGTAGGTGAGTTACAAACTGATTTGCCTCCTGCTTGAAAAGATGTGGGTCTTCCTCCCTTAAAGCTCCTTAGGGCATATTTATATTAATTTCATATTTCTGCATCCTAAAAAGAACTTCTGTCAGTGATGACTAAAACAGCTGAAACTTTCACAATACAACCCTTGCTCCAACAAACGACTAATCCAGAAAAAAAGCAGGATACTTTTAGACAGGGAATTAATGAGATTCAAGATATCTTTCAGTTCACTGTTTCCTCAGTACTGTTCTTGGTCTCATCTCACTGGGGAGCTAAGCCCCCATGGATTTCACTTTTTGATGAAGATTGCAGTGTCATTTGGAGATGTGACTCCCACCCTTTTTGGATAATGTGGGTGGGTTCCCTTCATCCTTTCATGGTGGGAAAGTCTCCTTAGCAAAGTGCAACAATCTCCCTAACTCTGTCTCTTCTGGGCCTCACAGACTCCCTTTGACTGCACACTGACAGCAAATCTATTCCAGTACTTTGGGGAGAATAGGAATTAACATTAGCCCAAGGAAAGGGATAATGTGACATTCTTTTAGTCCTATTCCTTCCACAGTTCTGGTGCTGTGATACTTTTATTAACGCTGAGAAACTGAGAAGGTAGGGAATGGAGACGATAGAGACAAAGAGGCTGATCTGTGAGTGGCACTGAGTAGGGTTTAAGGCAAATGTCTGAGCTGTTATGACAGCATTGGCACTGCCTGGAGTTGTATGTATTTAAAATCCTTAAATTTTCCCCATTCAATACCTTTAGAACATTCCAACACTTTTTATTTCCCCACAATAGGGTTGAGGGAGCAGATGTGTATCAATATCCAGCTGCTTGTAATGGTTTTGGACCCTGTGTTTTGGCAGGGTCCATGTTGACCTTCTGCTCTTAGGGGTTAATTACCTACAAAATTAACTACATTTTGTCCTGTTAGAATGTTCTGTGTCATCCTTTACCATTGTGTCTGGGAACTTTGATAGCATGGGGCTTTTTTATAAGTTTCTTTCTTTACTGTAAGCCTAGATGACAAACAAGTGGTATAACTATTCAGACATTAAAGAGGAGTCTTACAGCAATAAAGAAACCTTACCTGTTCAGTGTAAACTTAAAACCACAAATGTTAAAGTCCAAGATTTGATGACCTGAATTCACATCCAAACTTATGTCATCAGTTTTAAGTGATTTAGCTGGGTTTTTTACATGTTATACTGTCATGCAAGAATTATATAAAGGAAGAAATTTGGACAAGCCAAACTCATTTTTTATCAGCAGAGCTCTAGCAGCTTTCGCTTCACATGCTGTAAACAGTTATTTCATGCTAACCAATCTTGCCAACATTGTTGAACCTCTACAGCTACTGCTATATAGTGGCTTCAGAAGAATAGCATTACATATATTACAATGCTGTCTTTTGGTCTGGCAGAGAGATAGAGCAGACCAGAGGTGAGCTGATCTAGCAGGCCTTTATGAGAAACTTTACAGCACCTCACTGAATTTCTCCAGATCGTTAGTCCTGTAGTCTGCTCACTGTGTACAAAACACTGTGTGTTTACATTGACTTAGTTTTGTAAATGCTAACACTGGTTTTGAGCCTACCTCTAGATTACAGATGATATAATCGTGATTGCCTTACAACTGCACTGATTAACATTAATAGTACTTTCTCAAGGATATAGAATGTGCTCACACTGAATGTGATCTGGTTTCATCCCAGCGAAAGGTACAACTCTTCACTTGCTTTTGTGGTAGGCATGTGTGGCATGTTGGCAGAGATGCTAGTTGTAGCATGGGAGACAGTCTCAGAGGCAGCTGTGTTCCTTTATACTCACAAAAAATTACTCCTATGAATAGGTCATAGACTTAAAAGATTTTCATGGTAGTTGAAGGGTTATTGAATCAAGCCTTGTGACATCTTGGTGTGCTTTAACCGTGGTAGGCAGCTAAGTCCCACACAGCTGCTCGCTCAGTCCCCCTGAGCAAGATGGGCGATTATGGGTTGAGATAAGGGCAGTTTAATAAGTAAAGCAAAGCTGCATGTGCAAGGAAAGTGAAGTAAGGAATTGATTCACTACTTCCCATCGTCAGGCAGATGTTTAGCCGTTCCCTTTTCATCACACATAATGGTTACTTGGGAAGACAAATGCCGTAACATTCTCCCCTTCCTTCTTCTTCCCCCAGCTTTTTATGCTGAATCTGACATCATATGGTCTGGAATATCCCTTGGATCAGTTGGGGTCAGCTGCCCCAGCTGTGTCCCCTCCCAGCTTGTGCACCTCCAGCCTGCTCGCTGGTGGGGCAGGTTGCTATTGTGCTGTTCAGCAAAAGCTAAAACCTCCTTGTGTTATCAACACTGTTTAGGCCACATCCAAAACACGGCACCATATGAGCTGTTATGAAGAAAATTAACTCCATCTCAGCCAAAACCAGTACATGTATTTATCTGTTATTTTATTATGTACAAATAACTCAAATCAAATTGTTTTAGCTATGTTTTTTTCTGCAATGTAATTCAGACTTCTCACTTACACTTATATGTTAGACCAGCTTACAGATGTCTACTTTCTTTTCCAGTGCTATTAGTAGAATAGCATAATACAATACCAAGATACCTAGCAGCAGGTTTCATATTTTCTGTTTTAAAGAAGAGCTCTGAGGCTTGTTTTACATTCCTGAGAAGTAAAAGTAGCTTTTACATGAAGAAAGAAAAATAAGGAAACAAAGACGTTATAGAAACTTTGAATTCAAAATCTCAGTAGAGCCTGTGTTTCAAATAACTAATTTTTAGGTGTAATTTTGTGCATACCCCAGCTGCCTTAGCAATTCTATGCAAGTTTTCAGCTCTGTGTGGAATTGGTAGCACTTTGCTGTCTTAAGTGCCAGATCTGCAGGTTGCTAGATGCAGCTGACTGCTAGTAATTGTTCTAGAATTGGGCACAGCAAAATTGTGCTTATTAAGTTAGAGACTAAAAGGAAAAAATCAAGCATTGGTTGTGCCAGCTGATTATTGTGTGTTAGAAGAGCAATCTATGTTTGTTAAGTGATTATTCCATAACGTGATGATAACTGAAAGAAAATATGGATAATCTTATTTGCCTTTTTATTTTACTCTCTCTTTGAAAAAATTAAATTAGAGGTTTGTAGATTCTGAATCAAATTGCTAAGTAAGAAGCCATGGGTGCTACTCATAGTGATGTTTTTTCCCCTACTGGGAATCATGTTATGAATCTTTCCTTTTTTGAAGAAAAAAGTGTAAGGGTATAACAACTTCTTATGATTTTCTGCAAGTTACTATGCATTTGTTATGATTGTGACATTGAAGTCTATACTCTTTTTTGACACAAGAAAGGAAAAATTGAAAGTAAAATGTTGCTTTAGAAATTTTTAAAACCAGAATTCTGACAGCATTGCACAATTGGCTCTTACATTAAGCATTTACAGCTTCTACAAATTCACAGCATGGTTTTTGAGGCAGTAATAAATGGGGGCGGGGTGGGCGGAACCAAAACCAGAATGAGTCCAATTGACATTCTACAGTCAGAACAAAGGGTTGAAAGTGTATGCCTTGTATACAACTACTTATGTATTACATATTAGCCCCTTAAACTAGAACTAAAATCAGTATCACCCCTTAAAGAGGCTTCATGCAGTAAATTATTAGTAAATTAAGTCCTTCAATCATTCTGAAGGTTGAAGATCATTAAATTATATAGTGCTTACCAAATGATGGCCAAAATCTGACTTAATTTACACTCTGGAGTCAATGATGTTCAAGAGGTTGTGAATCAGGGCAGAGTCTGGCCCTCTTAATTGTTAAAGTATAACAAAAATAAAGAGCTCATTCAGAATGTCACTGTGAATCTGCAAAGCCTTATAGTTTAGAACTGTACACCTCCAGCAACACAGCACTATGTAGCAGTATGACAGAGAGGAGAGGAAATCTCACTCCACTTCAGGGGCTTTCTTGAATAAAAATGATTTGTATGGATGTTCTGCAGTTTTGCTGTGAGCCTTGGGGAATGCCTTTGATGCACTTGATTAGGGAACAAGATCTCAACCTTGTAGACTCAGTAAGATCTTCACATGTTTAAATACAGATAATTAGTCTCAGTTCTCTTCTTTTCCTTCTTTTTTTTTTTTTTAAACTTAGACCTTCATGGGTTTTGTTTTTTTCTCCTTTCTTGTACTATTCATTGATTATAAAAGTTTGTTTAATTGCCAGTACAATACCTTGTTCCTAATTAATGCAGTATAAATGACAATGTCTAATTTTTATTTTGGAATAAAAGATGATCTATATTTTAAAACAGGTTTTAAAAAGGAGTAGGAAATTCCTTCACATCTATCTATGTAGTGTAATGGAGTGAATTGCAGAGATTCCTAATCTAGCTCCAGGCATGCTGACATATGCAGTATCATGGCGAGACACTAGCTCAGGAGCAGCCTAGCCAAGTTGGGAAGTAGGTATGTCCTCCATAACTTCTAACAAGTAGGAGTTTCTGCTGGGGTCCACATTTGCTACATCTTCTCTGACACGAGCTTTTCAGCAGGATAAATTTGGTGTGCAGAAGGCTGTATTCAGTTCCAGAGGCATAGTTCACATGTACGTGCTGTATGCAGGGATGGAGAGAAGATCGGTGTGAGTAGTCACCTGGACATAGCCAACAAGATGGATGTCATTATTTAGAATGCCTGAATATTGTATGATGGACCCTGGGATTAAGTATGTGGTCACCCATCATGAGAGTGCTTTGGTCTACAGACTTCTTTTAGTCCATGATTCTTTGCTGTCCTAAAAGGTGGTTTATTCTGCCAAATACTCACATGAATTCAGCTATGTAAGTGGGTAAATATATGTGGCTGAGGCATTTTTTTCTATCATCATGGATGAAAGCTTCATTTTCAGCCTTGTTGAGCATAGTTTTGCTCTGATTACTCAGCTCTAAAGAGTCATTGGTCCAAGGTAAATTTTGGGCAAAGCATATTACACCATATTTGGAAAATGTTCTGATAGTTTTAATTCTGTCTCTGTTGGCAGACTTGTTACTGACTGGTTCAAATTATTTAACTTTGGAGTTACCCATTTTCCATATAAGTAAATAAATTCCCTTTCTCAGAGAGATGTTGAAAAGACAATTCCCTTGTTTGTTTCATGGACCTCAAACCTCATGAGAAAAACAGGCAGTATATTAGTTTCTGATTCCTTTTTCTCCAGTATGTGCCCATCTTGTTTATGGAAGGAAGAGAATCACAGAAAGGTTCAGAAGTCTGGCATGCTACTGTCTGAGAGACTTTTTTATTAAGCCATTTCAGAGTGGTTGTGTAGACAATGTACAGTATGTTAATTCTATGTGAGAGCATTAGACAGGGAATGTAATGGCAGTTTACTGTGTGTATTTGTTTACGTGCCAGGATGCGTTCCAGCATTGAGGTGTCAAATCCACAGATCAGAGTCTTATCTTTAGTCACTCTACTCTGGCATAGGTTAAAATAAAACAACACATCCTCATTCTCCCCAAAAACCCAAGGAAAACTGCTGGTTGTGTTCCACTCTGATGCACCAGTTCAAAATGGCTTTCTGTCTCACTCCACTGGTTTCTTGGAGGTGAGGATTGATCTGTGAATCTCTTGCATGATGTTTGAAATATTTATCTGAGGTTGAACTGTCAGGTGGTGTCCAACTCACTCATTAACAGGCAGTAGAGGGAGACTGGGCTGTCAGGAAGTTATCATTTTCATAAGATATGGCTCTGTGTTGATATTTATGGGCAGCAGGTTCTATGCTTTGCTAAACTTTGCAACTGGAAGAGCTAGTTGCAAGGTATTTGATTTAAATGGTAAACTGAAGGTAACAGTAAATTATATCCAAACATTAGCTTTTTTTTTTTTTTTTGCTTTCCGTTTTCCTCATTTTGTTTTGCCCTAAGTTTTTCTTCTCTGTGTCAGTGACTGGCTTGCAACACAGTGCAATTGGTACCTGGTAAATGACCTGTGTTTTGTTTCTTGATCTGAATCCTCCCTGATCTACCTGAGCTGAGTGAAACATGCCTTCTGAGTGCTACAAAGTTTGCCTTGATCAAAGAATCAAGGACTTTTCTCATGGTGCAACCAAGCGCCAATAAACACTTGTCTTACCTCCTACGAATTGTAAGTTCAGTTGTGCTGCAGAGTATTAGTAAGAAATAAACCATCAGATGAAATCAGACATGTCATTTATCCTGTTGTATGCTCTCTCTCACACCAACATTATGCCATGATACAATACTGCTGTGTGTGCTGTGGGAACACAGTGCTACATACAGCCAAGACCGAAAGGTTTCATTATATTTTGGATTCCAGGAGCGTAACAGACATTTTTACATTATACAAACTACTTAAAATTGTAGTTCTTAAATGTTTTCATTGTCTGAAAGGCACATCTTAAAACTGGGGGATAGAAATGTTATCTTTAGGTCAAATTATTGTGTGCTGAAGCATGACCCAATTTTCAGTTTAATGTGAATCCTATTTTTGGTTGTGCAAAAAAATATAAGAAATACCCCTTGACTGTGAGGTGCTTATTTCAGTTTTATTAAAGAGCTGCTGATTGCAAGTTATGGGATGCTATAAAATTGAAACTGCCTTATTTAAAAGAATTCTCACTTGTGCAATGGTATAAAGGTTGATTTTGTAGCTGTGTAGATATTGTGTGAGGTTATTTAGATAGTGGTTCTCCATCTGCAGATATTTTCTGTTCTTTTTCTTAAAAAAAAAGTCCTGACACTTTTACATTTTGACAGTTAATCTTTAATTCTTCACCATACCAATTAACTGTGAACTATTAGAGAAACAATAAGCCATGAATCATCAGCTACAAGTAGGCAGAAAGTTTAATAGTCAGGAGATTGAGCATTTCTTAATCTTACATACACTCAACATCAAAGTGAATAAATCCAAGGTTAAAAAGAAAGGCTATCACACTCCCCATGGGTTTAGAAAACAACTTATTTCTTTCTCTCTTGTTCATCTGCTAACACAACAAAAGAAAGGACCTGATTCTGCAAGCCTTGATTCGTACAAGAAGCTCTTATTTCTGTATCAGCCACGCTAAGCAGAGTATATTATTAATAGACATTATTCACAGTATACAAATAAAATTCATGAGAACAGCCTACTTCTGTAAACTTTTAGTTCTGTGGAGAATCCTCATGAAAATGAATACTCCCATTTCAAGGATATTATGTGTGGCAGTACAGCTATTCAATTAAGAACCTTTGAAACCTTTAAAAGCTTGTACTCTGCCTAACTATGAGCATATAAATAGTCTTTGGTTTTCATAGAGTTACTCATCTATCAGAAGTTAAGCTGGAGTTTGTGTATATTGCTGGATCAGTGCCAGCCTCTCCTGCATCTTGCAGAACAAAGTTACTAGACGAAAAGGCTGAAGACATTTATGTGGTCAGAACTGCACAGGAATTGGACTGCTTCATCTTTAACATTTTGAATATGATTGGTAAGTGTAGTACTTCCTAAATACAGTTAACAGCTACAGAACGCTATATATAAAGAATAGTTCAGATTATATTTAGAAATAAAATGGTTGCCACATGCTAAACAGAATTGGACGCTATGCATTTATAGAAAGCTAACTGTCTTTAGAGCAAGTGGCTACATTTCAGACAGGGCAAATACAACTGGAAGAGTTTCACAAATGCAGTGTCTGTAAGTCAGGATTTTTATACAGACTTGTAGAGCATTTCACTCTAATAGAGCTCCTGTAAAGGAGCTGATTTTCAGATCAGGGGGTATGCTCTGCCTGGTTGGAACTTTTTTAAAATTCTAAGTGAAGCAGGCTCAAATTTTGATTTCTATACCTCCTCACAATATCAGTAAGCAAAGGTAGGCTGGTATATTCTGGAGAATATTTTTCTGCAGGAAAATACTTACTCATCAAAAGTGATAGTCTGAAGGAGAAAGGCGAAAATGAAAAAGACTGTTTCAAACCTAAATTTGGAAATGTTTTCAGTTGCTAAAAGATATTGCACAAATGCTTCAAAGAAGCCTCACATCTGTCAAAATGACCCATTTTGGTGGTCTTTGAATATTTCATGGGAAGTGGCTTAGTTCATAGTGATTTCTTATTTCATAATCCGTATTTAATTTTCCGAACTGGCATGTGTTACAGATGTTTGTGCAAACACTAACAAGATATTCAGTCCAACATTGAAATAGGAGGAAGATTGAATTTAGTAGTTGGTATATCCAAAGAATATCATTAAGTAGCATTCATCTAGATACTTTACAAAAAAAATGGTAAGAATTCTAATTTTATGCATTTTAGATATTTTTAGTTTTGATAGTAAATGCTTCAGACAACTCTAGTGTTAATGTACCTGAGGCCATTGCTGCTTCCTTACCACTATCTTTTCTTTCTCAGCCATTTTTAGAACAACAGTTGGAAACTCTGGTAGCGTTTCCTTGCTCAGGTATTCCAAGAAAAAAAATATTTAATCCAAAAAGCCACAGGAATCAATAACATTCTGCTATCATTCTTTTTCCAAAGCAGTTTGTTGCCATTAAAATTTCCTCAATACCTCTTAAGATTCTAATGTGTTTAAATAAATTAAATATATACTCTGTTACATTAGGAGTAATGAATAGCTAAAAATCTTACTCTGTTGGAAATGTAGAATTGCTTAATTCAAATTTCAGTATCAACAATGCTGGTATGGAGGAAACAAGTAAAAGGTGTTAAGGGACCTGTTAAGAATCATTATGTGATCTAGTTCCACAAAGATAAAAGCAAATATTGAGATAGAATTTTATCTTCATTAAATTACTAATTTATTATCAGTCACATTAGTTATGAACCAGAATGGAAATAACTTCTGCTCAGAGTGAAGGTAAGCAGACTGCAGGCTTCAAAGGGACCTGAAAAATTGTTCTGGACCATCCTCAATCTCAGGGCAGAACGCTCCAGTCTGACATTTCCTTGCAGTGGAACTTCCTTCCAATTGATACAATTTCAAGTCCATCAATTTAAAAGAACAAAGCCTTTTTTCTCAAAAATCCCCAGTGATCTATTCCCCTAACAGTCTGTGAGAATATTTGTAATCACTCCTACTTATAAACTAACTCCAGCAGTGTTTCATTTATACTCATCTTCCTTTAGCCTGCAGTCTATCAAGATTTACCCTGAATTGCCAGTTTACTGTTAGTTATTGAGATGGAGTTTCTGTGTATTTAAAATAATGGAAGCTTTGGAAGAAGGAGTTGAAGGGAGGAGTGACAAGGTCGTGTGCAGTGTGCAGTAAACAGTGCATTTACATGAATTCTTTGCTTTGTGATCCCAATCCAGTGGGGAGATAACAGGTGTTATTTTCATGTTTAACAGGGCAATCATTCTTCCAGGTCCATGATTTCAATAGTAAACCAGGATCCAAGAAGCTCTTACTGTTGTCCATCCCTACTACAACTTTTTTTTTAAGGTCAGTGTCCTGAGAACCTTGTCTATGCAGAAAACTACTGTATTCCATGATTAGCAGTTTCAAACCCAGCATGAGCACAAAATAGAGTAGGGCACTGTTTGTTTTCTTTTACTGTCTGAGTGGAAAATAGTAGACTATGGTTGGTATTATGAGATCATGAGAAAGAGGCAAGAATAAATCATATAAAGGGATACAGAAGTAGCATGGCTATCAATGTACTTTTATATTCTGAAAAGGTAATTTCCATAAAACACTGGTGGAAAGGGAGGAGGAGGTGGATGAATGAGTCCCTCAGGACATGGGCTGTGCTGTTAGGATAAGTTGCTGGAGCACTAAATGCCGTTTGGAAAACACACAGAGCTGGGCCAGAAACTTCCAGATCTAGGTAAGAGAGATGCCACATTTTGTGTCAAAACAGCAAAAAGCTTCTATCCTTTCCCATTTCACTTCAGAGACACGCGTAATCTAAACTGTGAGTGATGGTGATAGCAGTCTTTTAATGGGAATTTTAAACAACTAGGAGTGCAAGTAAAAGAATACTACAGACTAATTTGAAATTACCAGCAGTTTTTAAGATGCTGATTCTCTAGTTTTAATCCTTTCCCTTTCTAAGCAATGGGCTTATTCTCTGTTCAACTGTGAAACTGAAGTATTTTTACAAAAGTCAAGTTAATATTTTATTTATCTGTGGTGTTATGTTTGTGTGGGGAAGTCACAGAACAAACTCAAGTCAAATATTTTCTCCCTCCTTAAAATATATAATTATAATAAGTTTGTCTTTCATTTCTCTTGAAAGTCGAATAGTAATAATACTCCTGTAAAAGATTTTACATCTGAAAGAACAGTTCTGAAATCTGATGGACATTGGATATGCCTTTACCTCTCAAAGAACACTTAAGTTTAACTTAAAAGTCTATTTTAATCAGAATCTCTTCCTCCATTATTGTTATTTTTCTTTTTATATATATTTAGGATAGATATATACATACATACTATTGTGTCCTGCATGCATAAAATAATTGAAACCTAGATATATTCTTTGATGGGGGTTTTTTGATTCACTCATTTTTAAAAATTTATTCCAGACTTTTTCAACTTTCCACTGCCAATAGCTATCAGGACTGTATCTTTTTAAGGGCCAAAAAAAGTATTACTCTAGAGAGTTATGCTGTGGCTTGGCAATGGAGGATGATTTCATATTTTATTTGCTGACTATTTCTTCTTCTTTGCTATTTATGAAGGTCTTTACAGTTGCATGGATTTTTTGGTTATTATTTTTTGCATGGAAAGTTCAGCAGTTTACAGCAAAAAATAAGTTTATGTTCCCTAACTCATCTTGCAGTTTGGACCTTACACTCATGACCTTTTTGTGTGGAGAGGACCTTAACTTACTCCCCAACTAATGCCATAATTGCCCTTTTTTTTAAACAGTTATTGCATTTTATTCACAGAAAAAGTTAGTATGATGCTCAATTACTGCCTGTTTGTTTGGGGTATTGCTTTTGTCACAGAAAGACTTTGTGTTCTTTTATTGTGGGATTTACCATTTGTAATGATACAGTAAAGAAACTGCATATTTTTAAAATCACATGCAATTACACTTTTCATCAACATTCATATTACAGTTTTTAACAGTTTCTGAACAGTGATGGTAGATAGTTGGCCTGAGCTGTAGAGCTACCTGCTGCTATTCAGAGAACAAGGTTAAAAAGCTCTAGCCCATTTATTTCTGAAATACACTTGCCTGTTTTAACAAGCTGATAAATAGTGATAATCTGTCAGTTCTAAAAAATCTGTCATCTTGCCTTCCCTTTTTCCTGGGGTGGTGTTACACAAAGTGTTTGAACTGTAATATAATTTGTAATGGGATAGTGTGTGCCATTGCATAAGCACTGTACATGTTTCCTATCTTCCAGACCTCCAGAAAATTATAGTAATGTCATAGTAATTAGAGAACCTTAATGCAAGAATTTTCAAGTCACTGAAGAGACTAGTAAAAGGCCTCATGGGATGTTTTTCTGATCCAGTCTGACCAATCCAGACTTTCAACACTTGCAATGTTACATATGGATAAAACATCAGACGTTTAACACCCCCCCCCCAAGTCAACAACCAAATGTAATTAACATGGTTGTTGTTTTCGTTGGAGCTGCTACAACAATAAAATTTTAGAAAGCACTATAGAAGTAGGATTTAGCAATATAGTTTGACAAATACAGTGTAATGCCATTTACAACTCTGCCGTGTCTCCACAGAATCATCATGTTATAAAGCAACACCATGCATGGCACTACAAGGTAAGTATCACCACATTCCATCATCAGTTCACCAAGTCTATGCTCCAGTATATTAACATAGCTGAAAACAAAACATTGGTTGTCAGTTCTGTTTAAAAACAAATAAACAAACAAAACTAAAAACCAAACAGGAAAAGATGTAAAAGTGCACTCAGTAGGAATTCCACTGTTGTCAGTGGAACCAGCTGACTCCCAGCATATACAAAGTTCTCTTCTTCCTGCTTTTTCATTAAGTTGGGTCCAGTACCTTTCTTTTTTCTTCTGTCTTTTTTAATGTTTTGTAGACTCATTTCAGTGACAGTTTCTAGAACAAGCCCTCAAATAGCTGAAGACTAGCAAATCGGCCTAGGCATGAGAAAAAGTCAATGAAAAGCAGGAGGAAGGAAATTTTACTTGTTGGCTTTCCCAGAAGAAAGGATATCATGTTACTACTCCCAGAGGGTATCATTACATTACTGTCATGTGAATTAGCAGCTACTCTTCTCAGTGGAGAATTCATGTCTCTGGACTCCTTCTGTGGGTTCTTTACAAATACAAACAGGCATGGGTTACACAGGTAACTTTTGAGTATTTTGATTATTTTCTGTGCAGCCATAGAGTTTAGAAATTACTTATGCAGTTTTTAACAGTAAAGCTGAGATTGAAAAGCAGTGTAATATCCCAACCTATTGCTCTTGCCATATTGGTAAAGGGAACATTTCTTACTCTTTGGGAAATGCTGCTGAGAGAGAAGAGATGAGCACCCATTCTAGTGAATGCTGCTAGTATTTCTTAACCTTTGTTTCTGGTTAACACTTTGAATAGCAAGAGTAGTAAGGAAAAAACACTCATTTTTATTTGTATATGTATATAATTGTGAGCTTACAGAGGGGATTCAGAATTTAGCAGTATTCTTGTGTACAAGAACCCAATGGCAAAGCCTACCTTTCAGCTTATACAGTTGCAAACTCCAAAACACATTTCAAACTGCTTTGTACTCATACGTCAGTGCCTGAAAACACAATGAAGTACTTGAATTTTGGCACTCAGGGAGCACTGCCTTGTCATCTTAGGTCCTGCAACACTTTCCAGTGATGCCTCATTAGTGTGAAACTGTTTATGAGTAGTGGTTCACTGTGGAGAGGAAGGAGCGGCAGTGGGCTGTCAACACGTAATATGATAAGGGCTAGAATACAGTGACATAGGAGTTGACATACTGGTATTTCGTCCCAGGGCTCAAGCTCAATCATTCAGTGAATATGGCTGTAAAGACACGACTGTTAGTTTCACTTACTTTATAAATGCTGCTTCAAAGAAGACTGCTTTTAGAGCAAGAGAGATACGTCAGGGTCCAAACTCATCTGACGATTTGACATAGATTTTACCGCACCTTCTCCTTTTGAAGCAAGTGGTCCCGAGAAGGACCTTGAATCTCAGAGGCAAAGTTCTGCTAAAACATCTGTTAGAATCTGAAATTGCAATCAGCCTGGTAAGATAACAATCAGAGGATTGGACCTTGCAGGGGTGGTTGTTTCCTCCACATTTTCAGCCCAGCAACTCGCAACAAATTCATTACATCTGTTCAGACTCTTTGGAAAAGTCTCTTTTCTTTATTACTTCTGAGACCTAGTTTTCTTCCTTGCTTTATCTATCAGTTTCACCCTCTCTGCTTGAACTATAGATTCTACTAGTCTGAATGTCTCACTTGCCCCAGTGCAAAAATGGTCACCCACCCACGCCCACCCCCAATCTCAGCTGCACACAGAGGAAGACCCATCCAGTCCCATCTTCCTTTCAGTGGGTTACACCTGCACCAGAAGCAGCAGCCAGAAAAATGTAACATGGTCCCCTGCTTTACCACCCATTCATTCACACTTCAAGGGAGGATTACATATGATGCACAGCATATTATAAATAAGCAGTAAACTCATGCGATCTATCAAGGGGCAGAACATTAAAAATATTGCTAGTTGACAATAAATAATAATTGTTTATGTGCTGTCTGTGTCAATGAGCTGATCTACAAAGAGGGTAATGGTGAATCTTTGTAACTGCTCTTTTGATTCAAATACAAAGCACGCATTATGAATTTGACGGTTGATGACTGTTCCTTTGGGGGAAAAATATGACCATATAAAGTCAAGTCTTTACCATGGTTCTTGCAGGTAAAACCAGTTTCATTCACAGGCATATGCTCTTATCAGCACCAAAACTAAGTAATTATTTCTAAAGCGGAATCATACAGTCAAACAGAATTTAAGTAGCTTCCATGTTACTTTGCTCGCAACACATAGCAGCTATGAATCTTGATCCAGACTGTCAGTGATGTAAATCAGTATAGACCTATCAAGTTCAACAAAGGGTCTAGATTCTCATCAGCTTAGCTGTGCATTGGAACTGGACGTGTAGTAGTGGACTCCCAGACTTTTAGGGGCAACAGAGTTTGCAGTAGAAAAAGTGAACCCAAAATACATGTCATATTAAGTTTTAATCCTGTGCTCTTTCTTCTTTTTAGAAGTGGTTCACTCAGTCTCCTAATCACAGTGTATTATGTTGCTGCTTCACAATCACACTCCAAATGCAAATCACTTCATTGCTTTCTTGGTGACAGCAAGCTCTGCCAGCAGTAGGTACTCTGAATATGCCAATAAGATTTTAACTGCTTTGAAATGGTTGCAAGGGACACTGTTTCAGGAGATTACAATCAGGGCATTCCGTCAAAGGGCTGCTAAAATAACAGTGCTTTATTTCCACCAGCCTATATGCAATGAGCTAATAAGTGATTACTGTCTTTGTATCTTTATGTTTGAGGACCAGGTACAGCATTTCGCTCAGTGAACAATGATTATGTCTTCTCAAGGCATATGCAGCTTCATTAATATTAATGAATTTTGCATGCATTCATCAAAAAAGGGCTTATACCCTATATAATCACTATTTATCTAGGCAAATTTAGCTTCATCATTGTCTATTTACTAAAAATAAGCCTTGTGCCATTGATTTATAATTTCTGCCTGGTTTGTGTTGTGAATAGTTACCATTGTCTTGATCTCCGAGACTACCTAACCACTTTTTGCTCTTTTAAGAGAAGGAAGCTACTTGTGACCTTTACAAAGAGGATGTCCGTATGGCAGTTGTCCATCTGTCTTTTGGAGAATCTGTGGACGAAGAAGGTGAAGTCTTAGAGATTAACACATAAGTTCAACACATTTTATTATAATTTTCCTGTGATTCTAGTTCTACATTTTAAGTGTAGTGTAAAATGCCATGCATGAAGTTGCAGCAGAGATAGAAGGGAGCAAACACTATTCAGAGCACTTTCTACACTACAAGTGCAGAACTGACAAGCCTGTTCCTTTCATTCAGGTTGAACCCTTGCCTGAACAAGCTGAGTTTTTATTTGATCATTTAGAAATTATATTTGTAAAGAAGAGATGAGAAAGTGGAATCTGCCTTTAAAGTACTGAAAAGTGTTCACTGACATAGCAAGTTCTTAGTATGTGTCTTCACATGTAATTTTGGTATGTATATACACACAAAATATTTTTTCTAAGTTCTTTTCACAAGTTTAATTTTTTAAAAAAACTATATACTCAAAATACTACCTTTTTAAAATGAAGTTGAATACCAGCCAAGATTCAGAGGTACCTATAGTAGAAAATGAAGTGATAGAAATTTCTGTAATTTGGTCAGATGGCCATATCTGTAGCCCATGGCCCACCTAGTATAAGCCATCCCATCAAGATAGATAAGTAGCAAACTGTATAATATTTGGGAATTGCAGTGAATAACTAGCTGAATCTCAGCTGCCATTGCAATATCCTGGGGAAAAAGACATATGTAATTCTTGGGTGTGTTAATAGAGGAAGACTAAGTAGCAGAGGGATAATACATTGATTCTGTATCTTAATTTCTGACTATGAATAAGTTTCTCCATTATTCCATGCCTCAGCTGCCAATATTTAAAAAGCGTATAATATATTGAAATTACTCTGTCCCGTTCCTTGAAGTTGGGGCATTTCTGGGAGTACAGCTCTAGGATATTCTACCCTTTCTTAATAAATCTTTTTTAAGCAGGTGGTAAAGCTAGTGTAGACCCTAAGCATGAGAGGTTGAAAACAGAATTTCCCCTTCAAATTTAAAGGAAGATCTCTGTGATCATCTGCTATTATTTTACTCTTCAAATAAACTTCTTTTATTCCTAACTTATATAATCCTTTGTTTGACTCTGAATAGTCTGACAAAATTGGGTGGTCTCTTGGATGAGTTGCTTTTGCCTCTGGGTCAGTCAACTTCCAAAGCTTCCAGATTTCCATATCATGGGCTAATTTATACCATTCCCCATTGTCCCAACCTGAGGCCATTGTTTCTTGGGACAAAGGCTTTCCCAGCAGCTCATCTAGCATAATTTTAAATGCCTTCTAGCCTTTTGGAGCACTCTGCTCATTATAGGCCATTTGATTGAATTCCAGATATCTTTTAAGTAAGCTCAGCTACTTGTTTTAGCTGCCTTTCACAGAGAGACATTTCTCAGTTCATACTACTGTAGCTCTTCATTTAGGTAACAGTCCTTTACTATGCTAATCTTTTCCATTCAGCACTTTCCTTCTGCAAATTCACAGCCTTCTAGTTATTTAGAACGATGTCCCTTGTATTAGTGTTCTTGTGGATAAACCATTCCTTATCTTACATGCATAACAGACAAAAATCGTGTCTTACTTGCCTCCAAACACCCTTGGAGTTCAAGCGTTCTCTGCAGTATCCTGCTATAAGAAAGCTTTCTTTTGATACAGCTTGACAGATAGAGACAATTCCTTCTTTCTTGATCTTTGTCTTCGCCTGCTCTTTAGGGTGCTTCTATAGATTTTACTGTCTAGTTTCTGTTAGGCACCTTTAAGAGCACTTTTTGATAGTCTGGAAAGCAGGCTAGGAACCCCAGCACCCGGGTGCTTGGTGTTACGATGTCCTGGTGCTCAGTTTGTAGATCTGCGCACCCTAAGGTGAGGAACACCTCATTCTTACCTTATCATTTTGCAATCACCCTTGGCTCAAGGCAGGCTAAAGTCAAGTGCAGAGAAAACCAGCTTTTCACAGTATCCAAAACCCCCAAAATGTTTGTAAAGAATGTAAATGAAAAAAATGAGAACAGGCAAAGCAATAATCCTTTTACTTAAAAAACACACTTTATTTGCCCTAAAATTACACCAGAAAGTTTTGTCTGTCTTTATCCAAGGACTTACTTCACACTACTATGGCAGGGATAAATTCTTTCTCCATTACTTGTGTCTTATATTGGGGTAAAGATTCATTGAAGCTTAAGCAAACCTAAGTCCAGGCTGCTGTGATTTTGCCCTCACTGCTTGTCATGTTTTTACTTTGTTCTGGTTCTAGTGTTCATGCATCCCGGCAGGTAAGTCCAGACAGGGAGCCAATGCAAATAAGAAAAAATTCATAAGAAAAGCATATCAGAGGGACCAGAATCTTGTACTTAAAGGACTTCTTTTAGAATTTTTATGCCAGAAACATGGTGAACAAAGACTAATAGACAAATTGCATTTCAGGTTTGTAAAAGCAAAAGACAAAAATAATATTCTTCTCATGAATCATGAGAGGGTTTAAGGTTGTTACCTAATATTGTGTCTAATGCTTAATTTTTTCCATGTTTTTTCCCAATCTTTTCCATTCAGTTATTTCTTTAAGTTCAGTCAGAGAAATTGGAATTTTAGAATTAGATCCAGATTTTTGTGAATCTACTTACCTTTTGTTTCATTTGACAATAATTGTAATTTCAGTAGAATGATTAGAAGTTAAATATCTCAGAAATAATTGACACAGACAAGTCTACGTATGTAAAAGATAACAGATACAGAATATGTGAAAATAAGTATTATATGCTTTACATTATCAACAACAAACTAGGAACTCCAAAGGTCTAGAAATTTTTTTAAATTCAGATGCAAGCAGGTACTGCTTTAACTTATGGGCTTTGATTTAATTAATTTGACTAGAACGAGGTCACATTCTAAAACAAACTAGGTGGATTCATTGTGGATAAGCACTGCATGCTGTGCCTGAATCCACACAATCACTTTCCAGGTCTGAAAATAGATTTACCCATGCAGCTAGGCTTGGAGTCATTATTCCTTATTATTACTTTTTTTTTTTTTTTTAATAGTACACAAAATGAGAATTGAGGCTCTTTATGTGTGAAGGAAAACAGATTTTTCTCAGGATTATTTACAGTCTAACATACAGTGTAATGTTGAGAAAGGAGTGGCAGAAAAATGAAATGAAATAAACCCCTGACCTTTTCTGTCTGCTTTACTTTTTAAAAATCCTTTGCCTGTTTTCTGGCAGGTCCCAAGCTTTTATAAAGATCTTCCCCCCATACAAAGAGCACCTACTGCTAATCACTGCATACAAAATCTTGCATGTTCCCTCTTTCTCCTGTCCTTTATTTGAGTATTTATGTTGTATCCTCTTGTCATTCCACTCTTTTGGAGACTGGAACTCTGACCCTTTATTTTCCAGAGCTGGTGAGTGTTCACAGTTCTTCCTTGGGTTTGTGTCCATACCTTTCTCTTATAATACATGAAGGGGACACTGTCCATAGTCGAGATTCCACTATGCAGGAAAGAGACTAATTTGCAGTGGTTCACTAAATAAATTTGAGACTGATGATGCTCCTAGCACATTACTAAAGTATTTCCTTGCAAATGAGAAAGTTTAGCAGTTGAGCCTGTTCTTGTTGCAGTGAAAAAGGCACAGTCCTGATATTTAAGCTGATACCTTAAAACATATTAATTTCGTAGGGGTGCAGGTGTGTGTATCTATTTAATGAGCCTATTTGAAGCTACTGGCTCTTAATCTGATACAAGGCCTTGACAGAGGATTAATTCCTTAGATCAATTACTGAAACGTACTACATAGTACTGTCATCGTCTTTGTGTGTTTCTGGGGGAGTTTACCCTTTTCCCCTCTTTCTAAGCTCTAACTGTAATACATGCTGCAGTTCTTATCAAGATCCAACAAGTTCATTCTGAAATTGATACTAAATATAAAGTGTCTTTCTAGCCACCTCCCCGTGATTATAGATCTCACTGCTATTGACAATCTGCTTGACTACGGAGGCTAATGATGCTTGAAAGAATTTTAAAATTTAGGCAGGAAAATTCATTGTCCACTGATGGTATAAAACAGGATCCTTAGATATAGACAAAATCTTTGTGAATCTATAATCTATCAGTGCTGTAACAAATAGGAATAAGTGGAGCATATTTTTACAATCAGCATGGGTTATCTACGAATATTATTCCTGTAGTCATGTGGCAGAAATAAACCCTTACTATCCTATGTTATGCAATTTCAAGTGAAATTACAAGTGAAAATTTTCTAGGAAGTGAAGTCCTAATTGGGTAAAGAAGTAAAAGAGGATTCATCATCTGAAGTATTCAGAGTGTTACATTTTGCATACTCTTGAAAGAGGTTAAACAAAGTGCAAAACAGTGAAGAAGCAGACCTCACTTGGGCTGTGGGAGGAGTGTTTGCAGCTCTGAGAATGAAAGCAGTCAGTTTTCACCTGCTGGCTTTGTTCTGAAGTTCTTCCAAAATGGAAACTGTGGACCAGCAGCTTTGAATCTGGTCAGAGAAACTTAAGCCACAGGAAAGGTCTTCCTGTTCAGTGCCACAGGTACTGCAAGACATGGTGAAAAGGAGGAGTCTAATGCAGCTTTTGGAGGAGGGTATTTCCTAGTGAGATAAGTCTTGCCTCGGGCATTCATTTTACAGTTGTGAAAAGAGAATTCAGTCTCTGCTGAATCACTCCAGCCCCTTCAGTGGTTCAAACTTGCTTACAGATTTCTTTCTACATCATTCCCAGCAGTCACAGACATTGTATTACTGATATATTTATCCTGTTGTATTTATTGCAGTGGTGTGGACTATGACGCTCAACTCTTGGCAAAACCTTCCTGTAGTATTTTTTTCTTGACTAAATGTTAAAAGAAATTGATCAAGGATGATTTTTAATTATAAAAGTGCTTTGAAAAGACTTTTTTTCACCTGTATAATTAGAAGACATTTTTAAAGAAAATTTTCCAGTCAATTAGTCCCTAATGAAGCTCAATTTGTTTTACAAATTAACCTTTTCTTAAAAATAACAGGATGATTTAATGTAAGAGTTATTCTGCTTATTTCAGTCTTTACTACAAGTTCTCTCTTTCACAAATATACACCCCTCCTAAGTCAATCGGAGATGTGATTTAAGTTAATAGGTTTTTGTTTCCTAAAGCTTAACTTAAGCTTATCTGTTGACTATGTAACACTGGAATACTAAGGCTGTTCCCAGAACTTTGGTTTGAGCTCTGGTTTCGTTCTTGCTCCAAACCTTGTTGCTCTGTGGTCCTGAAATCAATGTATACTCTCCATGAAATTAAGCGTGCCATATAAAATCTGGTTACCAGGTTTTCAGGCTCTTCATGATTTTGCTGTCTGTTTATTGGAGTCAGCCTTGCTGCATTGCTTAGTGGTTAAGCTTATTGTCCCTTGTGTTTACAGAGCTCTGTTTGTGACTGTGTCTGATTCTGTCCTTTCTCAGGTGTAAAAAAAGCTAAAATTTGCTTGGAGTCAGTGGAGTTAGACAAGTGTTAGAGAAGTTTGCATTATAGGAAGATAAGACTGTACTTGGCTATTGGTTACACAGATTTTATTCCACAGACACCCAAAGCCTTCTCTTGCATACACTGAAGTTGCAGAGTGAGTCTTTCTAGGGGTGTTTGGGGTCCATGCTACCTTGTGTGCTCTGCTCCATCACAGACACTTCTTTGTTCTTTGAACTGACTTCTTAGAACACCTGTCTGTTCTAATGAAGTGGGTAAGTGAAATGTTAATTGGTTTTAATGACCTTTTATTGCATGGATTTTATTTTGAAATAATGGTAGTTCATATGTTGGGGTACTACATGAAAATGTTTTGTTTATTATGACAGTGTTCAATAGTACATCATCTTAATAATCATATCATAATCGTTGGGTGAAGTACTACCATTAAAGTCTGCTTGTATTTACAACTGTACAATTTTTACTGCATTTAGGTCAATGTATATGGCTTGTGACTAATAAGATAAAAAATCATAAACAACAATAACAGCAACTGAAATATTTGCCATTCTTAGCCAAGTTTCATCACTGGGAAGGGGATTTTCAAAGACCGTAAGGGCAGTTAAGCATCCACTTCCTGTTGAAAGCGCATAGAAGTGGAGTTCCTTAACTTTCACTTACTTGTGCCTAGGACAAGGTTCTGTTTAACATTGTTGCTGACCACCTCCATACATATTAGCAGCTCTAACAGCTTTGAGGCCAGATTTCTTTCTTGAAGGCGGATGCATGATGATCATTCTGTCTCTCACTGTGGTTGTGTGTTGACATGGGCAGGTGGGGAATGGGGAAAGACAGTGGTGGCCCACCTCTGCTCTGCCAGGGTGTTGGTGTCATTCACTTCAGTTGCTTTTAATGCTGGAATACTGCTGGGAACTGAGTCTGGAAGAAAATCCTGGGAGAAAACTGATTTTGCTCTGTATTTGTGCAAATTTGCCATGTATAGAAAGGTACTAGGACTCTGACTGGTTTGTGCATCTCTCCTATCCTTAGGAAAGATGGTATCATTTGACTGTAGTTAGACAAACAAGTCTTTCCTAAAAGGGTATTACTCTGTCTGTTATGAAATGAGATGATGGTTGTAGGCAACCTGAATTCAGCTGGAGTTCAGGTACCTGCAAGGAAAACGCCGAGTGAGCTGGATATTAAAAGCACCTCAGGAAGCTCAGGTATGAAAGCTGGTTTGCATATTACTCAAAGTTTTTATGAAGAGAAAACCATAGCTAACATTTCTGCTTTAAATTATCCCTTTCTGCAACCAGTGATAATTTTGAAATGTCTTAGAACAGGATCTGGCCTTTTATTCATTTACTTTTTTGATTTGTAATGGTAAGCCAGATTTAGGCATAGCTATGAGCAAGTTCTGTTGAAATGAGAAGTCTGAGCCTGGCTGGTAGTTAAGTGGACTTATTTACATTTAGAGAGTTCTGGACAGAATTAATGATTGGAGCATTTGTTTCTCTTCATCCTGTCTCCTACAGGCATTAGCTCATATTACTAAAGAAAGAAACAAAATGCAAGTTAACAAGACGCTTGTTTAAGAGGTGCTTAAGACAGAAAACAGCAGAAGTATTGCAAAACTAACTGATCACAATTTAAAATATTTACCTGATGAATATATTACCTGTCATCTTAGAGATATACATTGCCTTGACCCTGTTTTTCCCACCATGTTCACTCAGGGTGAGATTTTGTCTGGCACATACAGCTGTTTATTTAGTGAAACATTCACGTAATGTGCATGTCTGTCTTAATATGCAGAGTTTAGTGCTTCCTGGCTTTTTCCCCAACACTTTCACATTAGGAAAACTACTGTATGTCTCTGCCTGTATACTGTTCTGTTCTCAGCTGTGTCCATCTAGATGCCATGCTCAGCAGAGTATGGATTGCATTTGAATACAACCTGACACAGTGTGGCCCTTACAGGCTGGGGTGGTTAGGTGTTAACTATATACCAAGCAAAAAATGGTGGCAACATGTCAATGGAAATAGTTGCAAGTATATGCAATATATCTGTTAAGTGATCTTATCTCTCCTGTGGGATCATTTCCAATATAATTTTAAAAGTTAGATCATTCACAGTCAAGGAATAAAAGAGAGGAACAAATACAGTGCATTTCCCTATTAAGGACCCAAGCTTCTCCAGCTTCCAGTTTCTGTTAGAAACTCCAGTTCTTTCGGCAGTGTGTACATTTTATTTAGGAAAGTACACTTTTCAGATTTTCTGCTCAGGGCCAAATAAGCTCTTCTGTTAAAGAACTGCAGTAAGAGTGGTAATCCCTTGTTTTCATCCTTTTGGACTGAAGTGACTTTATATGCCGCGTGCTGCACTGTTATAGTAGGGTCACTGCAAGGTTAGATATCTCACCATGATTACCAAGAGTGATTTTTCAAAAAGTAAATTTAACATGGCAGTCAAGAATAAAAGAGTGTGAAATATTCCAATTTGTCCCACCAAAACATGCAGTTAAATGGAAGAGAAATATATGTCATTAATTAAGTATAGTTGATTTAGCTGACAGTGGTAGAAATTTCAGAATACCTTTATTATGCTCTAATTCTTTTATGTTCATTCTCCAATGCAAGTACTGTACTTAGAAGTAATTTTCATCTATTACACATTTCATAATACTATTAGTCTGATTAATTAATGCATAATACCTCCTGCAGACTAATTTGTTTACTCCTAGCAGACTCATTAGGACTTGCTATATGAATGTGAGATTAGATTTTAAAGTGAGCCACCTTCTAAAGATTGAATCATATGTCTGCTTTGCAGTAAACTGGCAAATGAAAATCTGGTAATCTATATCCCTCATTGATATGCAGAAACACGTTAAAAGTTTACTGAAGCTAGACGCATAACTAGACACCTCTCACAACTAAAAAAATATATTTCTTTATGATAGGTGTAGCTTTATATATTTCAAACCAAAAAACTGATTTATTAGGACAATTTGCCACTACTGTGAATCTGAAAGGAGTAGTACATGCATTTTTATTTTGCATTCCAGTGCATGCTATATTCTCATAGGGTTTCACCTTTGTTATTTTACTTTTTAATGATATGTTCTAACCAGAATAAATGGATAACTCTTCACTGAAGCTACACAAATACAGTAAAATTTGGGGGAGTTCCCTTGTGCGCTGTGAGTCAGTCTAGATTTTTTTGCTCTCTGTTGTATGATAATATCACATTGTTATAAGTTTTTGCCCAACTGGCCTAAGAGGAACTTTCTTTTTTTTTAAGTCCTGGGTTTCTAACATAGTGTTAGAAAATTGAGTATCATTACAGAAAAACCCAGAGTAGTGGTTTCTCTAGGAGTATATATAGTTAAGTAATTATATATAAGTTACCATATGTGTGTGTGTGTGTGTGTGTATCTATATAGTTTATATATAGTTATAAAAATACATTACTCATTACTACCCTCCTAGTTCTGGACCTGTCATTAAAGCTTATTTCTATTCTTTCTGTCTGTTAGCCTTTTCAAATAGAAGAGGTAGCAGGTAAATGCTTTTCCAAAAGCTTTGTCTTAGGCCTATATTATCTGCAGACAGGTGATTTACAAATGTTCTTAAGTTAGTTATGGTCAGTAACCACAAGTTCTGAAATAAATCATTATGTACATATCTTTAATTTCTAAAACTTGGATTGGAAAACTTCCTAGAACAGGCTGTGTAATGAGACTTCCTGCTCTCTGTCAATTATAACTTTCTTACTGTGAAAATACTCTTCTTTTCACAGTATTGGGAACCTCATGTTTGAGCTCTGCCTGATTAGAAAAATGTGAATCCGCAAAATGAAGAGAATGAGTTAACTGAGTTTTTTCTTTCATTCCTCTTCACAAAAAGTTCAAGTTAAAATAGCAATAACTTAGAGGGCTTTGAGTTGTGATTTAACTGTCTTTATTCTTCTTTCAGGAGGAATATTTGCATTCCTCTTTATGCTACTGTGAAATCACAGATGGCCTTAAAGTTTTTAGGTGGTGTCCCATTCTGTCTTTTCAGCTTTTTTCTTCTTGTCACACAACATTTTACCTCAGTGAACAGAGATGATCCACAAATCAGTCTTTAAACTGAAATCTTAGCCCTGCCAAAGGAATTAGGAGGTTTGTTAATTTATTTTAGAGTCTAGATTTTGAGTGATAGCCTTTTGTTGGTCATAAAATTTGCCAGAGATTTGTGCCTTTCATTTATTTTGTGGATGCTTAACAGAAACACCTATTGTTTATGACCAATGAAGGAAGTCTATTTTCTGAATCATCCTGGTGAGATCAGCATATTGCTTCACACATGTATGTTATATGTTTTAGTAAATAAGTGTCCTGGTTTCAGCTGGGATAGAGTTAAGTGTCTTCCTAGTAGCTGGTACAGTGCTGTGTTTTGGGTTCAGCATGAGAAGAATGTTGATAACACTCTGACGGTTTTGGTTGTTGCTGCTGGGTGGTGTCTACACCAAGTCAAGGATTTTTCAGCTTCTCATGCCCAGCCAGCAAGAAAGCTGGAGGGGCACAAGCAGTTGGGAGGGAACACAGCCAGGGCAGCTGACCCAAACTGGCCAACGAGGTATTCCATACCATGGGACATCACATTC
>JANZLQ010000044.1:5912048-5960262 GCA_026212715.1 Elanus axillaris | reverse complement strand
TCTGTTCTATTAAACTGTTCTTATCTCAACCCACGAGTTTTACTTCTTTTCCCGATTTTCTCCCCCATCCCACTGTGGGGGGGAAGGGCTGAGCGGCTGCGTGGTGTTTAGTTGCTCGCTGGCGTTAAACCACGACAATAATTTAAGTTTGGATTTGAAAGAGCTTCACCTTGCTGTTGTGTAGCATATGTTTTGGCAGGCACATATACAAAACATAGTATCTCCATCTTTTGCTAGTTACTTGATGTTATATTAATTTAATTCACTGTGTAAATCTTTGGCACCAGTACTGTGTCATTGTACTTGAAACAAAACAGATCTTGGAAAAAAATGAAGTGGTTCTATAATTATGGAAAATGGAATTGCCCACTCATAGCTCTCAGTCCTACTAAGGTGGAGATTAATATATTGTCTCCTGTCTTTCAGGGATGATAGCACGAATGTTTTTTTTGTCTTGCAGAATTTCTGTTCCTAAGTTTTGACAAAGGGTTGACAAACTAACTATCTCTCTAAATTATCTCCATCCTCCTAAATCAGTTTGTGAGCTAAATGTCCTTCTCCAGCAGATATTCTGGAATAGCCAATAAACAAGCAGTTCTGAATGCAATTGTCATGATTGCATGCATAACCTGTAAATATGATCTCGCTAACACTATTTTATACCGATGATTATACTTAAAGTCAATTGTTATATAATTTAAGTAAAATAATTGTGTATATTATTTAAAACCCTATTTTAAAAAAGGTATTTACTTTTTATCAGCCCTCAATTACATATTCCCTATAGAAATAATTGTGCCAAGGAAATGTAAGGAATAAGCTGATTGCCTAATTGCTCAATATGGTTCAAAGTCTTGTGTTCACAAAATTCCCTTGTTTCTCACTGCCTCCAAACTCCAACTTCAGTAACAGGAAATAAAAACCCACCCGTGCTCTGAGGTTTGAATTTCAACTTTGTAACTGCTGTAGTATACAGATGATCTTGATTTATGTTAAGAATTAAGTTTGAGACCAAGTTTATGCACCTCTGATACATTGGCAGCTACCCAGCAAATACATCAAGAGGTATGTTCGCTCTTTTAGATGTCAGAGTAGTTGTTGTGGAGTGAAACACATTCTCAGATGCTTCTCCTTGACAACACGGTCGGAAACACTTAGAGTTAAATCTTGATCCCTGGAATGCAATAGAGTTTTGGTTTTGACTGCAGTAGGAAGAGAATGTGCCCCTGAAAGCAGTTAGTGGAGCACCCAGGACAAGCTAATTTGTTTTGTTAACACAGTTCGCTAAGTTAGAAAACGCTCTTCAAAAAGAATTAAACTTTCCTCTGGTATGGACAAGACTAATGAAACTTCCTTCAGAGCCCATCAGCACCATTCGTTTATAATCAACCAGAGGGACTGCTGTCTAGTGACAGGAGACACTGTCCAATCCTAATGGAAACCAGTAGCATCTGCTGTGTGAGTGAGTAAGCAAAACCGACAAGTTAAGATGTCTTGAGAGCTCTTTTGCAGCAGCAGGTATTTTATGTGATTCAAAACAGGGTAGGAAAATCTTCCCTTGATGAATCTTCAGCATCTGTCCTTATCTGTAACTCCATGGGGCTGAGTAAAGTCCTTTATGTCAGCAATACTGCTGCCTGTAAGTTCAAGTAATAGGACTCTGGGAATATCTCTTGCATGACGGTTTTAAAGAAATGAATTCTTTAATATTAAGCACTTGTTTCCAAACTGCCTGAAACTATGCAGAGGATAAACAAAGCATATAACTGTCCTTCAGCACTGTTGATTAAAGCTTAGATTATTTCAGCTGGTTAAAACAATTTGTCTTGCCATTGATATTCCCATGACAGAGACCAGAGCCCATGTGCAGAAACCAATTCGAGCATTACTCAGAAGGTTACATGTTTAGCACTTGGTACTCTGTACTGGGCTCCCTGCAAACCATCAGGAAAGAAAGGGAAATTCAGCACTCTTCCTTCTGTTTTATCAGTTTGCAGTCTTTCACTAAATTACGTGGCATGTAATTAAATTACATTCTATGTAATTGAGCAAGGAATGTTCTTGTTAAGTGGCTTTGGGAAGTAGATATTTATGTGTCACCTGCAAACGTGTTTTAGCAAGCTGCAGGTTTCTACGGAGATATATGCTTTTATTGCTAGCCTATCAGTGGAGTATTTAGCACCAGCTAGAGTGAATAACGCAAAGAGGCTGTAGGTGTGTAGTCACTTAGGAATGTACAATACTTAGAATAAGTGTAATTTACAGGATCCTGGGAATCTTTGACCTGCAAAATTGAAGGATCCATAAGCAAGTGAGTATACTGGGACATAAACCACTTCTGGCAGTTCCTAACTGATTGTATTGCTTAAAGCCATATTGTTTCTACTTCTCATTTTGTGTTGCTTAGATTATCTCAGAGACATATAGTAAGAATAATAACTAATCATCTGGTTTTTCTTATCCTCTTAATTCTAATTGACATGCAAACATTCACCACAAATTTTTCAGCTTTTTGCACCATTACAGCTAACAAAAAGGCATGAAATGTACATAAAGGCTAGCATTGCAGGAATTTTCTTTTATTTCTCATTAACATTGCTGATGGAAAAAGAAAGTTTACTCCCCAGCTAATTACTTAGAAGCTTGTCCGGTACTATTTCAATATATTTATGTATCTCCATAGTTACATTAATCTTTTGAGAAGAATGCAGTGATTAAATGGGATGAGAAAGAGTTTGAATAATTTTTAAAGAAGTATATTTAACAAATCTTGAATTTGGGTTTGATCTTACGGCAATGCATGTGTGTTATATTGATGGAGGTGAAAAGCTATCTGTCTCTTATGCAATGTAGGTGCAGAGGCATATACCAGAGAAAAGGGAGTGTGCACTGTGACATATACAACAGTGGCCCATGTGACTAATTTAAGGGCACCGATGTATGTTCTTGGAATTCTAAATTACACAACTGACTTAGAAAATCATAGTAAAAAATCTGCTAAAAATTTCTTTATTCTGAAGATCACCTGTGCAGCTGATGAAAGCATTCTTTCCAAAGGAAAAATATTCTTTTTGGTTTTTAAACAGAGAATACAGTAAGTTATAATGAGGATGTGCACACTAAACAGTTAATTTAAGTAAGCTTCCATAAGCATAATGCAAGATGAATTCAAGGATAGTCAGCATTACCTCTGGCTGATTTCAGATATGTTGCACAAGAGTAAAAGGACTTGATGTTTTCAATAGCAAGGCGCCTTAGGCCACCGTTTCAGCACTGCTACTGAAAAAAAGTAGTATCTCTCCTCTCTGTTTTCTAAGCTGGCCTTTCATTTCAGTCTTCTGCTCTCTGCCATTACAAGCATTTGTGCAGCTGTGTCATGAAAAGGTTAAGGGAGTTAATCTAGGTAAAAAATAATCTAGCACCCTCTAGTTTCAGAAAGCTTTCTTTTATTCATTTATCTTTTTTAATGATAGCAAGACCTTAAAAAGGTATTGTCAAATGCAAGAGTGTTCGCCCCCTAAGTTTAGACCTAAATGCTGCCTCTTACACCAAAGGCATTGGATTTTGGCTCTTTCTGAAAGCAAAGCAGATTCTTTCTATATTCTAGGGCATTTTTTTGGCATTGTACTAGAAAAACTATTGTTTGAATCATCAGTTGGGTTCCCATCCTAGTTTACTTCATATCATGTTAGTTTGTCAGTGGTTAGTTTTTCCTCCTACCAGATTTCCTAAAAGTTTCAACATATCAACACTGCAAACTGCTCCAAATAGCATTTCACAGTACGCAGCTCAGTTTCTTTCAACACCAAGTGACAGCGCACACTGCTGCCGGTGCCTATGCTGGATTCCTTCCAGAAGGAAGTGTGCTGTGTTGGTGTGCGCGTGGCTGTGGTGCTGCCTAGGATGTGTGCTTCACAGCAGTTTATCATTTGTCTGAGATCTGATAATCTCATGAGATTGTCTATAGAATTACTCTGGGTTTAATTCACATTGTATTCTGAATTCTCTCAACTGCCTTATAGTAATTTCACCCAGAAAACAAGGTAACATAATGTGAATCTACCCAATACTGTAGCTGCAGGGACAAGTTTATAGCTAGCTGAAAGCAGTGTTACAAAAAGACTCTTTAAATTCAGGCACATTTTGTACAAACTTCCTGATAATGTCAGCACCTAGTATGGATCAGGCCTGCTGCCATGCAGACTGTTGCTCACACTCTCCACTTGTGCAGTCCTTTGAAAGCCACTGCATTTTTTTTGCTGGTAGAAAGTACTGAGTGTCATGGTTCATCTAATAGGTATTTCAGAAATGTTGAACACCATCACTGAGCTCTGGGGGAACTGAGTGGATGTTTGAGTAGTCACCTTCACCAGAATTGCAGAACCTGTAATAGATGAATTGCTATGGCAATGAAGGAAGAATTTTCAGTCCGATGTTATGTAAATCACTGAAGTCAGGTATAACCCTGACTGACTAAAGCCACAGCAAATGTGGCCATTTACATCAATAAAGACAAGACTTTTCCTCTAATCTTACAGTCCATGTACTAAATTAAGATGAACTGGTGTAGCTAACAAGAAATACAATTTATGTGTTTCTTTTAATTTTAAAAGAACAGTCAGTTGAATCTGCTTTGTTGCTTGAACTGCATCCTTTAATGTGTATTGTAAATTAAAAATTAAAAAAAAAAATCTATTGAAATCCTTTTTCACTCCCGATATTTAATAATTTCACCTCCCTCACAGGCTGCCTTCTGTTTGTTATTGTGTGCATTGTACAAGGACGGCTTCAGCTAAGCAGTATTCCCAGCTTTAAACAAGAATCTGCTTAAAAATTCTCTTTCAGGAAAAAAAACATACATAGAACATCATCCTTCGTAATCACATTAGTAAGAGAGTAAAGTAATTTCTTATTGCCTTTGCAAATTAGGTTTTCGTTAGCATGCTTTTTGTTTCTTCCAAAGTTTGTCTTAATGAATACACCGATCTCAGTAAGAGAAAATGGTAGAAATGCTGTCAGAAAAATTTAATTACACTCAGCAGTAAGTATGCATGTTGACAATAATTATTTTTTTTTACAAATAAACACTAGATGTTGAGGTCACAAGGAAAAAAGAATAAAAATGTGATTCTGTTGAGAATGTTTTTTCTAGTGATTTTTGCTTTTAAGAAATGTGAAGGTAGGCTGTAATTTTGCTTATCAACTGGATCAATAATCCATTCCTGAAATGATTTCCAATCTCCTTTACTGTAATGTTGATTAGGGGGGAAAGGTGGCAAGAGTAGGAGAAAAGGGAACAGAAGAAAGGTTTTTTTCTGTCTGCTGATAGACTAGCGATCCCTAAATCTTCAATAAAATTGCAAAACTGGAAATGTAACAGAGAATGTTAATGCTTATTCATTTTCTCAAGTACATGATTTATATAAAATTTTTATGATTTTTTTTCATGGCAAAATACAAGGCTTATTCTTCTTACTGAAAAAAAGAAAGAAAACACATTCATTTCAGAGGGAGCAAAACTGAGTCTGCATTTTTTTAAAGGGGTTATGATTTTTAAAGAAAACTTCCACCCTCTAGGCTATGCTTCCTGTGTGTGCCAGGAATGCCCTGGCAGGATATTTGAACTTAGCTAAGATTTTTAGAAGGAAGTAATAATTTTGTGTTCTTCATTTTCAGACATTGAAAATTAGGTGCAAAAATATCTTGATGCCCCAAAATGCGTATCTTTAGGTTCTTTTTCCTTCTCTTCTATCCAATATGAAAGTTTCTCAGAAAACTGCCTGTTAGTTTGCATAGCCAGATCTAGTTTCTTATACTAGGTAAGAGGATTTATCAACTGATAGATTTGTTTATTGGTATCATTCTCCAGAAAAATAACTTTCTTCACATCTGTGTGGATCAAAGTTTGCAAGACTAGATTGTAACACAACAGAGATCTTTTTCAAGTGCAGTGCTTGCAGTGAAAGGAGTGAAAATAGAACGTGTGCTGAACTTCCCCAGGCTTCTTGCAAATGTGCTTTGGATTAAGCCCTTTTCCTAATAGCTTCTGGCATCTGGGGTGCTTGCTGGTTTAACAGTGATTTTCAGAAGGTACTTCTTCCCAAATCCCCTGTATTCCTACATGCACTGGTGCTTGTGGAGCTATATGGGGAGAGCTTCCTGTTACTCTCTAAGTACCTTGGCAATGCTGTTTCCCCAAATAGTCTTCTGAAGTGTTTGGGTACCCAGTGCTTAAGGATTGCTGCTTATATAGGAATAGTATGTCTCATTTTCTGTTGTTGCTTCTACTGATAAATCATTCTTACTACAGACTGAGATAAATGTATTTATTTATAAAATTTGAAACTCTAAATCTTTGAAATAGCTGTTGGCTAGAACTTGCAAGACATGCAGTTAAACTATGTTTATCCAAAGACTGAATTTTAGAGGCCTCTCTCTATCGAGTGTGGAACTTTCAGACAAACACTTAACCCCTTTGGTCAGACTCTGTCATGGTACATACATACCATATATCTGCTGGTTGTGTTCAGAGGAGAAAATTATATGTTAGCTAAGTTATGCTAACCTCTACATCCTCTTAATTTCTTAGCGTCTTTGTTACATTTCACTTTGCTGATAAATCTTTTCTCTTTTCTTCCATTTTTTAATCCTTCAAAGATTTCCTGAATCTTTATCTCCCCTCCTGGGAGTACTAATACCCCACGAGCATGTCCAGTTGCAATATTGCATATCTAGCCAGATGTGAAACAGGATCAGTGATTAATTGCTGATGGGCTAATGGCTTTGCAGTAGCTTAGCCAGCTGTGTAGCAGAGTGCCCTCTACACAGGGGTGGGTAGTGCTAAACTAAGTCAAGTCCTTTTGCATTCCATTTGTGCCAAGAATTTCTTTATAATGTTTTATACATTAAACATCTGGAGTTAATAGTAAATGCAGATCTGCCCATACACATGCCATGTGGATGCAGAGATACAGACATCTAAACTATGCGATATGCCAGAAGGATTGCTGGGAGGAACATTAGTCTGATAAGAGCTTGTCTGGACACTACAGCTGGTAACAACACTTAGTTTTTCACACAGGAAAAATAGAAATCAGAAGTAAATGCTCTCTTACTATAAGTATTGTATCTGGAGCTTACCTCAGAGAAATATGGAAAGCCAAAATACAGACACCACAAAAATAATTAAAAAAAAATAAAATAAATTAGGTATTACACTAGAATTCCATTGAAAAAAACCCCTCCCTTTCCAAATGGGAGCTTTGCTGAAAATCCCAAATACAAGGTGAAGGACAGACCGAAGCATGCAGCTTGCTGATCCAATGCTTCAGTGAGAACAGATGGTATTCTGAAACAGTCCATTTGTGATCATTCCATAATAAAGATTAAAGTTGCATATTCCCCAACAGAGGTGCTTTCGGCAGCCTGCCAATTCACGAGCAAGTTCTTGGCCCTCCTCTTCCAGCATTTGACTCCTTTTTGTTTTTTTCAACTGATCTGAATCATATCATCTTTCCAATGATATGTCTTTCTATAAAAAGTCAAGATAAAGAAAAGGTTTTATATTGCCATTGCTTTCCTGTTATAATAGTCTATTAAGTACAGTAGGAAATTGTTTTATTGTTCCAGACCATAATCTTAGAGTAATGTTTTTAGTCATACACATGTTGGAGCTGTACTCCGTTTCCAAGGTGTGTGAGGTTGATAATTACACAATGAATGCAGGGCATTCTCTCATTGAATTTGTCCTTGTGAGCTAAGAAGTGTGGGGGTGTTATAACAAGGCAGCAGCTGTAACTGACATTCTAATCGCTGTTGGGAATCTGATATAAATTCATTTTTTTCTTTTTTTTTTTAAGCTGGCTGCAAACTGTTGTTTTACTGGTTATAGTGGACCTCATACCCTGACAGGTTATATAGTAGCAGTCAACCAACTGATAACCTGGGATAGCAACACTGAAAAAATAATAATAAGCTGCTTATAAATTCTAGGTATACAGGTATTACATCACACTTTTAAGCCTTATGTGATCTGAATTCTGATGCCTTTCCTGTAAAACTGATAACTACATTTTCAGAGGTCCATTCTTTTCTGGTTTTGTTTGGTGTTTTGGGTTTTTTTGTACAGCATGTCAGGTTTAGCACATTGTCCATCTATCATCTTATTGGTATTACATTTGAAATATGTATCTATATGTATGCCAAAAAAAAAGTTGTTAAAGCAACACTTGAGCTATGAATGCCCATACCAGTGCACTATAATAACACATAAACAAATAGGTATTCAGGCCCTGATTCACTCAGAGTTGTTTGGAAGGCATTGAGTTCTTACTGTATTTTGATCAAAGTAGATGTTCATTAAAATTGAAACAAATGCTTGCTTTCACCCTTCCTCAATTACTTGCTGTTCAGTAACCATTCAGATGAGGAAGCTTTGTTTGGATTCTGTAGTTCTTAATAACACTTGCTGGAATTAGGCCAATTTGCAATCTATGAGATGGAGAATACCAATACTTACATCAAGGACAGTTAAGATTACCACATGTCTGTATGGGATGTACATAATACTATGTGTTTCTTTGTCTCCATAAGTACTGAGTTTCCGATTAGATAATGAATGTAAATGCCTTCTTACTGTAGATACCATATATTATCTCTGAACAGATCTTCTGCTTTCCACTATTATTTTAGAAACCATTAGAGGAGCCTTTTTAACATTTAATACTCGGTTGCATTGCTGTATCAGTTGCAGTGATTGCCTCATCCTTGAGACTGGTGGCCATGATGCCACAAAAAAGAAATGTGAATAGTAGGGCTTTTGAACATAACACTGAATACTTTTTGAGCACATGGTCCAGCATAAAACAAAATGCCAAATATATATGTTTGGAGCTCTGAAACAATAAGTAATTAAGAATTCTGAGTACTGTCTTTACTGAAAGAGGTAAAAGGAAAGAAGTACTTGGCTTCATCTACAGAGATTCTTGACTAGTATATCTAAAATGACACTGTTTGGTTATCGTGCATGGGTGTGCAGGGTCAAATGTATTAGTTGTGTTGTTGGAGACAATTTTTGTAGCTTGAATATACAGTGGCATGTTCATATCACTTCTGGGCAGGCAAAGAAATAATTCCAAGTAGGCTACAACCTTAGAAAAGCAAGGTCACTAAATAAGATTAAAAGATCTTTGAAGACAAGGCTTGAGTGAGAATTGTAATACTTTGTGCTGCTGAAGTAAATTGTGTTCCATGCTAATGGGAATTGTGACCATGTTAGTAAAAATAGAATATGATAATTTATTAGGTTTCTCTCTGTGTGCTGTCATTTTCTCATCTAGAATAACTAACGATTACTTTACATTAAATGTTTGAAACTGCTCACAACAGTCACATTCCTTTGTTCTTTGGCTGTCACAATCCAAAGCTCCTTCACAGAGCCTTTCTATAACTAGTTCTCCATTTATTTTCAGACGTTATGTGAAGAGGTGCAAAAGTGCGTCATATGAGAACAGACTACACGTAAACAATGCTGTTATCTGAAACTAGACTTTGATTCATGATGTCAAGATTCTTGCTCTGAAGTGCAGCATCCATTACCAGTGCTTCACTTCTTTTTTTCAAAGAGCTAAGGGTCCCTAGTAAAATTGCAATAGACCATATCATAAGAGGATTCAGTATGTTCTTCCTAACAAAAAAAACATTTATAAATCTCTTTTTTTCCATAACACATGTATTTCCACATTGTAGTTGGGAAAGACCTGAACTTCAGTCACTTTGATGAGCTTATAGCATCACCACAGTACTTGAATGTACTTACCTGGCTTAGTTTGTAAAAGTTGCTGACTTTGGCTGACTTTGCAGTGGCTCAGGTATCTAGTAATGATCTTCACGCTAAAGCTAACACAAGCACTACCCTCCCGAATGGAGCACAGTAAAGGTAGGATGACTATTTCCTTTCTCCTCTTAACTGTCTGGTGAAGTCAAACTCTCACAGCCTAGCACAGGCTGACTACTTTCTAAAGGCACACAGGCTTCTCTGGTGGTTACTACAAGTAGGTAAGTACTGTGCCCTTCCCATCTCGTGACAATAATGACAGTATCATTGTCTTGTAACTCTGCCCAGAGGATGCTAACAGAAGAAAAGCTGGTGGTATCTCTCGACCAGTGCAACCTCTTTTGATCTTTTTTACAATGCTTCCTTGCAGAGCTCCTTCCTAAAAAGTTGTCCCTATGCCTCCCTTACTTCAAATGAGCCCATATGTTTTGTTACATGTCCCTGAAATACATCATGATCATAAAAAGAAATGAGAACTTACATGTCCTGCCATGAGAACCATGTCCTGCCATAGCTTAGTCTCTTTATATGGCATAGAATAGTCTGGTCTATAGACTGAAACATTTAAATTCCTCCTAATAATAACCTAGGAGAAACTCTGAAAGTACCTGACAGCTCTGTTGGGCTCTACTTCTGGAGCAGTTAGCAAAAGTGTCATGTGAAGTTAGCACATGAGCTGCATTACAGAAACAGTATGTACGTACATATATGCAACATCTGTACCTGTGTGTATATTAATTTTTATTGTTAGGTGTGAAACTTGAATTTTTCTGTTCCAATTCAAACTTTGGGCCTCTTCATGTTTCCTTTCTGCTTTTCTTGTATTTTTAAACCACTGTTAAATTGTAGAAATACAGAAAGCAGTACTGCAGGATCTTTAGTATTTTGCTAGCAGATAGCCGTGTTCCTAGTTTCTGGATTTGGCATTGTACTTTTTTTCTCTATTTCTCTAGCTAAAAACATTTGCTTTTGGAGACTAGTGCAGTCATGTTGGTATCACATGACATTTTAAGTACGGCAATATTATTAGTGTAATTCCCAGATGTGTGTGCTATGTCTAAAGCCAGCAGTGATCTAAACTGAAACCTAGGTAAGAGCATGTCTTTGAAAATAATGTGTCAAGATAAATAGTTTGACATAGGCTCTTGGTGAATTTAAAATCAGTTAGAGCAGTAGCAGATGTCTAGTAGATGCAGGTCTGTTGAAATGGTTTATATCTTCTCAGATTTTTAGTCCTGGGTGTTTGGTTTGGAGGCGGAGGGAGAGAGGGTGTCACTAAAGGCAGCAAAATAAACTGACTTTCCACATCTCTACCTGCTGTTACTCAGGGGGAACGTGGTGCTGTGACATCTTCCATACCTCTGTTTTGGAATTCATCTAAGGTTACTCAGAAGAAAGACTACTTGAGTGTCTGCATCTAAACCTGGGGATTGAATGGTTGTCCTGTTTTGGGGGCAGGGGAGGAAAGAAGGTTCACCATTGGAAATAATTTTTTCATGGCCCTGCAAAGGAATTGCATCTGTTCTCACACTCAGGCAGAATTAGAGAAAGGATGTAAGACTGTCAGAATAAAGAAAGTGGCAAGAGTAAGTGGCAAGAAAAACATTAGAGAAATACTTAACTATATGTTTGGTTTATTTATTTAATCCTATTTTGCTCCATTAATTAGTACTTCTTTTTTGACCAGTTCATAATTGGTGTAATTTATATCCCAGTTAACCTCACATTTTGAATTTTTCTTGATGTATACCTTTCAGTCGCTGAGTAGAAGTAAATGTAAAACTGATACAAATAACGGAAAGAGCCACTTCTCACTGGATTTAGCTATCAGTTAGGCAAACTTTTTAAAGAGTCCCTGTATTCCTTCTGAGGTTTGGATATCTATGTAAAATCAAGACTGGAATTGCTCTGTACCTTGAAGTAGAAACTGTTTAGTTACATTAAACAAAGCGTTTGCCAGGAAACTGATGTGAAGCACTCCCCTGTGTGCTTATGTTCTTCGTATAACAGGTATGTAACTTTAAAGCAAGTGATCTCACTGGAAAGGACAGACCCAAGCTGGCAGTGGGAGACTTCCTTTGGGCAGTCACTGAGAGCACTGAAGAGTACTAAAAATAGATGGATTTTGTTGCCTTTGTGTTTTACACTGTTTGAGTGTTAGTTACTGCAAGATGAATGGCAGCAGAGGCAAGACATTCCCCATTGCCTCTTTCTTGTAAAAGCTATTAAACAACTTTTGAATGTGCCCACATCATCCTTGGTTTGTTTTATTTTAACTTGGGCTCGTTTCTCTCATTTCTGTGAGTTCATCACTAATGTGAGATCACTCTGTGCAAAGGCTGATTTAATACATGGAGGTAGATCTTCAAGTGGTATAAATCAGCCTTTAATGTTCTTGGGGTTTGACTGATTTACATCATGTTAGGATTCAGTTTTTACCTCCAGGCTTAAAATTTACAAGCCAAACAATTTATATTGCAACCACTTCACACTGGTTTACAGAACAGATATTTTAAATCCACAGTCTCCTTGGATCCTAATTTTTGGGTAGTTTTTAGTTACATCCAAGCAAATGACCACAGTGTTATTGATCATGTGGTTTTCCAGACAGATTTTAATTCATGAAGTTCCTTTAAGCTAAAGAAGCATCGTGTTTGCTGTTGCATGCCTTTGTCCATTGCAGCTAATTACCAAGATGCATGCATAAGAAAAAGCATTTCTGTTCTCGTCATCCTTCCCTGGCTGTGATTCATTCCAGGTTGCCACAATCAAGTATTTGTAGCATCACAGTTCATTACTGCATGAGTGAGTTTGATGTCACAGAATCTTTGTTTTCTTCCCTGTGCCTGTAGCTGAGAAGAGGAAAAGACTGTAATTAGGAGAGAAGTTACTTCTGTGGTACACGTGCACATGCACAGACTTGGAAACCAGCAGTGATAGAGAATACACAAAAATAAATAATTTTAAATGGAATTATTAAAATATATGATTTGAAAGTGATGACTGAAAAAATGATTTGAAGATGATGTTATATGACAGGTAAAAGGCAGTTCATACAACTGAAGTTAATTTTGTCCTGTAGGATTAAGTGTATTTATATCCAGCTTGAATGAGCTGACGGCTTGACTACAGAATATTTTGATGACTGGTAGATGCATTCAAAGAGATTGAATTCCAGGGCTGGGGAAGAGCAATGCCAACTCCAAGAGTTAAAATGTAAGAAATAGTAGCACGAATCTCAAAGTCATGTGGTATTTTCAGGTACAGTTCTGTTTCTGGGGTCCCTGCTAATCCTGCTCCACACTGGGTTGGTTCAAGTGTTTGTTGAGTTGTATCATAACCAGAATGACTGAAATTATTACAGTTAAAAACAAAATAACTGCCTTTGGTGGCAAGAAGGAATGTCTGGATTTTTTATATCCAGATTGTTTCCCAAAATGGCCTGACAACAGCTGTGCTGGTACGAGGGAGCAGCCCTTCAAAGAATTGCTGCCTGCCCATTGCCTCACTTCTGCTAGAATGGCTGTTTGTGTGGGCCCCCAGAGAACTGCTGTAAGACCTCAGACTCATTGCTGGGAAAAGGCTTCTGGTTTGAGTATTGGTTTTGTTTGCAGATTTCACTTAGGAGTCACACAAAAAGCTGTGCAGAAGCGTGGCCCTGTGATGGAAGCTGCCCAAAGAGCGTGACTGTGCCAGCCCTGCCCAGCGCAGGGGGCTGGCACCCACCAGGCTGCTTTCCCCTTCCCCTTCTTAACCTCTCTTTGCCCTAAGTTTATAAGGTTGTATTAAACAGTCGTGCATAATCTGGTTTACTTGGACTACACTTTTTCTTATTAGAGTGGATAAAGGAACTAGAGGCCTGAAAGCCAGTCAGATTTTCCCATGTCTAATCAAAGTATGAGATTACTAAAAGTACAGCATCAGGTTTTGAACGTCAGTGCTCCTTACTCTTGTTTACTGCTATTGTGATATCATGGGGTTTCCAATACCAGTAGTACAAGTATATCTGCTGTGTAATCAGTAGAGATATTTTAGATTTTTTTTAAGCACAAAATTAAGGAAACTAAACCCCAACATTTGCATTACTGCAGCATCAAAATTATCATTTTAATAGTCCAAAGTCAGTGCAAAAAATGTTTCATATGCCAAACAGCATTTAACCAATTTTCTTCATACTATTCCATGCTCAGTTATGACATGACTACTAATGCAAATACTATTTTTTCAAAACCCTATGAAAATTATATTATTCTTATCAGTGTTAGATGTCCAAATATTACCTCTGCAAATGTCAGAAGATACACACAGTGAATATGATTTAATGATTCTGAGAACCCATAACTTGTTTAATGCCTGATTTTGAAGGTTTGGATTTTAAGTTTGTCTTCATTAATGCCAGTTCCTGTTTTATTGACAATGGGTTTTTTTAACAGCATTGCCAGCAATTTTGCCAATAACGTTGGCAAATGACAGTGTTACTTAATTTTAGAATTTTTTTACGTGCTTTATTTTACTTTTCCTTTCAGGAAAGTTGTTTTCCTTGGAAAACAAAACAAAAAAACCCAAACCAAACCAAAGAAATGGAATCATGCTAAGCCTTTTTTGCCAGTTTGTAGGATCACTGGTACCACTAATAAATAATATGAGGAAAGTCTGCAATATTTTGCACACCAGCTGAAAGTTCATCAATCTCTTTTCTTTTGATTCTACAACAGTAAGGAGGTATGTCCTGATTTTTACAACCAGTTCATTGGGCTTGTGATAGCAGGTTGACACCTTATCAGCACATTGAGAACTGTCTCTCAAAATGGAGTTTAGGCTAGATTCTAGACTCAATATTTTTTGTGAAGGTAACCAGAGGATTTCCATAATGTGCACTGAGACTCACACATTTGATGTCACCAATAGAAATGTTGTGGCTCAGTGGGCCTTTCTGTAGCTTGTGTTACTTCTGTGACTCTGTGAGTCTTCACTTCTTGATTTGATTTAAAGTCCAAGCTCTTGTGACAAAGTGACGATGAGCTGTACCATAGGTAGTTGTTTACTCTGTTCAGGGTAACATCTATTAGGCCTAAACTTTTGTTGAAGCCCCACAAGTAATGAGTGAGAAAATCTCAGTGCCCAATTATGTGTATCGTACTTGTGTATTATATTACACAAAATAACAAAAAAAACCAACACCAAAAATTATAATGTGAATTAGTTTCCCCAGCTGTTCAGGAGAATTACGCATTTGTTAAGGCATTAGAAAACAGAGGAACATAGACTGGTCAATCAAAATACGCTGTTGATCAGTGTCCTTAGCATGTGCATTTTTACTACTGGATTCAGCCCCAGAATTCTTTGGCTCTGTTTTGTATAACATAGAGAACTTGTCCTTGATATAATAGAGCCTTACGTCCTCACAGTTTTAGCTGGTTAACCACCATAGGAAAGGAAGGGCACATTTCACAAGTATCCAAATGTAGCAGATCTGGTGCAAATCAGTAAAATGCTGCCTGCAAATTAAGCCATCAGTACTCTTTCTTGTATACTGCTACTGTTTTTTTAAGGGTGCAAGAGAAGGTGATGAAAATGAGTCCAATCTGTAGTTCCTAGTAGCTAACTGGAGTTTTTCCAGTAGTTTCTAAATTGTAGTGGGATATAAGAGGGAAGCCTGCAGAGGGGGATAGTTAGGAAAAAGGAGTGTGCAGCAGGTATTGAACAGCAGTGCAAACTGATATGAATACAAATTAGCTCAAAGTTAGACCTGGGTAGCATCTTAAAAGTGATGTAGATGAACTCCATAAAAATTCACTATATGTTTCACTAAGGTTCTTTGAAAATCATTCTGGCATGTAGTATATATTTTTAACATTTCACAGTGAAAGCAAAAGCAGAAGTATACAGATTTTTAAATAATTCTTCTAAGGTCAAATTAAAAGATTTCCCAGGCTCCTCAGCTAATCACACACTTATTTATTAAAAATCTATTTAAAGCATTCCATTGTTCTCCATAAATATTCATGTTTATTTTAATAAGTGCTTTACAGATTTATTTTAATTCCACCTAAAACCCTCCAGTGGCTAGAAAACTTCATATTCAAGTCCAGGTGTACAGACAAATCTGGAATGTATTTCTAAGATGCAGTAGCATAGTTATTAAGAGTATTATTAATGACAGCTATTTTTGTTGTTGTTTTTGATTGCCACAAGAGAACACAGAAGCTTGCAGCTGGGATCTTTGAAGTAACATTCTATTCTTTAGGGAGCTGTTATTTCGATAAAAACAATGAAATCAGTTAGCATAGGTAATAAAATAATTATAGTAATTTATTTTGGCTATTAAGTGTTGAATCCCCTTAGCTAATCATCCACTTAGAGCTGTTACTCAAAGCACACTGGCTGCTTTTACTTTAAAGTTAAATGTCATGAATTCTTATTCACTGATAAGTCCATTTTTAATAAATTCCTGCCATGCATTTCTACTAGTGTTAATCTGAACACTATCAATAATGTAATGTATTGTTACCCAAAAGTAGTAAAGGATATTTCCCTTTGTCCCATCAATAAGAACAGTCATTCCTTGTTTTCTTTGTGCCTGGTTACAACCATACTTGAAGGTCACTTGATTGGACTTAGAAAAACCTCATTGCTCACAAAGAAAAGCAGTATTAGAGGTGGATTTCAGAAAACTCTGTATGTGAGCTGGCTGGACATACTTCCTTCTAGCATGTGCTACAACAGAAGTGCCCATCTTCCAGTTCTGGGGAAGCACAATAATTACTGCTCTGAAACCAATATAAATTGTTCTCTTTGATTAATTTAAACTTTGTTTCATTTTAATTTGTTGTGGCTTCTAATAAGCCCTTTTAAGCCCTTTAAATGACCAAAACCAAAACAGACAAAGCTTAATTTCTGTCTTAACTCAGGAAATAGTGTTTGTCTTGCTTAAGAGAAGAACTCTGGTTCTTCCTTTCTTATACGGAGCAAAAGTCCAGGGAATCTGTAAAAAGTATAATTCTAACTCCTCTTTACAGAATGACTGTATTTATTTACAGAGATCAGAATTTGAACCTTCAGAATGTTATTGCTAAAGTACTACTGAATAAATTATAGATTAACTGCCAACAGTCAAACTCCATCACCTTTAGAGAAAAGATAATTTTTTGTGTTTTAACATAATTTCCCTTGAACTGACTCAACTACTCATTTCCTCAGATACAGGACACTAGAAAGCTGTTCAGAGAAAGCTTTGTATGACATAGATGAACACACATATATATGGGGTATAGAATTAAGATATTGTCAACTCGTTTATAAATGTGTGATCTATAATCAATTAAAACCAGTACAAAATGTTCCAAAGACTTCAGGAGACTTACAGTCAGATATCATGGGCCATGCCCAGCAAGAGGTATAAAGAGGACTAAATCCAAGCATGTGAATGGTTCCAGTGAGGTTTGCCCTTGCGTAAAGCATTCTCATTCTTTTTCTGTAAGTCAGAGCCTCACAAGCATGTGACAAAATGAAAAATCCCTCAGTGAAAAACTGGGTATCGCTAGCAACAATCTATGTTGAAGTGGTACTGCAATGGTAATTTTAGCTACTTTACTACTGTATTTTATCTCTCAGGCCACAAAAAGTGAGAGCTTCTAAAGTAGTAAATCTACTCAAGGAAGAAAGTTGAATTTTTAAATAAGTGGAAAAGAGATTCCAGAATTCAGGCAATCCAGAATGTGATTTCTTAGATGTATGGGCTCCATGGTGATCCTAAAGGTTTGGAAAGGTGTTTGGGATGGCAGTTGGATTTTTCTGTTTGTATCTTTGTTTCTATTTTGCCTCATAATGCTTAATAGTGGTGACTATTTTTCAGGCAGTTTCACTGTTTGGTACTCCTGAGAAGTACAGGGACAATCTTATTTCAAGAGTCCTCTGAAACTAGGAAGAAAACATTGGTTTAGCCTGAATATTTTAAAGAAAAAACACAGTTGTCCTCTTGCTAGGCATGTCAACTTTCGCACTCTTATTAAATTTTAAATAATCCTCAGAAGTTGAGCAAAATCTGTGTTAGGCTATGATAGAATTGACACATCATGGAAACCATTCTCTAGATCTCTGCTTTTAAATACTGACTAACTTAAAACTCAGGATGTTGGAAAGACTACTATTAAGGGATTTTGATATCCACCTTTCTCTCTTTTTTAAGTGGTGTTCTTTGTTTTCTTTTTGGAGGGATATAAATTAACATCTTTGGGGAGTTTCAGTCATGGAGTGAATAGGAATGTAAACTCTGCATTTCATCATTTTATTCCTTTAGGAATCACATTTTACTCACAGTGAAGTACCAAAAAATGCCATCTTTCCTGAAAAAAAATAAATTAAACTACGCTGCATAAGACACCTTGACAATTCCTGTAGAATATAATGATGTGTATTTTGATAGAAATGATCTTTTTAAGGAAAGCCTTTAAAATACATTGTTCTGTTTCTGCAGGGTTTTAAGAGATGAAATATACTTCATTTTTTTTGCATTTCTGACTGTTAATACCTGATGTGGAGCTTTTTTTTTCTTTATCGTGTCTCTGAACCTACTATTTGCTTACATGTCTTGGTAGAGGCAATGTTGAGGTCTCCTTTAACATGAAAGTGAGGGAGTGGTGAGATTACATGGTTATCGCCAGCCATGAATGAATTCTGCAATGCACAGTTTGAGATCACCTATAACATAAAAAGCAAAATAAATACATTCTTCTGCTCAGCTTTGATAACCCTTATAAAGAACTTTGAATATTGTTCTTCCAGTCAAAGTTACTGTAAATAGTCTAGTAATTGTTCATTTATAATTAATTTAATTTAAATAAGGAACAGTTAAAATTTCTTGGAAATGTAAAAAACTCTTCCAGTAATTAGTCTGCTTCAAAAATGAAAATTTAAAGTCTAAAGTATTGTTAGTAACTTAATTGACTTCATTGGAAATAATAAAAACTTAAATGCATATATGTTTGATTATGACTTTAAAATAAACTGGTTATTTGAATAGTTTACAGAATGCCTTTCATATTCTGTTATTTAATTTGTAATTCTGTTGGATAAAAACCTGCAATTTTTTATTTACTTTGCAGTTACAATACACCTGGCAGGAGAAAAGTTAATCATACATTATGCCATGTTTTTCTTAAAGCCTCTGCTCTAGAGATCATTTGATTACCGAGCATCACAGCTTTCATGTGCATAAAGAAAAAAAGCTTGAAAACGTACTAAAAAATATTTTCTAGAGGGAAAATAAATAAGATTACAAAAAGTACTGTTTTAGAGGTTGCACTTTGTAAAGACAGTATCAGATTGTGAAACAGCTTGCTAATGGTTTTTGACTGCTTTTGTTCATCAGTATATAATTCAGGGTTTCCTTTAAATCTTAGACCTTCTTTATTTCCTGTTTTGATAAATGTTGGAAATGGGAAAGGCAGTAGTACAAGAAATACAAACATGCAACTTGCAGGCCAAAGAGTGTGTTACCATGATGGTCAATTTAGGGATATGACTGTATAAAATCTTAAATTAAAAAAAATTAGAACAAAGGCACTCTAAGCTCATGGTCAAACAGTAGAGTACGCACAGACTCTTTCAGTCACCACGAAGCTTTTCCTCTCTTAAAATGCAGCAAAATCTGTTCACTTAGAAGCAAGAAAAAAATTTCTGTAAGTGATGGATTTAACACACTGGATAACCTTTTCGTTAGACAATTATGCGTTTCAGTCTATGGGATATGAAGTGTATATTTTTTGTAGTACGTTTTCCCATGTCAATGACCCTATTTCATGGAATATAAGTCACACTGTGAATTTAAAGATCTGAAGAAAATCAATAGATGAGACACTGAAGACTCTCATATCAACTGAAAATATTTTTGGTTTTTTTTTTTTCTCTTTTTTAATCTTCTTCCTGAAAGCTCAACCCAAACATCAAAAAATCATTGAAAGACTTGGATAATAATTACTAGAGTCTTGGATTTTACTGTAAAGAGCTTTTGTACCCTCGCAGTATTTGAAGTCCTAATCCACTAGGTACAATACCTCTGGGTAAGACACCACTAATGTAAGAGAGAGTTAATCCATTGAGCAATAAAAAGTATTGCTCTATATAAATTTTTATAATCTCCTCTTACCTTCACAATCAATAGAACACAAATTGTACAGACACAATTCATATTAATTAGAGTAATTAACATAATTATTTATAATTACATATGTATGCATTTGGTGTCAATAGTAGGGGAGACATTTTCACAAACATACCTTTCAGTAGCATCTTAAAGTTAAATAAGACTATCCTTTAATATGTGTGCAAAACAATCACCTCATTCCTGTATATTTCTCACAGATTTGAAAGTTCAGTTTTGGACACTTGAAATGTTAAGAGCAAGACCCATTCTCACAACTGCACGATCAGGAATTTAAACACATTTCTCATAAAAAAAGACTTGGATCACCCTATGCACTGATTATATGTAATTCAACAGGTTTAATCCTGAAAAAGTTTATGCAGTTTATGAATACTTTAGTTATTGTACGGATACAATTTTATATTCTCTTATTAAAGCTGTTTAGTGTTTGCAAACAGGCAGAGCTTTGGAGTTCTCTGCTTAATTGTCTTGTATGCATGGATATGAACTATGAAAATCACTTTAACAGCGAAACATGAGAGGAAATGAAGAACAGAACAAAGTGGAACAACAGCCCCAATTCAACTGTCACAAATTTCAAGGACACTTATCCTGCCACTTAGTCAGAGTTAAAAATCATTTAACATTTTTGCATGAACAAAATACCAGCAAAAATGGCAATTCTTAATGCAATACAAATTTAAACAGAAAATAAAAAAAATAAAAATCAGTGCAGGTATGCAGAGTAAATATTTATCAAATATTATTCATCCAGTTGGTTTATACTCAAAAAACAGGGATTGTTGGAAGGGCTATGAAAGACATGTAAGGATTTGTCTCAGATAAATAATTATATTTATCTATGACAATGCAAAAACACAGTTTATGTATGGTATTAAAAAAATCATATTTATAAAGTAACAACTCAGAAGTTGTTGATAATTTTCATCACTAATTTTTTATTTTACTTTATGTCTTTTTGTTAATTTCTAGTTAAAAATACATATAATAAACAGTAAGGAGAACATCTGTTTACAGAAAGTCTGTGTTTCTGGAGATATGTTTGTGTTTCAATTAGCCTATTTTTATTTTAGTTGGTTGATACTGTATTTCTCAAGTAGAATTGTGCACATAAATTGATAAGATTTCATCTTAAGGCTATGTTCAGCTTAATGATACATATGAGAATGATTATGCATCTGAAACACTGCTGACAAGGTAATTAAAAAGTGAAAACATTCTCAAAAATTAACCACAAGTCTCAGACTGAGTCAGCAAGCATTTTGGCTCAAAAATTTGTCCATGCTTTACTTCTAGTGATGGTTAGTTTTAAGAAACCATTCATATTTAACTTTCAGCTTTAATGGAGTATTGTAACGATTTAGTTTATTTTATAATGTGTCATTCTGATTTCAGGTACTTCAGACAATATCTTAGAGGCTGTGTTTTTCTGATGAAATGCCATTAGAGGTCCAGGCAAGTGCTTATACGCTGCATAACAGGTCATGGTGGGAACTTTGTGGAGAACATGGATTGCTATAAAACTGTTGCAAGATACACATAGTTTAGTGCTGCAAATTCCTCTGGCTGAGGATTTATAATGCAAAACTTCACTTTGAGAGTCAAATTGTATAACATGTAATAAAACATTGCCCTAGATTTGTAAATGCCATGAAGAACAATGTGAACGTCAGACAAAAGTGGATAATATTAACGCAGAATATCTCAGACATCTATGTGGATGTGAAAACTGTGACCAAGGAAGATGAAGTAACTTGCTTAAGGTCAGAGTAGGACTCGGATCTCTTGTGCATCATGACTACGCTGTACTTCCCACGCAGCATTTCCTAAATCTTATATGTCCAAGTTACCCACTTTTGCTTATTCAGTTGATTTAATAAAATCTGGATGCTTTTCCGTATTGATTGGTGTGAGTGTGGCTTAATGGCAGAATCATTACTTTTTTAATCTTGGAACTGCCAGCCCTTACTATTCTCAACTGAAATTCAGTTTCTTCGATTAAGGACTGCCATTACTAATTGTTTTTAAATGTTGCTTGGATGGTTCTAGTTCAAAAAGTTTACTTCTTCAGCAATATCTTATAGTTCTACACTTTTAGTAATTCATTAAAACTTTATGCTCTGTGGCATGACCAAAGCCAGAAAAGGGAAGCTGATAGAAAATCCTGGAACAAAAGTTGAACTTAAATGATAACTTTCAGAAAATAGTGGCTTAATGGCTTCCTGCACTTCATATGAGCTGCATCTTTACGTCCATCATTGCATTAAACTGATACATGTCGGCTGGCAAACGTAACCGAGTTTGCCTACTTATCTCACATCTATTCATGCAGTTATGGTGGAAAGGTCAGATAAGGATAATATGTCAAAAGGGTATAATTAAGATTCAGAAAGATTAATACCTGTGGTATTTAGTGAAATTGCCTTCTAGTGGAATGCTCATCTATTACTTTGATATTTAACATTTCTGCTGTTAAAATGTTAGTGCTTGTAAAACTACAAAATTGGTGGCAGACATTTGGTTTATATACTCTTTTTATATCAAAAGAGAACCCCATAGGAGAAGCAATCAGGTCTTTTTTTTTTTTTTTCTTTTTAACCTGGAATTCTTATGTGTAAGTCTTCCAGTATTTCCACTATAAATTTGCATTTGGTAAGGTTATTTAAGTTATGTCAATCAATTTGACAAGTGGTGTCAGTTTAAGAGGGTGGGGGAGAACATACCAGTAACAGTATCTGAGATATGTGGAACAGTCTGTAGTGAATGAAAATGATACATATGTAGGATGAAGAGGAATAAATGTTATTTAATTCTAAATGAAGAAAAAGATCTTTTTAACATGATTCAATACACACTTAATACATAATTGAAAGCAGATGAGTAGTCTGACTGGTGTTTGTGGTACATAGCAGCTATGGTTCCTCCAACTATTCCAGCTACTATACAAACACGTAAAAGATGGCACACTTCCCAAAAAGTTAAACTGAGAAGACTAGTGCTAACTGATACCCCGAAGTAGGTAAAGTTAAAATAGTAACTAGACAGGGATGAACATAGTGAAGTCATAACTTTTTTTTTCTTACTCATTATGAACATTGCAAATAGTTTTTTCTTATACACATTCTGTTCAAATCTGAAAAAATATGCACAGTACATATGCTGAAAATTATAGCAAAACAAATTTGAATTAAAATCTACACTTTTCCTGAATTCTTGTCCATTTTTTAAATCTTTAGTTTCTAAAGTAAATGTAAATTTTACTTTATTGAGAAATAGATCCTGCAAGACATTTACATGAATCATCCTTCTACAAATGGAGCTGATAATTGAGTCATAGGTAGAAAACTTCTAGATTTAGTCAGTAAAACTTCTACATGGCTTTGCTACAGGTATAACAAGTATCAAGATTTTGAGTTCTGCCTGTACTAAATATGCTGTATTAAATATTGTATAAAACAACACATGCTACCATTAAATAAAAAAATTCCTATTAGTGTAATGATAGGATCTTAAACTGCATTAAAAGCACGGAAATTCAGAGCTGACGCTGACATCACCACTAGAGTAAGTCATGTAAGAGTTTACAAGACGACATACCAAAATTTCTGTGGTTCTGAGGAGTATAATACTGTGAACATCATATCACTACTTCATTGATTTAATTGTGGGTGCATTGTATTTACAAAATTACAAATATGTTTAGTTAATGTAATTAACAGTGTGTGTCTTTCTGTCTTGGCCTGGGCCTGACTGTCCTGCCAGCTCTGCACAGAAGGAGATTTGGAAGGTTCAGCATACTTCTGGTTTAAAAGAGCTTTCACAGGTTGTCTCCCAAAGCTTTGGGGGTGTCTTTGCACTCAAATATCACGTAGGAAAATCATTGCTTTATCTGTTCCTAGAGTTTTAATTCTTTTCTTATACTGGGAAGAAGCATTCAGCCTTCTAAAACTGAAATACAACTTCTTATTTCTCTTCTGATTCTGAAAAGTTTGTAAAGGTATGATAATTACCTCACATACTGACATCATAAACCACAACAATACCTTTAGTAATTAGCTAAGATGGATATAGACTAGACAAGGTGCTGTAGGAATTCAGAAGAAAGTCTCTCTAGGATTTTTAAACAAGTACATAATTTAGCTTACCGGAAGTTTCATTGTGTAAATCTGATGTCTGAATGGATAATAAGTTCTTTTTCTGATCATTAAAAACAGATGTGAAATCAGGAACCAAAATAATTACTCTGTTGTCTTCTAAGACTCTGACAAAGCTAATACCTTTGTATTCACATAAAAGACAAGGTTTTCCTTCAGGCTATTTTGAGAAGAATGTGCTCTTTGTTTGCAAGCGTGCTATAAAGACTCAGGGTATAGAAAAATGGGGGGTGAGGGGTGGGGTGTTCATATTAAGTACATAATCCTACTGAATCTACTAAAATGATTCGCATACTGAGTCTACTAAAATGATTTGCGTAAGAATTTGTGGGATCACACCCAAAGGTTTTTGCTGTTTTGTGTAATTACTATGTATGTTACATGCTAGACTATTCTTCTGTATCTTCAGATAGATGTTGCTGTAATCGGCAAGTCTCCTCTACATGTTAGGAATTGCAGTTTAACCTAAGAACTGCACTGACTGTGACTGCACTTTAAAAAGTAAAATATATTTAGGGTTGCCTTCAGACCCACAGCTGCTACTTTTGCAGGAGTCTTACTGAGCCCACAATTTAATTGACACATCTCATGTAAAATCTCCCATTAAGGAACAGTATGTTATTTTTTAACTACTAGCCGTTCCTTTGTTTAAAAAGCATGCTAATTACTTATTCATCTTTTATAGCTTACTGAAAGAAAGTAACAGGAAGGGAATGAGTATTAAGGACTAAGAGAAGACTGAAAGGAAAGAGAGAGGGTAAACTGAGAAATAGGAAAGATGGAAATTTGTTTGGAATAAATGCAAATGTGTTGTTCAGTATTCTTGCAGCTGGATGTAATGTAATATTGTGACTACAGAGGCTTACATGAGAAATCACAGCTCCGTGGGGGAGAAAAAGTGGGAAAATATTGGGGGTGGAATGAGGGATCAGCTATAGCTGGAAAGGGCCAAGGCAACCATTCGCACTCAAAGTACATTTGATGTGATGGGTGCTGAAGATACAAGGCTTCCCCCATGGGGTCACAGCCTCCTTCGGGCTCACACCTGCTCCACCGTGGGGTCCTCCCCCGGATGCAGGTGGAGATCTGCTCCACTGTGGACCTCCCTGGGCTGCGTCACCATGGTCTTCCCCACGGGCTGCAGGGGAATGTCTGCTGTGACGCCTGGAGCACCTCCCCCTCCTTCTGCACTGACCTGGGGGTCTGCAGACTTGTTTCTCTTACATGTTCTCACTCTCCCACTGTCGTTTCTCTCTGTTCCCCAACTTTTTTTTCCTTCTTAAAACTGTTATCACAGAGGCATTACCACTATCGTTGATGGGCTCCACCTTGGCTGGTGGCAGGTCCATCTTAGAGCTAGCTGGTATTGGCTCTGTCAGACATGGGGGAAACTTCCAGCAGTTTCTCATAGAAGCCGCCCTGTAACACACACACACACACACACACACCCTGCCCCCTGCTACCAAAACCTCGCCACAGAAACCCAATACAGAAGGTTAAAGGATTTGCAGCCCTTCTTGCTGCCATTTATGGTAGTGATTTTGGAACAGAAGGGAGATATGAGGAAGGGGCTATAGCCTGGAAGCTCTTTTGGACTCTGTGTTACCCCCAGAGTATAAAAAAGGCCAGACATGCCTTTTCTTTTCTGCAGCTGGTCAGAAAAAAATGTTGGAGCGGAACCTTTTTGGTTTAGGCTTAAATAATACCATGCTTCTCTGGAACTGCCAAATGCATATAGTCAAGCAAGTGATTAAACACTTTGTTGAATCCTACTTTAATTTGTCAGCATCTGATGGGAAAATATAAGTGTTCATTGTCATAAATAGCTCATTTTAAAAAGTAAAATAGAGGAACAAAACAACTGAAGGAAAAAAGCTTTAGGATTCTTTCATTCAGCCTTTATTCAGGCAGAATTTCTAATGAAGTGGGCAGCTCAGTAAGGATTGAAAGAGAATTAAAAACTTCTTTATTTTAGCGAATTTGATCTCACTGAAAAGTAGCTAAACTAGAAACTCAAACTGAGTTTTTAATTACCAGATATTTGCAGAAAGGTAATAAGCTCTGTAAGCACACCTGATTGGATAATGGATTTTTTTTACCCCTCCCTTTTAAGAAGAAACAAGAAATAGAAGTACTATCCCATGCATGTTACCATTTAGAATCACATATGCTTTACCTGCACGTACCTAGGTTTTCTGAGCAGCAATTGCTCTTTGAATTGCTTGAGTACTTGCTGTTTTCTCATTGCCTGTATTATCTACTTAATTAAGTAGTTGTGGCTCTTAACTCGTTATCAACTTTTTTTTCTTTTTCTTTGTGGCAACAAAGACAATTGCATCGAAGACTTAAGAAACATGCAGAGGATTTTTGTCATTCATGAAGGCACGATTTGCCTTTGTAAACCGCAGGTATCAAAGCAGCTTTCCTATTCTGTTTGGACACACCGCGTAGTAATAGGGGGATGAGAGGCAGCTGTGCTTCAGACCACATGAGGTAATTTGCAGACACATTTTAATTGCCTTTTAGAGAGCATGAAGGAGTTCCAAATAGTCTAATGAGTTCCAGCAAACACCTGTGAAATGCTTTTAGACCACCATGTAAAATAGAAATTAAGAAAGAAATAAAGCACAAATCTAGCATGTATATTCTAATGGAGGTTAGACAGAAAAAAAATATATTTTCTTAAGTCTTCACCACGTTCTCTAAGATTGAAATTAAGAAAACAACAAACCATTCTATATCTTCATACCAACAAAAACTTAAAGAGACAAATTTCAGCAAGTGGTCTTTGTGGAACAGTTAATATAGGAGCCTTAGGAGCAGAGGCTTGTTTGAGGTTGCATTGTAAGTAGTTTCAATGTGTAATTGCATTTTTAATCATTATGTTGTAACTAAGCAAAGTAATTATGGTCAGCCTTAACTTCAAGTGTATGGGACTGTACCCACGTAAATCAGAGGTGTTCTTGAATGCTTTTGCTCCCTTGGATCTTAAAAATAATAGTAGAATCTCATTGCAAAGATCCTGCATAAACATAAATTATATTTGTGCCTATGTAGTGTTCTGTATGAACGTATTTTTGTTGGAATTGTGGGCTGAAAACCTCAGATGATAGTGAATTTGTTGTTTATATTTAATATTTAACAGTTTAATGGAAATAGTACATGAAATCCACAGTGAAGTTGATCCTTGAGGTCAAGCCTTGGGTAACATGGGTTATTTAACCCCACTATGCTTCAGCTCTATGAAATAACAACTTACACTCTGTCAAGAATGCCATGCAATTTTGCATGTGCAAAGACAAGAGCTTTTTCAGAGTAGATTGCTTAGAGAAAATGTTCAGAAATTCAGAAAATTTATTCTAAAACCAATACAATTGTAAGTCCTATAAAAGATAGACATTGTTGACATTGCTGTGTGGTGGCTTGTTTTTCAAAATCTATACAGGAAGGATTTGCAGAAGGAAATATTTCTAGAATTTCTTTCTTTGGCCTTTAAGAAATGCCTAACAGTAACTGTCTTTTTGCCTTCAAGAAATCCAGCAAGTTGATGGAAGCTGTGTAAGATATACATTAAATATACAGTAGAAGAATATCAATTTGACAAGAAAAAGTGTATATTTGACATTTTGCATTTCATCATTTGAACTTGCAAGACTGATTTGTGGTATGCAATAATGTTGTCTTAGGCCTCTTTGGAAATGTTATAATTCTCAAATGATGAGAATGCTGAATGTTTGGCTTTATAGAGAAAGGAAGGAAAGTTTGCTGTTTGAATGACATGAGTGAAATGACAGTTCATCTCCAGAATAAGACATTGTGCTGTGAGGCTGCTGTATCATTACTTCCTTAGCAATGAAAAATTCCATTAAAACCCTCTCTATCACACACTTCATCATAACGTATATTCTTCCTCACTGGCAAGGACAAAACTGTTTAGGGTATATGACTTGAAGGAAAGACTTTATATGTATGGTGCATGCTGTTGCTTAGAAGAGATACTGAATGGAGAGAGAAAATGTAGAATATCCATTCCTCTTCTGATTAAGCCTTCAGGATTAAGAATGTCCTCTTTTTTTCAGGTGAAGTTCAGACATGAGGAGGAGGTAAATTAATCCATTTTTCATTTCTGACACAGTAGAGGCAGACTTGAGAAAATATATTTCCTGATCATGTACAAATTATACAATGTCTTAGATTTGGAATTTTGTTCTGGAACTAGGTATGTTTTCTGCTGTTGTGCAGGGACTAAAGAGGTACAATAGATGGCATCAAGGAAGCAACAAGGTAGGACTGAAGTGTTTTATGACAGTCAGCATGTTACAGAATTGGCAGCACAGTGTAAATAGCTGCCAAATAAAGTCGCAGGGTAATCCAAAAGTCTTGGAATGGTGTGGCAGCATGTGGTGACATGAGGGCTGAATTAAGGACATTACATATTAACTACTGAGCAGTCCTTCTCATTAAAAATACTATTAAACAGCAACAAACCCTGCAATATCAGTAAGCATCCCTTATGAAACCGTAGAAACTGAAGGTGAACCTCAACACATCAGGTATCAGTACATCCAATAAAATTTAGAAAAGCTTAGCAAGAACAAGTATTTCTTTCAGAAGTAAAATGCCTTATCTTCTTTTGCATGTAAAAAGGTATCTAAATTTAAGAATAAGCAATGCTTTTTATTTTTGTGGAAGGAGAAGATCATCTATATTGACCATTGGAAGTGATTAAAAGTGTAGAAGCCCTGCATTTATACAAAGGTATTTAAGAAGAGTTGTTTTTCAATTACAATCAGCTCAAAGAATCTTTATGGAAAAAAAAAATTTTAAAATGTTGTTTTATTGAAAACTCAGTGTTTTATACTGAATAATTTTTTGTGAAATTTTGCAAGGGAACAATTAATCTGAATCACTTAAATTCCATTTAATTTCAGTATTAAAACATTTTGCTTGTAATATTTTAATGTATTTTGTTTCATTTGTTAATATAACTATTTAATATTATGTATCCTATTTTATGTTATAATACTTCCAAGTTATTTCTGCTTAGCATTTAAGTCCTTTGATAAAGTCAATTTAAACCTGATTTTTTAAGGTGTTTGCAAAAATACTGTTAATGATTTAATCATAAAATCCACACTGAGCAGTATGGAAGTTGCAAATAATAAAGTAACATAGTAATAAAGATCTACCAGAGAACATTGCAAGTCCTTTAAGTTAAGGCTTTGCAAGGTATGTTACAGGTACTTCAAAACCAGTAAACATTGGTAGAAATATTAATAGCCAGGGTTAAAATTTTTATACTCATTCTATCCATATCCACCTCAGTTTCATTTTCTTGTCATTTGTATCTACTTTTTTTGTCTGCTCTTTTTTTCCTTTCCTTCCTTCCTTCTCTGTGATTTGAAAAGATTTTAGTGCATGAAGACTATTCTCTCTGTTATTCTTTAAGAATTGAGGAACTGTTATGAAAGATTCCTCTCTTTCATCTATACATTTCTTTTGTTTACTCCTTCCTTCTTCTTTGGCATGTCTGAAAATCTTTCACTGCCATTCCTCTAGATTTTGTAAAGCATCAGAGCGCATTTTGCTCCAGCCTTATCTCTATATCTTCAAAAATTTTCACCCTCTTGCTGTTATATTCTTTTTAAAGGGCTAACTGTGCAAACATTAAAGATCAATGAAACCATTATTCAAGATTTCATTATAACATTATTCTAATTCCAAAGATAAAGAAATCCTAGTTTCCCACATAAGGAAATTGAAGCAGGGTGAGATTAAATTTCAGTTTTAAAATTGCTATTGCTTTGACATAGCCCATAGAAGAAATTTTTAGTATGTTTTTAAAGAATATTTAAAACTTACTTATCCTACTGCTTTGTGTTAGAAGTATGCCTAAGCATCAACTCTGGGAACTGTGCTTTCACTTGTCATGTCCCACAGTCAAAGCATGTTTTTGAAGAACTGATCTGAAATAGCATAACTCTTGTGAAAAAAACTATTCCATGTGTGCCATGGTAAATGTCTTCTGATAGGTTTTATTTTCATTACACACTTCTGGACGATTCTTGAAGAGAGGAATGTGTCTTGATTGCACAGGCTTGCTCACCATCTCATGAAGATGAGGGGTCTGGCACCAGGGTAATCCTGACATTCTGCAGATTCTCAAAAGATCTATGGGATTCATGGCACTGAGGGAGAGAAATTTGTAGGGATGAGGTGGTTTACTTTTGATTTCAGAGTTGACCCTTAGCATTTGTAAAGTACTTAAGATAGGCAGTTTTGTGAGGTAGTTAACTCCTCTTGATTGAAGTTAATTATTTAAATAAATATGCATTTTTCTTTCCTAGTATCTTTTAGAAGTGAGTGATTTATCTCATTATCATCATATATATCCTGCAACATTACCAAACACCATTCAAAACCCATTACCTTCCCTTGATAATGGTATTACCTCTTCTGAGGATAGCCTGAGGAGTTCCTTGCAGCCTGAATGTGCTAGAATACTAAGGAAAGCTTTAGTTCGGTCTGTATTGGCCAACAAATCCTCTTTGTGTATGGTGACTTCTGAACTTTTTTAGCCTGTCCATGCTCAGTACTTGGATAGCCCTGGAGACATAAGGGCTTTCAGTTTAAAAATGGTTGATATCTCCTATTCATGTGTGCAAATAAAAATAAGAAGTTTATTTTAAAACTTAAGCTTTCCCTTAGATTTTCCTCTGAAATTACAGTAGAATCTCTGTCAAGGTTTGATAATAGAGAGAAATATCCTTACTTGAGAACAGAGTTAAACAGCACTGGTAAGTAATTTGATGTGCAAATAGGCTAAATTTTACACTACATTAAATATAAACACAAATTTGCTTGTTCTGGCTTTGCAAGGGACAGTTTGGGCTATGCTATTAAAAAAAACCAACAAACCAGACACAAAACCAAAACAACACGGTTTAGAATGTTTCCTTAATGGTACCAAGGACACTTTCAGTGTCTTAAGTCAGTGTATAAATCGTGTTTACTTTAGTCACTACTCTGTAACAGAAGGATAGTCCTACTTTCAGAAAGAGGTTGGCACTGACAGCTCTGTAGAGTCTGGAGACTGTGAAATTCAGTCTGGAAAAAAAATCCAGGCAGATACACATTTGATAGGTATTATTGCCCAGGCTCTTCACAGTTAAGCACTGAAGAGGTGCTGTCTTGTATTAGAAGCCTAATGTAGCAAATCTCCCTCTGTTCCTTTTAAATAGCAGGTGTACCTGTTCTACTTCTCAGGACTCTTGAAAAATAGAGATCATTTGGGAGGAGGGAATACTTTTCTATTGAAGGAGGAGCTGAAAAAAAGGAAAATTCACCATCTAGCCCAGTAAAGCCTTAAGTAAAGAAAGTAATCAATGACCAAGCAAAAAGCTTCAATATATTATATTATTCTTTACTGAAATGTATAGCAGTGAAGGATTTGTAGCATGAGGGTCTTAGGAGTATTCATCTCATAGTAGGGTGTAGGAAGTGGGCAAATAGATGGAAAAATGTAAGGAAAAGTAATAGCCTGGGGTTTTTTCTAGGTACTAAACCTCTGTAGTTACTAGTGAAGGGTACACAAGACCGGTAGTTGGGGGAGAGGGAGGAGGTGTTAAACCATGTAATAGTTAATGAAGTTTAGGTTGATCTAGACACAGTATACTCTATATATGCATCCTTAAATAGGAAAGATATACCTGATATATAACAGTGCATATGCCCAAATTGTTACAACACAGTCCAGAGGTTTGTGTAGCTCTAAAGAGAGTACAGGAAAAAGCATCTGTTAAAATTGAAATTATATCATTCTTGGTGAAATTTCTGATTGCAGTAAACTGAGAAAAATCTGCATTACTTGTTATGAACATGCCTCGCTTTTCCATTTGCTTCTTTATGATGGTCTACCTACTACCTACAGTGCCTAAAAAGAAATCTTAAAGGAATGTAGTATGGAAGAGAAAAAAAAAGATTTGTCCTGCTTTGTTAAGGCATGTTCTCTATTTGGCTTCCCTCTGACTAGAATGGATTATTCTTTCCAGGGTTAAAGCCTGGCATCAGAGAAGATCCCAAGTTCATAGTAAAGAAAGGGGAACTGAGTAAATGACTGCCCATGCTGTCAGTGAAAAGCTGACAGTTTGGCAAAGGCTTATAGAGGGAGGAAGGTAAAAAATGAAGCAGAAGCCATCTGCTTTTCTTTAACATGGATGAAACAAACTCGTATAAGTGATAACTGTTTGCTGGCCTTTGCCTGTTCATACCTTTTGTCTCCCAACTGTGTATTTTTGAGTAATGAGTAAATAATGCTTTTCCCTGAAGAGCTGCATCACTGCAAACTTGTCACAGACTCCTGGGCAGAAACCCTCATGGATGCCAAACCCGAACTTGTTGTCACAGACACTGTAGAAAAGTTCCTATGGATACCAAAAACCCAACTGAGACACTGTCACTAATGTGACTGGGAACCAGACAGGTAGATATATTTGCGCATAGGAGAGTACTTGAATTGCACAGACCTCTGCTGAGCGTGGTACGTGAAGCCAAGTGTCAGTCTTACAGTGGAACCAGGGAGAGAGGTGTTTAGAGAGAAGCCGTTGTTATACAGTAAGTCTACATTAGGAAAAAGACAGAAATGTGAATTAGTAATCATTCATCTTCATTAGTAAAGAGTTCAATCATCTGAATTTTCTAAACAAGTAACATGTTTTTCTATTAACAGCCACTTACCTCACAAACATATTTCATGTTTATAACAATATTTTAGGATGTGAACTCTCTCCCTCTACATTTATTTTTTTAACATACTGTCATTCAGAAGAACAAAGTAAATATTACTAAATGCTTTTAGTAGGAGCAGAGTAAATGTAGAGCAAATGCTTAGAGACATTTCACATTTTCATCGCAAGGACACTGCTTTTTACCTCTGCATGAAGCATTAAAAGCTGTAGTACAAGTACAGCTGAACCCCAAAGCAAGGTGAATTTTATTTTAATCAAGGTAGAAAATGTGAGCTTTCTAAATTACAAAGGTAATATTGTAAAAAGTTTGTGAAAATAGTCACTGTAGTGTTTGAATTGGAGTCAGACCTTTACTGCTGGTCTTCCACCCTTAGACTTTTGGAATGTATCATGAAGAATTTACAAATAATTAAGCCAAACCAAAATATAGTCTTACACTGTCCAAAACATGAGCCTTGTACTCATATGGTTTTTATTTGAGTAAAATAAGATGTCCACATATAGTCCTCTACCCACCATTGATTACCTAATTACACAATCACTCCATCAGTAAATCAGCACAACATCTGTGACCCTACATGTCACTGCAGTAGCCCCCTCTGATTCCCCAGGAGCTTTGCTGAGGCGGTTCTGCTGACATAATATATTCATTATCCATTAGATCTGGCACACGCTCTGCAGTGCTCAATTACAATACAATCGAGCGGAGGGCCTGGTGTCAGCCGATGTAATGACTTTCTGATTATCTGTCTTTAAATGATGAATGAAATGAAAATGTACTATTCAAACCAAATGTAAGATTGTTAAAGATGCTAAATGAAAATTTTTACATATACACTTTATGGAAAGAGGGATGATGTTAGAAGGTAGGGGTTTGCCTCACATTCAAAAAATAAAAAGGTAGAAATCTTTTCTTAAATCACTGTAAAACCATCTGGTAAAATGATGCTGCCTTCAAAGATTTGGTCTTGTGCCCATGCATTTTCTGACCATTTTGGATGTTTTCAGACTCCCAATAATTCATTGGAAAAATTTAAAATTCAATTATTTTTTCAACTAATTTCATCTTTTCCTTTTTTGTTGGAGAGACTTAGTTGCTTGAGTTAACTTTGTATGTAATAACATTTCTTTAGACTAAGTTGATTATAATAAAAAGCTGTAATAATGAGTCACTTCCAACTTCATTTATTTTTTAATTTTATGAATTATGGGGAAAAAATGCTCTACATGGTTTCAATTTAAAATACATTTCTATGTGGAATGCTCTATTTTACAGCTTACTGTTAAAGAGGTGTTTGGGAGCAACAGTCCTGGCCTCCATTTTGTCTTCAGATAAGAAGATAAAAGATGTTCACGTTGTGCAATACCAATCTATAAAACCTTGGATAATGAATGAAGTAGATCACTACCAGATGTGGTTTCTTACATAATTTCTTAAAATCACAACTTTAAACAGCATGTAACCAAGTCTCAAAAAGTAGGCTGTTATCTCATAGAGTAAACACAACATATCAGTATGGGGAATAATATTTTAACTGAACAGTATCCTTCTAAGTAGACTAAAACAAAATGAGAGATTTCAGTATATGCCAGGATTATAAATAGATGGGAGATTCATAAGCATTCTGCTGTTCAAATAATTATGAAGCAGATGTTTGATGGTACAGTCTTTTCTGTCTCTGTTTATATCTTCAGTTATTTTAGTTATAATTGAAAATCCCATAAAGCCACATGTTGGAGCACTCTTTGAATTTTACTTACATTACAGCTTCCCATTTTACACCCTTAAGTTGAATACTTCAAGCTTTTGAGGGGTGTGCAGCTTTTCTGGGAAATGTAGCTCTATCTTTTCAAAAACACTGTGACCAGTTGAAGGGCTAATTTTTTTGCCAGAATACCATCATGGAACTTATTTAAGACTTTTACAATGTACCCAGATATGTTTATCAGCATCCTGATATATCCATTCTAGTACTACTTTTAATACAAAATTATTTTGACCTGGGTCACTCTGTGGGCAAATGAATTTTGTTGCTTGTAAATCTTGTGTGCATATTCTAAAGTTACATGAGTAATAAATACAATTGCAATACAGAAGTCTGTATTGAATGAAAATTAAGAAAGGCAGGGGCAACCCTATGGAATTTATAAAGATGTTCAGTTCATTTATAAAACTTGATGCTGTACAGCAGCTGAAATAATTTATTTTTTTTTACAAATATTCTCCTATTTGGGGAGCCTAAGGGAAGGAATCAAAAGAAATGTACCTTACTGGTGCTTCATGATTTATGACAAATTTATGATTAAACTTTAGATGGAAATGGATCTTAGTTGCAAGTGTCGTCTTTAAATGAAAAAATACCCAAAGATTTTGTTGCATTCAGGTGTGTATTTGGGGTTGAGTCAGCTCTTTCTAGAAGCAGAAGCATTGAAAAGATTTGTAGCCCCTTAAGAACTTTGGAAACTTCTATATTCCCCAGGCCCCAGGATCTCACTTTCAGTAGATATTTAATAATAAGCTTTCTGATTAAAAAAAAGGGAAATATGCCAATATAACATGAGATAGAGAGATGCTGACAACAGAAAGAGGGACACTCTACCATTACAAATACATTAGTTTAATCTAAACCAAGGGGCAAAGTTGCTCTGGGCTGGTCTCAGGAATCCAGATGGATCATACAACCTCATGAGAGGAAGCTGTGGAATCTATTAAATAAGAGGAAACCTGTTGGTGAAATAATTTTAACAAATACTTTACTCTTGTTCATACTGTTCTTACTATTTTAATCATCGTCATAGGACCCTTTTATTTTAGCTTTTATAAAATCAAGAACTGATTTTTTTTAGAAGTCAGTAAATTCTTCCAGTGAAATTAGTTTGTCAGATGGCAAAAGAAATGTCTGTGTGCAACAATTTACTTCGAATGATAATGATGTTTCCTTCAAATTTAGTTGTCGTACAGTCCTGTCCCCAACTCCAAAAAATGAAATAAAATAAAAATTTCTCATCATTTAATATTTTAACTTGGCTCCAGAACTCAAAACACACGAAAAGTTTAAATGTCTGACAAGTAATTCTTGTTTTCTTAGTTTAATTTTCTCCACTCTTTCCTCATTGGATATAATCCTCAGCAGCTCTGAAGATTTGTAGTATCAGGTAACAAAGCTGGGATAATGCAGCCGAGTGCAAACCCTAGGCTGTTCCTTAAACAGAGAAGAGAGATGACCTCTGGAAGAATAATGCAATTTAGTGCTGCTCCACTGGATTTACTCCTGCTTGTGTTTGTTAGCATTAGAAGGCAAAAAGCCAGGCAGCAAGGAGAAAAAAAAGTGTGAGGAAAGTCAAATAAAGGTAAATGATTGGAAAGATTGCAGTAATTTTATGACTTTCATGTTAGATTAGAAAATTTGCAAGTTTACAAATTAATTGGCATAAATATACATACTGAAATAATTATAAATTGACATTGAAGGCTAAATACAGTATCTTACTGTTTCTTCTGTAAATCAGGTGCTGATCTTCTGTGAAATACCTCTAGAGAATCTCATGAACAACATATAGTTAGTGTTTGCTAGTATTTTACTGTTAAAGAATTAGAGAGAGAATTTTGTCATTACAAGCAATTTCCTTACTTAATTTTCCTTTCTTTCTTCCTTTCTGTTTCACACTAGACATTTTCCTCACTGAGGTAAGGTGCTTTCCCAGGATGCCAGCCCCCCTGATGTATATACTCTGTGCCAATGTAAAGCCAGTGATGCATTTAATTGATAAATTCCATGGAGTGAAATGATGAAATTTAGTTTACATGCTAATTTCACTGTAAACCCCAAGGGGTTTGGCAACTGTGGGGAATTAATGGAGTATAGCCTGAAGCAGGACATTTCTACCCTCCAGGTCCTGACACAATACCCACAAAAGAGCTGAAGATGTCGCCTTTGTTTTGAAGGCAGGCATCTAGTGCCTGGATTTATCCTAGCCTGGGATACCATTAGGTTTTGAATTACCTCAAGTGATTTACAGCTCGTGCTGAAAGGCTCCATTATATTCCCAGGCTTTGTTAGTGGCAGTAGGCTGAATGATTTAAGATGGTGGTTATCAGAGGTTATTGTGTTGTGTGGATAACCTGAGGAGTTTCCTGCTTGTGTTTCCCACTCGTGGCTTTCTCAACCTTCTATGTGCAGGGCATATACACTTAGCTTTCTGGGAAGAAGAAAAAAAAGAAAACCATTATGGCAACCAAGCAGAAATTAGAATAATCTTTCAGTGGTCAGTTGTTATTTCTCTCCATTTTGTTTAATCATACACATGTAGAAAGGTACTGCATATATATTCTTTTTATCACCTCATGACCAGCTTCCAACATCTGACATGCAGTGCTCTGTGGAAAGGCCAAGAAGCACAGTCTTCAAGGACAGTCAGGAAAGTTTAAGACATCTGCTTTCCATGATGGCAGCTACAGCTGCTCAAAGATGCTGGGGTCTAAAAAGTGTTTTTAGTTTCCTACGAATAGTTGGAACAAATACTTATCCATTTCAGTGATATTAGATGTCATCTGCTAGCCTTATTATTCTACTTGTTAGTGATACAAGAATATTTATGCAAGTAAATGCTACAACTCTAAGGCCTTTCCCTGATCTTTGATAGTGCACATTACTGATCTACATGTGTGGTCATATTTTAGATAATCAGAAAAATGCATAGGTGCTTACCAAAAGAGTTGTAAGTTTCTACTGAAATATATACTGTTGGGAAGCAAACAGGCTTTAAACTAGAAAACATATTGCTACTAATTGGAAATACAGTTTCAGGTCTCTTAATAACATTTTCATCTCAAGCCTTTTACACCACTGATCAGTAATTTGAATACTCAACAACTGGACAGCCAATTTTTTTGCAAGCTCTGTGGGTTTTTCCTGTGTGTGTGTGTGCACACTGTTAATAGCTCTTCTCAGGAATCAGCACATTTCAAAGCCAGGTTTAAAACATTGTGCTAGTGAATCTAACCTTTCCTCTCATTTTCATATTTGATCATTGGTTTGCCTCACATAAATGACAAAGATAGGTGGGCCAAATGGAGTCTTCTGGTTTTAGTTAATAACTGTTTAATAACAAGGCATTATAATTTGGTAAACACATAAAGCACATGTCTCAGTAGTTTACAAAATAAAGTTGGCTCTCTGTCTTCAGCGTAGCAGAGATTCCAGCCTCTCTCACTTGGTTGTTAGGTTTTGATTGACAATGGTTTTCCCACAGTTTTCCCCTGCTTCAAAATATCATGGGAAGGATATTATACATTCCCAACCTGTCAGCTTTGACTGTTTTACGGAGTGTTCAATTATGCTCTAATCGAATAGCTGCCCAGTGTAGGCCACATAATGACTTCCTGATTATCTGACTTTAAATGATAAATGAAATGAATATGTAACATTCTTTTCAAATACAGGATAGTCACTGAGCCAAATGAAAACTGATTTTGTGCCCTTTTGTCTGAAAAAAAATATTTTATTATAATTCCATTCCGCAGTTGTTCTGTTTCTTGCTTTGTCTTCATTAAGATAAACACGGAATGAGTTATCTAGGAGAACATTACTCTTCATTTTTGTTTTCAAACAGATTCTGAAGGTGTTAAACAGTGTTTAGATTGTTCTCCTTCCTCTCTTTACATTGACTTGTTAAAAAGCAAGGTCAGATTTATATGATCAGTTCCTATTGGGAATATTTCAATACATGCTGGCACTGCAACAAGTCTGTTTTGAGTAATGTATTATACAGACAACATTAAGGTCTGAATAAATTATTTAGTGGTGATAGTGCTAGATGTTTTTCATTTCCAGTCTGTGGTATTAGTACTAAGCAACCAATACAACATTTGAAATCAAATAAACCTCTACAACCTCACAGGGATAGCATACATTTATTATGCCAAAGTCAGAGAAGAGTCTCATAATGATCTTTCAAAGGCTTGTCAGGGAGATTCTCCAACTTCTTTACCCAACAGCCTATGATGGGCATTTTTCTGAAACACTTCTGCTTAATTTGAGATATGATTGTTTGTGCCAGAGTGATTTGTGAAAAGTTGCCCTGATATAAAGACTTAAAGCAGCTCCTGATTTTCTGACACATTAGCCTGATACTTGTGTCTTCTAAACCACTAGGAATATCATGTGATGTAATAGATAAAAAGAATACTTCTAGTGAAGTTCAGCTCATTTTGAACTTTGTTAATTGGCTAAAGCACTGGCAGTCCTGGACCAGCTCCTCGATAAAAGATGTATTTTGACCCCATTCTGAGCAATCCATAGCTGAACTTAGTTAGCTCCTGAACTACATTCTTTTGAATTTTCAGTCTAATGTGAAGATACAATAGTCATGTAAAATTCTTCAACTTCGCTGCAGCAGAACTGCCTTTCCTGTATATTCTTTTTGGCATTATTATTCTTCGTATCAGGCAGATCATGGCTGGGAGTAAAATCTCAAGGACCACTTAATTTTTTGTGAAAATGCTCCAGTGATTGAAATATTTGAGAGAAACATCCCCTCTTCTTAGGGCAGCATTTTGGGAATGACTCCCTCCCCTCAGAACTAAATCCCTTTCATGGAAGAAGTTGAAAATCTTGCAATGAGCAGGTTGACAATGATCCAGTCATGAATGTGTCTTGAGACACATCATGTCCCTCTGTGCCAGATCAGGTGACAGAGGAAGGCTGCACACACATGCTCATGGAAACCCTCTGCGTCCTGTTCCAATACAGGTGCCAAGCATGAAAAATCAGGTTGACCTGATCAGCAGATCATTTCTGCAAACCAGCAAGCCTATTTTTGAAATCTCTCCTATATGATTATGTTGTCACCCCAAGAACTGTCACCCAAAGTTTGCATTTCAGCAGGTAACGGATGCATTCTGCGTGCTTTAAAATATTATAACGTAGGTTTCACACTATTGGATCTTTATATTATGAGAGGAGCTCTGACTTGAGGAGGAACACATTCTGGGAGAGATGTTAGTGGCCATTTCTATGGTGCTTTTGAGAGTAGGTAAGAGGGGAGTGAGCCAGAACAATCTGGTCAGTAGACAAAATAGCTCTAAGGAGGCATTTCAGAAAGAAGGCAGAGAGTCTGCGGATGTTGGCAACAGCTTCATCAAGTCAACAACCTACTATTAAGAGATGATAGCCCAGCCCAGCTTAAGTTGAAGGAGCAAAAGTGCCTTTCTGTGTTGTACAGCACTGTCAGAGTGTGCTTAAAGTTAGTGCACCTTTAGACTCAGCTGTATTCCCATAATTTTTACCTAGTTATTCTCCCTATTCCACTTCTAGCATCTGGTAATATGTTTTATGAAATTTGAGAATTGAATTACCTAAAGAAAACTATGTAAGGTTTGAAAACAAGGTATTCTTGTAGTTCAGTAGGTTGCGATTCAGGAGATCAAAACTCTGGTAATTTTTTCTCCTGTGTCGCGAATGGAGTGACTTGAAAGGAACTAAAGTGATTTTTTTTAAGGTGTTAAATAACATCTATTTTGAAATGAAGTAAAAAATTCCCTTATTCTGGGAAGACACGGGGTTTCTAATTAAACTTCTTGGGGCTACATTATAACAGTCTTTTTAACTACTATCTCACAGCTGGAACACACAACAGAAGTAAAACTAAAGATACCTGAACTCTTATACAGTTAAAGTACTTTCAGTTGCCTAAGTTCTCTTGATTTCATACTGCTGTGCTTGTGATTCTTTAAATTAGCTACAGCTGAGCTGGCTGCAGCTAATGGATAGTTGCTGTGAGGGTGGTTATTTCCTTAGTAGACCTGAAGTGAGATGGAGGATATTTCTATTTTCTGATTAGGTAAGGTAGTATTTATACATAGAACAAACAAATTGAATTAATTAAAAGTGTCTCCTTTCTTCTTATTTTTTTTCTTTCTCTTTTTTTCTGCACTAATTGTTATGTGAAACTGAGGTAATTATAGCATATGTCTATACTGCTGTAATGATAATTCTTACAGTTATTACGCAGGCTGGCTAGTTCACTATTCCTAATCCCCTGCACTCTGCACTTTACTCAACTACCTGAGTATTTGCCATGGGTTTTTGTTGTTGTTTGTTTGTTTGTTTGTTTTTAACAGATCAAGTGCATTTCTATGTAGCTGTTGTGTTAATTTTAGCAGTGCTTGAGCTGGCTACTTAGAAGTGATGTCTGTATGTCACAGTAATGCAGACATACTTTCTCTTATGCTCTGGAGCTCAGTGAAGAAGAAAGAAATATTTTCTCTAGGGTTTAAAAGGTATTTTAAAAATCTAAATAATGCAAAATTAAGAAGAGAGAAAGCTAATTCTGTTGGTTCTCAGTTCACCTCTTGTAAACACTTTTTTCACTGAGAGCATTTTTAAAGCAAGAAAGGCTATAAATATAATTTTGAGAAATATGTTTATTAAACAGGTGAGGGGAAGAGGAAATCAATCCAAAATGCATTCTGTCTTATTTCAAAAGTTGCTGTGGGAAGAATGTGCCAATGTATTTTGCCATGCTTTATGATGCATACATTTCCCTCTCTCTCGCTTTCTTTCCTCCCCATTTCTTTATGCTGTCTGTAAAGAGAAAAAATGATGGGCTGAGGGGAACTCTTAGATGGGTTTGAGCACCAAGTGGGACTTCTTAGTAAAGACTAGTCACTGCATGTTAATGGTGAACTCTGCCAGGGAAGGAAAATAGACAAACAGAAAGGTAGGAGTGTGAAAGGGTGTAGACTCTTCCTGGAGCTCAGATAGAAAAATAGGTATTTTGTCTGCCTTCTTCCTTTCTTCTTTTCTTGTCTGCAACCAGGAAATCTAGTCATAGGATTTTGCTGTTTCTCTAATCTAGATGACAAAATGTAGATCCGATTTATGAAAACCACCATATTTAGCTGGGTAGCTATTTACACCTGTGTTGCTGGATGTCTGTTAAAGATGCAAATCCAGCTAAATTAAATCTTTCTGATCTGAACTCAGGCAATATAAAATGTCCAGTTTTGAAGCTAATGAAGACAAAGGAAAATAGTACTAAAACCTGATCCTTAAAGAAGAAGAGAAAAAAGGCAGCAGCAGAAACCTTTATTAAGAAATGCCTATTACAGTCCCTCTTCCCAGCCTTCTGTTACACTTCTGCAGTATGAAAACCTGAAGATAATCTAGGAGGATATTATCCTGATTAATTCTGTAGCATTTTGTTTGGCCTTAGAAAGGCTAAGTGAATATGGCATGCAAACCGTTCATCAAGTCCAGTGTGAACACAAAAACACAGAGAAATTTTTCTGAACCTGTACTTAGACTGGTATGTATGATTGGTATGTGCTCAAATGATGTTAATCAGCTAGGCAATTTGAGATACATTTTTTTCATTTCTGAACCTTGATTGTACAAGCATAGCTGGTGCAGGCAGAACAGAATGGAAACATGTGTAAAGGGAAAGATGACTTGTTGCTAATTCCCCAGAACGAATGTATGTTGCTCCTTGATCATCAAGAGTGAGAGATGAGAGGATGATTATTTTAAGAATGATATTTGCCCTTTTATTGACTCTGAATTCAGATGAGTTAGATTAAATATATAGCTTATCATCATGTCCATATGTAGGATTCATGAATGTTGCTAGGGGGTATGTAGCATAGTGACTGATAGAGGAGTGTTGTCAAGCTGTGCATTTCTAATTCTACCAAGATTGTTTCCTCTCAGAGCCAATTACTCTACGGAAAATTCAGGTATGAGCAGAAGCTCTATGAGCTCACATCAGTGCTCCTTGAGGGCTAGGAACTGGTGTGCAGCAGTTTTTCTAGCAGTTAGCAACTGTTTAGTTTTTCATATTTTTTCTAGTAGCAACATGAAATTAAAGGTTAGTGTTTGTGTGGTTGGTACACCAACTCCTGTGCATTTTGAGGGATGTAAATTGTCTTGGCAGGTTTTGGATACTCAGCAGGAATCATGCATTTGTAAGTAAGAGGCAGTACACCATATGAAATAATGGTCATGGATCCTCTTTGAGAAATTTTTGAGGAATTTACTTTAGAGAAAGGGAAAGAAAAATCACGGGTGTCACTGAGTTTTGATGCATATAGTTCTAAGTTTTTTGGTTGTTATTTGAAACAGCCCTTAAATAATAATGAAGGCATTTCTAACTTTTCAGCTGAACACTGTTTTTTGGGGGGCAATACTGATGGTGTTGCTATTGTAACCAATACTGGTATTAAGTATTTATCCCTGCATATGTAGAAACGTGTGTGAAATTGTGAAGCAGAACTTGACTGAAAAGCTCTAGGATTTTAAAATACAGGAGGCCTCAAAATTTGTTTACATATTTATCAAATTAGCAACAGCTACCTGAAGACTGCACATATAGTATGAAAGCCAAAAGGCACAGTCCACTGAGAAACGATCCAGCAGTAACCAAATGAGAACTCGGTTTTCCTGCCCCAGTGTGGCTCCTCTCCACAGGCTGCAGGGAAATGGCTGCTCCAGCAACGTCTCTGCCCTGGTGCCTGCACTGCCTCCTCACCTCCTTCTTCTTTGGCCTTGCCGTTCGCAGGGCTGTCTCTCGCACCTTTTTCCTTGCTACCAGGTAGCATTTTGCCCTTACTTGAACACATTTTTCCAGAGGCTCCCCGAGACTGGCTGACAGGCTCAGCTGTGCCCTGTGGTGGGGCTGGTTGGAACCGGCTGGAACCAGCCCATCCACACAGAGGCCTCAGCAGGCCTGGGGCATGGACACCCTGCACAGCTTGTGTAAGGCACGTGGTGGGATGTCATCTGGGATGAGACTGAGGAGGTAAAATCTTGAAATGAGAAGTGTAAACTGAGATAATAATTGGCTAGAGGACAGAAGATGAAAACAATACTGGAAGCAGTAGTAGCAAGTTGTTTAAGAATGTGGTTTGCTCTAGCTCTCCTGATGCAAAACATACCAGTGTAGGTGACGTTTGCTGGGATAAAAAATAAGAAGACATTGTCATTGCAGCTTGGAGGAAAACTGGTTTACTTTGGGGGCAGCAGTAACAGACACAGAATTTAAATCCAGTAGTATGAAATATGGGGCATATAATCAAGGAATCAGAAGATTTCTGCTGTGAGTTTGAAGCTCATCAGCTGGACACACAAAATGAGACCTGGGCATATGGGCTGGTGCAAGGGTGACTGCTAGCCATGAGTGCAACTTGCCCACAGAATGCAATTGGTAAAATATTTCCTATAGACAGGGAAGTGTTAAAATGACATTGAGTTGGAGTACAGTGTTTAAAATTTGGTTTTTCATATTAAATAAATGGGAGGAAAAAAAGGATGGTCAGATGCTGTACAATAGCAATTAACATAATGGGTAACCTGTTATGCAAATAAGTCTAAAATGCCTTTAATCATTGGGCCTGCATGAGAAAGGATCTGAATTTATAACTACTTGTTATAAATGCATTAAGAATAAATATTGGGAAAGGGAGAACTGTTTAACCTAAAGGAAAATGTTGGTAAAAGAACCGAAAGGTACCACTTGGCCATGATTAAACAGGATTTTGACCTACCTACTGTAGGATCTTGAGTCACCTTTCAATAGTTTAATGGGGGCAGGAGAACTGACTTATTTTAAGCCAGAGTGGTGTCAGTTTACAAAGACTATAACAATGGGGATAATTGCAATAGCAAAGGATTTTCTTGGAATTTCTTTTGCAGACATGTAACTGTTTCCTCAAATCTTGAGGTGTCTCTTCCTCTATAAAAGGATACATCAAAGTCAAGACTTTCCACCTCCTTTTATGAAACTGAAGTCTAGCCTTAAAGTATTAAATGTTGGGGGATAATAGTGGGTAGCATCTTTGGGAGCAGAGAGAGGCCATAAATAATCATTACTGCCATGTGAAGCGCAAAGGACTTGAGAAAGAAGAGTGAAATTAAATATTTGCGCTTTTTTCCTTCAAAACTGCTAATGTTGACATTTGACTTAAGGTAGGAGAAGGGCTATGAGCAAAATGTAATAATTATAAGCAACAGCAAAATATATTTCATTGCAGAATAATGTTGAATGTGGGTTGTCTGATAACATGTTAATGGTACTTTAACTACCAAGAATCACTAAGACTGGCACTTGATGTTATTTTTAAAGAGGAAAGTATGGCATAATTGAGTTTTGAAGTTTGATTGTTGCAGAAATCATACATGTTCTTCTTTTCTCACAGTAGCTAGTGCCAGTCAGTATTGTACTTAGCTTGTAATAAAGCAAAGGCATACATCTTATTAACTTTGCACTGTAATGCTTCAGTTACCTGTACTAAAGTCATGTTGTGCTCTATGTAGAGAACCTCTTTCAGAATAAATCTTATTTTTTTTCTTTTTCTGACAGTTATTTAAAAAATGTATATCCAGGAATATGTTATTAATCAAAATGTTGTGTGTAATTACAATACTTGGAAGCAATTTGTCGAGAAAAACACACAAGCTGTGAAGTATTTGCATGTACACAGGTTGACATTCTTTTAGTGTTCTGTGCTTCAAATCATTTATGAAAACAGTTCCACTTAAAATTAAAAGAGAAGGTATGGCTGTTCTTAGCTGGGATATGAAAATATCTGAGTAAGGTGGAGTTAATGCAGACATATTTTTTGCTGAAAATTCTGAAATTTTTCAACCTTTTATGCTTCTGTATCCTGGCTGACTTTAAGTTTAAAAGAACTTTGACTATTTCATTAAAAACTTCCATTTTTATTATTGGGAATGAAAATCAATTAAGGGCAGAAATGCAGCTGCGATGTATATATTGAACACTTTCTAGGCAACTCAAAGTAGATCTGCCAAAACTAAATATCTATATATTCTGCCTTGAAAACAGTTCTTCAGAGAATGGGATGTCATCTCCTAGTCCTTTGTAATATATATATTGAGAAAAAGCCAGTGTATCCAGCCACATTTAAAAGAATTCTGAAAATCACTGTGATTTCAGAATTCAAATTAGGAAGAAAAAAAGAGTGTAGTCAACAAAGCCATTCAGTGTTTGTTTCCTGAAGAAAGTGGTAGCAATGCACAAGTAGTTTATATCAAGGAAGTCTGAGCTTTGCACTGTTTGAACCTGGGCCCTGGCTCTGCTTCTGGGCTCCATCCACTGACTCTCAGCATCTGCCTCTGCCCCTGGCTCAACATCCAAACCAGCATACCCTATGTCATGACTACATGACCAGGCTTAGAAATGAATTCTTGAAACATCTCTACGGATTTTAGAACAGGATACATGTTTTAACAGTGAAGCATTTGCATACTTGCTCCTCTCCCCGCCCCCCCGCTTGTCTGGATGTACTTGATAAATGACAGATTCTCTCAGTTGATATTCATGTGGTACTCCAAAATAATTCTGCAGACATGGTAAAAGCTTTTAGAGACTGTAAAACTGATTATCTCTTCTGTAGTCTTTTCATCTTCAAAGCACTTACCAACATTAACTAATTAATCCTCACAGCTTCCCTCTGAGTTAGATATCATTGCCATTATACAGATGAAGGAATTGAAGCAAACACTTTCTGACTAGCTCATGATCACCAAGACAGTTAGTGACAGAGATGGAATTAGAATGCACAGTCTTGTACTTCCAGGTTCTCTGCTTGAACCACCATGCCGTTCATCTTTTGACAAATGTACATATAGGTATTGGTGCCCTCACTATGGCTGAGGGCTGAGTTTCTGCTTCGATGGGAAAACTGTTTGTAGTCAGACAGACAATTATCTTTTTAAACCTCTCTTCTGCAGCTTTTTCCTGAATGGTCTAGAATGCAAGCACAAATGGGTGCCCCAGAAACAATTTACTTTGGATGAAGCTATAGCTAGTTTTAAAATGCTTCAGGTATTTACTAAAAATGTTAAACTCCATTCTGCTTTCTATGGGTTAAATTCCTTAGTGGGCTAACACAGTGGGTATCCCAGGCCTGTTCTTTGCGGACTTCAGATGCATTAGATGAGCTCCTGGCTGCACTCCATTACAAGGCAGTCTAATGATGACATGAGGAAAGACAAGAATGGGGGGGCACCCAAATTGTAGTTGAGTGCTATGACAGTATTTTCAAATCAGATGATGTAAACTTTCTGCAAAAGCTCATGTGCTATTTTTCCCAGTAAAATAGACACCTCCAAAAAAAAAAAAAGTTTCACTGAAAATTCTCTTCTCTAATCACTAAAATTTCTATTAAAACTAAATTTTTGTAGAGCCTTGAGAAAAGGCCTACTAGATCTAATAGAATCTAGGTAGCCATGTCTTTTATGACAAGGCTTGGGTTTATAGGCAATAGTGGAGAACAGGGGAGGTTATCGTTTCTGATTTTTCACGTTTTTATGAGTGATGATATCAGTGATACTTAAACTGAATGAGGAGGATCACAATGTGAACTTTAAGGCAACTAGCAAGTGTGATGCTGAGCGTAGGTCAGTTGATAATGAACACAAAAATTACTAGTACAGAAAGCATAAATAAAGCATGAAGTAATGATGACTGCCCAAATGTGCCTGGAAAATCCATACAGAAAATACTCCTGGTTAAAAAGTGGAAGAGTCCCAATTTGCTAATTGTCAAACTCCCACACTGGCTAATGCTGCTGGCACCCAGAGTAAAAATATATTGTCTTAAGCAGAAACTACCATTTGATGTAAAACTTATTCTGTTGAGTAGAGGATGTACAATGAGACTGGGAGCCCGTTTTCTTTAAAATCTGGGTTTGCCTCTTGGCAAATCAATGCTCCGCAATGTGAAAGAGCATTGAGATTTAAACTAGTGCAGTGGCACAGGCTGTGTGCCCTACAGGATGTGGAAAGACCTAGAAAGCTGTATGTCATGGTTTAACCCCAGCCAGCAACTAAACGCCACACAGTTGCTCACTCACTCCCCCTCCCCACCCCCAGTGGAATGGGGGAGAAAATTGGGAAAAAGAAGTAGAACTTGTGGGTTGAGATAAGTATGGTTTAATAGAACAGAAAAGAAGAAACTAATAATGATAATAATAACACTAATAAAATGACAATAGTAATAACAAAAAGATTGGAATGTACAAATGATGTACAGTGCAATTGCTCACCACCTGCTGATTGACACCCAGTTAGTCCCTGAGCGGCAATCCCCACCCCCACCCCACCCAGTTATTTCCTGAATGTGACATCCCATGGTATGGAATACCTCGTTGGCCAATTTGGGTCAGCTGCCCTGGCTGTGTTCCCTCCCAACCTCTTGTGCCCCTCCAGCTTTCCCACTGGCTGGGCATGAGAAGCTGAAAAATCCTTGACTTAGTCTAAACATTACTTAGCAGCAACTGAAAACATCAGTG
>JANZLQ010000044.1:5896066-5911948 GCA_026212715.1 Elanus axillaris | reverse complement strand
AAAAATCCTTGACTTAGTCTAAACATTACTTAGCAGCAACTGAAAACATCAGCATTTTATCAACATTCTTCTCATACTGAACTCAAAACACAGCACTGTACCAGCTACTAGGAAGACACTTAACTCCATCCTAGCTGAAACCAGGACACTGCCATACAGGCCTTAGTATGACTTTTTTTTTTTTCCCTCCCCTTTAAACACTCAAATCAAAATGCATAAAAAACTTTAGATCTCCAGATCTGTCTCTTAGAATATAAAACAGTAAATTTAAATCCTTAAATTTGAGGTACTTCAGGTATCAGAAAGAGACTTCAAAATGTTTCTGCTCCTTCCTCACATGTCTATACAAGGTTGGTTTCCTCCACTAAATTGAAAGTACAGTCTATTACTTACATATTGTGTAACAGTGGACAAAAGATGTAAATGTAAATCTCACAGATTTTACCTGTATTGGAGTAGGAAAGCAATGAAGGCAAAAGGTTTGTTTATTTTTGATAAGTGGTCCAAAAATTATTACAAAATGGTAGGCTTTGGAAGTTATGGTATAACTAAGTTTGTTGAAAGATAAAACTTTTCTGTAGGTTCACTGGGGACTGACTGCAGATCTCATAATTGAAGAGCAAGCAATCATGATGTTTAGGCAAGAAGCAGAAATTGGAAAACAAGCCTTGTTCCTCTAGTCTGAATGCAGTGGTCAGCTTATCAAAATACTTAGTACCATAGAATTGATTGTTAAAAATCACTGATTTATCCTGTTGCTGTAATGAAACAAACTACACATTGGAAAGCTTATGTTTTAAAAGTCCAGAAGGCAGTTTTCAGGTGTGGTTGAAGACTCTGCCATATCCTTCAGTGATGTGTTTTTTAACCATCTCTGAGGCTGATGAGCACTTGGCTTGTGTTTCTTTGATGTTCATGGGAGTATTTGCCATTTGAGGAAACTGTTTGCCATGAGAACAGCTATTTAGCTGTCTGTGAGGAGCAACTACAGGGATTGGTGAGCAGATGTTGGAACTGTTGGTGCTGTGACTTTAGCTCTTTCTGGTCACCAGCTGTAGAGTGCGATGGCTGGGGCCATAAGTATTCCACACCGGGGTGAGAGGAATCACTTTGCCACTTTGCTTTTCTGTGAGTATAGAAAGCTGCTAAGCTGCTCTGAGAAGTAAGGCAGGGTTGGGACTCTGGTTCTGTCAATAAATAGTGCTCAAAGTTCAGCAGACATGCTCTTAAAAAAATTTAGGAAGTATAAAATTAATATTTAACCAGATTATTACATTTTGTCTGCTTCATTAATTTTTTATTAATTTATGAAAATGCTGTTGATGGAAATAATATTGGCAGGGTGTGTTGTTTTGGTTTGGTTGTAGTTTTTTTTTAAATATCTTCTGGTAAATGGAAACTTATCTTCCTTATGAACACAAACCATCTAACAAGCCATATTGGGCAAATGCTCTAATAAGACAATAATTATTAGGGCATGATGCATTAATGTTTTATGTTGTCATGACTCAGCTTTAAGAGATTAATAATGGAGATGTGAGGGGAATGCTGTCTTAAGTGTTTATGTAACTATTAAGACATACTATAGGAAAGGAAATTACTTTCAGGTAGTTACCCTTTTTGTTTGTAAGAGAGTATTCTGAAGGAAATGTTCTTTCCATTTTCTTCCAATAATTCTTAAGCAGTTCCACTGAAATGAAGTGATAGGAGCAACTCTTCCATGACTGCAAATCCACGAGAAACTATTATCACTGTTCCTAAAAATTACAATTCCAAAATCACTTGAGCTGCAACTCTTTGGCCCCAGATTATTGGGGAGCAAGAATTCCAGAACCTTAATTCATTTTGCAAATTTCACAGATGTTCCATCTATGTCTTAGTCAAATCCTAATGCCTCAGAACTCTGACATGATTTGACCTGTACATTTGGATTTGACCAGTACATTAGAATTGGCAAAGCCACTTCTAAATAAGAAGTTGTCCTTTCAAAAGGCAGAAGAGAATGCTTGGAAAATTTGGAGGTAGTATTTATTCACAATGACAGACTGAACAAATGTAGTAAGGCAAAAGAAAAGCAATAATTTTTGTGGAAATAAGCAGAGCATACAGCATGGTGGAGTTTTGTACCTCTTTAGCTAGTTGTGGGCATAGCAAAACCATTCTGATGTCAGATATTTTTTCCTATCTTTTTTCCATCTTAAGCGGTTGCTGAGTATCCTTTCTTTAAGAAGTTCCTGAAACAAAAGTGCCTTTTGTAGGAGACAAAAATTCTTTGCTGTGTATTAGAAACCAAAACATCTCTTAAAAGTGGTGGTGTGTCATTTTGATGCTGTAGGTAGAATGAAAATGTGGTAGTCATGTTTTTATAGAGTATTTCTGTCTGGCCCTCTTTTGTCACAGAGTATATGTATCTATATGCAGTCTTCACGTGGCTCTGTTCTTCTGTGTTGAATTTTTGTTCTCCACCTGTTCTCTTAATCATATATCATATATATATATATATATCTATATATCATTATCTTATATTCTGATCAGAACCTGAACCCAGTAGCAGTTGAGTTGGGCTTTTAAGATCATGAAGTGAGATAGAATTACACAATGCAAGTTCACCTATGCAAGATACCTCCTACTACCAGCATACCACGAGCTTGATCAAACTTGCAAACTCATGTGTGTTTTCCTCCTGCTTTTAAGTGCCTGCACGCATACTGTTAATACTCATACCTAATGTGTGAAACACACAGCTGTTTATCACAGCCCAGCAGGCAGGATACAGATATTTTCAAACAGCACTACTGTATCCTTATCTCAATAGTGCTAATACTATCCCCTGCCAAAACAGACATGATATATTGAAGTATTTGTAACCGTTACAGGATCTCTGCATATTCCTTGAATTTAGCCTGCAGCAAGTCTGTCATCCATGGTGATCCTGATGTTGCAGCTGATGTTGCAAGAAGCAGCTTAAAAATATTGTCAGAGCACTGGTGCTGACTTAAAAGCAGTATAGCCTCTACTGACCTGTGAATTGATACATGTCTGTTAAGCTAGACTGCCTGATTTTCCACCTTCTCTACCACTTACTTATATTGATAGTAGTTCCCTTTCATGTTTGTAACCCTCAGTCAGGTAGAGATGGGGTTCAGATCATAGCCACAAGCTAGCTAGAATCATAGTTAGGGGCCAAAACACCTAATTTTAAAGCTTAACAGTCATTAATGGAATAGGTTCAAATCCACCAAAGTCTGTTTGAGTTTCAGGAAGACTTCCTTTATTTTTGCTGACTGGATTAAACCTGACACCATAACATAGGAAAAGGACAAGTCCGATACTGCAAACCATTTTCTATTTTATTATCTACAGTATTTGCATACTGCTGTGCTTAGTTACACCACAATTGTGCAGAGATCCAATCTTTGCAATGTAATGACTTCCCAATGGTCTGTCTTTAAATGATAAATTAAAATATTATGGTGCCTTCCAGCTGTATATATGACAAAGTTTATTGCCACCCGAACCTGCTTTTTATTCCATAGGTGGGTGGGAGGTGTAGAAAGAAGGTCAAAAATGTCCATGTTACACTCTTTTCTAATCTGTCCTTGTATGGTTACATTATTTGGATATATTTCCAATGTTGTTCAACCTCCCTGAAATAAATCTTCCTGATATTCAAAAGGGAAAAGTGGCTGTATGGGGTTAATCTCAGGATTTTACAATAGAGTTTAGATCAAATCAAAACCCTTGGCTATTGGTGAACCACAGGTTCTTCTTGATCATGTAAGTCCCTCCATCACCCACTCCAGCATGGCACTTTTGAAATGCAGAAATCTGTCACTTCTGAGATAAACCCACTAATCCACCTCTCTCCTTGGCACGTTCTCTGTTCAGTGGGCAGATTTCTTCTATGGATATTTTCTATCACTTTTGCCAGTGCTACCTCTGTGTCATAAGCTGATGGCTTTAACTAGTGATTTTCTGGTTTTCAGATTCAACAGAGAAATCCAAACACCTCTCTGTGAAGTGTTTTCAGAGTTTATCCCCTGCTGAAAGTCTTCTCTAAGGTAATGGTTACGAATGACATCAGGCGTATTGTAAACAAAATTTCTGAAAAATGTTTCTTGCTCATCCAAAGAGCTTGTGAATTCTATAGCCTCATTATTCCTTCCAACACCAGCAGCAGCCTCTGTCAGTCTTGCTGGTTAAATATCCATACAAGTTTTTGTTCTGGTTATTTTTGGTTAATTTTTTTAGTCATACTTCCATGCTGTTGTCCAAATTTTGCAGTTTCATATCCCTGCTTGTGCTACCTTTTCCTTTTTTTGCAGTCATCTGACCTCAATGTCCTGCTTGAATTTTTCTCTCTGTCCTCTCTGAGAAGTGACCTTGATTAGTGCCTTTAGCTGTTCTTTTGCCATTTCTACTTGACTATTTAGTTTACTTCTGTTAAGAATATTTTTGGTGTTCATTGTGTGTATGGTCATGCTAATGAGCTTGTGCACTTTATTTCTGAAATAACTCTCAGTCTAGTTTCGGTGTGGTTTGTATATAAGCTCATTGTTCATGTGAGTTTCAAAAGGTTTTCTAGTGTAATGGTTACTTTGGGGTTCCCTGGTGGAACGTTTGTGTATTCAAATCCTCAAGATTGTGCCTGTGTATATACATGTAAATGCATCTGAATACACATTTATATAAGTATATAAAATATATATGCATGTGTATGTATATATATATGTATATACACTTGCAACTTCTGTTACTATACTTAAAACAACCTATATATTTATGTATGCCTAAATCACTAAGTGAGATTCTTTTTTGAGAAGAGAGGACACTCTGATGACTATAAGGTCCTTATAATCTGTTGGTCTTCTTCCTGAGCTGTGTTGATAGTTTTGTGCTTTGTAGAATAAACAACATCTATTATATTATAGCACAGGCTGTAGTCATGGGTTTTTTTAGATTCCTACTGACACTCTTGTAGCAGTCTGTTTCCTTCTTCTTAGGCTTCTTTTATAAAGAAGTCTTATCATTTGGGAAAATAAAAACAGGTATGTTATTCACAGTGTTTTGGCACCTTGTTGAAAATTAAAGACATGGACATAATCATGAGTCTTTTCAAGTACTTGTATTGAGTTCTATTATTGTATTGTTTAGATTAGGATGCAGCAAGATAGTAAATTGCTTAACCGTGTGTCACTGTTTTATATTCACTGTTGTAAAGAAATACTGAGGAGGGTTTCTCTCCATTTCCATGTGCTACCCAAGCACTTTCTTTTTCCTCTAGGTGTTTAGTGGTGTGTTTTACAATATGGTTCTTTTTCACAGCAAAAAAAAAAATCTTGTCAGCAGACAATTACGGTACACATAAACTGGTGACGTGAAGAATTGAATCTGTCTATAGCTTCCCTTTCCACTTTCAAGTCAGATGTACTGAAAGACCTATTTCTGAGGTTTGAGATTCAATGTAGTAACACCTAAGAATGCTACTTCCATGATTTCACTGTTTGCTTGGTTTCGGGGAGACAAGTTTGATAGTTACAGTTGATCACAGGATTGCTCATACATGCAGGTTATGGTAGAACTGCTAGATGAAAAACCTGCAGCCTGTATATGGTACAGCCAGGCAAAAAATTGTGTTAGAGGACTGAAAAATTTAGGCAGTGATTATTCTGGAAAACATAATAGTAGTCAACTTAGAGAAAGTCAACCCACTTGTCAGGGGGAAGATTTGGTCAGAAACCTGGAGAAACACAGAGTTATACTAATTGACAATGGAAAATCATAATCCTCCTCTGTCACCTGCCTTTTTTTTCATCTTGTCATTGTATGTCCTCCTGTTGGTTTCCCTTGATGACTGCTAGCCTCTGCAGTCCCAAAGCCTCTGGAATGCGTTATGCTAATCCACCATAACCCATGAGCAAGTTGTTGGATCTGATCTCTGACTTTCTTAGCAGCAACACCTGAAAGGTCATCAGTCTCTAAGCAGGTTTCAAATATTCAGGTGGACTTTTCAGCTATGAACTTAGGTTTTGTGCATACATTAATTATTCAGCACTGTGATAACTAGGGGAGAAAAACAACTTGAAATTTGACATTTTGTATCATAGGCCATCCCTTAAATTGTATTAATTATATTAATTCCTTCAGATCCTTAAATGAATTGGTCAGATTCCTCAAGAAGACAAGAATTTGGAATAAATAGTTCTACTAGTAGGTTTTAAATCATAAATATGTTAAAAGAAAGTGAATGCAATCCAGAGGATATGCCCCAAACAACAGGATGAGAATATATATTAGTGATACACAAGGGATTTTTTTTTGCATACTAAGTGTGTTAATACACTAAGTGTGTTAATACAGTTTCTCATGAGATGGTAATTACATTTAAGGAAAATGTAAGGTAAATTTCAGTAATTCAAAGCTGTGTTCTCTATGTTTGTTTCTTGAGAGTCAGGTAATTGAAGAGCTCAGGGTTTATGCAGAATTGTCACTTCATACCTTTCTTCTGCATGGAAATTCTTTGTTTGCATCTTTAATATCCCTAAATGTGACCAACACAGTTTAGAACTGATGCCTTAATTTCAATCCTAGAGTTATTTACGTTGTTTAGGTCCACAAGCAACCTTGGAGGGCAACTGAGGAAGGGATTTGGTAGACAGATTCTTTTGTCTCTAAAAGTTTCCACTGCTTCTGTCTCACTTTTCTGCCTTGTATAATGTATAAAAGAACACTTCAAAAAGCTGCATATTTATGGAATTGCTTTAAAAGCTTAAAGTATATTGTTTTGAAAACTATCGTACAATGGAAGAAAATATTTTAAATATGAATGCAAACATTGATTCAGTACCTGGAGGAATTATAAGCCTGGATTTTGCTAGTCATGAAGGAAAAAGCAAAGCTGCTGTAATGGCTGGTGTACTGTGACAACACTGGATGGAAAGAATAAAGAATTATTGAAGTAATTCGGACTTCTCTATGGCAATAGACATTTACTCATCAGTGGTGTTTGGGTTCTTTTTTTTTGGTTTTGTGGGGGTTTTTTCCAGCATTGTCAAATAGAGCATTTTACAATAATCTTCAGCTAACAGCATGTAGATTCTGTGGTAAAGTGTCTGGGTTCCCCCCCCCCAAGCTTTTCTTTTTCTTTTCTCTTCCCCCCGCCCCCCCCTTTTCCTGTCTATAAGTCTTTGAGAAAATATCTTATTTCTGTTTGACTCCTGTAAGCGTACTACGATTGGAGCAAGGCATCGACTTTCAAGAAATTTTGATGAGAATACTTCACAGCCAGCTTACAAATATTTCTAACCTTGAGGTTGTCTTTGATCCTAAATCAGCTTTCAATTACCATTTTAGTTACACTGGAATAAAATTATTTTATCATTTCCAGAATACAGCAAACTCAGGAGGATGCAGTTATTTTAAGGCTTCAGTTACTAATTATAGCTAACTTGTTACCGTAGACTGTTGCTGGCCTTCCAGAATACTTGCTTATATAGAATTCCTCAGCTAGTGGATTAATTTCCTGAAGTTTTACACGGACCATTGCACAAGTGCTGAGATAGTCACAGTATTATTTATCAGAAAAGTTTGGATTACTTTTCTAAATTCTATTCCATTCTTATACAAGAGAGAGCAAAACCCCATGAATCCTGAGATATTTGTTTAATATTATAATGAATCTTAGATCAAATTTTGGATTTATTCTTTGTCTTTCAGGGTTGTGATATGCCTTGAAATTCTCAAACGTGCTGGGTGTGTTTTTTAGCAGCAATGTTTGGAATATGTACAGTCAGTGTCATGTTTTATGACTTCTGTAACCTCACTTGCATATGATGTTAAATACATCAAAAAACTCTGGTTGAATTAGGCAGGCAAGTTATAAAAGGGTATCAGCGTGAAACTGTCATATAAAAGACCTCCATCCAACTCACTTGCCAGACACACATTTTGCTCTTGTAATCTTCAAGAAAATCTTTGATGCATTAAGAATACTGTGTATCTTTTATTTGACACAAATTTTTGTACATCAGTATGATTCAGTCTTTATCAAAATGTGCATATTCATTAAAAAATTAAGAAATATAAATTGTAATTGAAGAATCAAGTGATCAGCACCATCTATTTCTTATGTATTTCTCTTTTTTCTTTTTTCCTTTTTTTTCTTCTTTTTTTTTTTTTCTCCCAAGTGTCTTCTGTGCTCTGATTTTACAATATGTTTGGATGAATGTTTGAGAACAGGAGAAATTCAAATGCAATTGATCCCTAAACTTCTCTTATTTACCTTTCTGGTAAAAAAAAATCCCCCAAAACAACAAAAAAGGGAAACTAGATAAATCTTTCCTCTATACAAAGTGTTTGCCTCATTCCTAGCACTGTGATGTAAAGAATAGAGAATAAAGTTGGTATTACACATACACTTGTAAATTAATAGCAGGTTTCTCCTGAGGATAGAAAAGCAAAGAAAAAATTGAATTCTTGTATGGTGGGCAAGAGACCTGAAACAAGTCTGACTATGTTACTTAGTTACTGCTCCCTGGAAGGAAGCAAACTGTCTATGCAATTGTAACTTGCAGCCAGAATAGAATGTTCTAATTTTGGAGAAGCTTATCAATCATTTTTGAATCTCTGTTTTTGGATTAGATAGTGCTTTACTTGTTTTGCTGTTTAGCATGTTCTAGCATTGGTTCTTTCTTTAGTAACATGTGACTATGTATCTGTGTCATGCTTTTTAATAATTCCTAAAGTTTAGTTATTTAATACTGTCAGATTTTCCTCTTCATAAATGTTATTTGAAGGGGGACGTGGGGGGGGAGTTATTTAGCCACCTGATATTCCTGTTGCTTTGTAAGTAAACAACAAAAAATCCAACTTGATATTTTAACTTCCCCATATGATTAACCTTTTCATCAGATGACTAATAAAAATCTAAATGAAATAGTTGTTCTCTCCAGTATAACATCCTGTATTGAATGCCAAATCTATCCTTGTGCCAACATCTTCAACAAAATGGATGGGGTCTGCCAGTGTAGCTGTGTAATAAGCGCTGATAATAGTTTTTGCCATTTTGCCAGTGGACATCTTCAAAAAGTTTTTGAGAAGTAGAATCTCTCTGTGACTCCTGTACCAAAGTCTGCAATGATTATTATAACAAGTACACCATTAAGAGACAGTACTGTCACATTAATATGGAGGCTCAAAACTGTTCACTTTTATCCCTAAATTGTTTTCTGGTGCAATAGTGAGGTATCTTTTCATGTCAGTAGTACAGGAACTTTATGGATAGATCAAAGGTTGCATTCTCTTAATACTAGTCTCTGTTTTAAGTATAAAGAGAAGAGGCCTGAAGTAGAATATGAAAGCACTGTGATGGTACTGTAAGCTCTCAAGGTGTTAATCAGAAAATGCCAGCAGAAATCTTGAAGGAGCAAATTGCAAATAAATAGGGAGATAGTTGTGTAGAAGTGCCAGAGTATTCTGGAATTTTTACTTTTTAGTCCAAGGTAAGTGCAGAGACTTGCTTTGGAAGATAATCTGCTAGTTTTTAATGAAATACCAAGTTATGAGAAAAGATGGATGGGGAAGATTTTGAGGAAAGGTCTTGGAGCAATATTGTTTTTCCTGTTATGTTGGATTAGTAGCTGCACAACATCTGCATTTTGACTGCAAATTACTGAAGGTACCCATTGCTTACCTACCATTTTAGCAAATATGTGTGATAGTGAGACTGAGTGCTAGGCAAAAACATGAATAAAAATGATGCTTAGTTGCACAGCATCATTTGTGGGCATTTTTTGCATACAGTGTGCATGTGCATTCATGAACATGTATGTGTACAGAAGTGTATGGACATACACATTTCTAAATCCAGGCATCAGCTTTCTGGTACTAGGAAAGAACATGTGCATTAAATAAGAAGGAAAAGCATTACATTTTTATGTAATATTTAAGATTATTTGCATTTTAGTTCTTTTTACAAAGCGGGAACTTTCCCTAGTGATGTTTAAGTATTTGGATACAACTCTCTTCATAGGTAAAAAACTCATCACTTTCTACGAAGTGAAGAGTAAACTATGTTGTAATTCTTTGCTCCAAAATCTCCTACATATAGCTTAGCTGCAAGGTTGGTTGTACCTTGTGTTCTTTAGGGATTGTTTACACAAATAGTTTGTACACTTACCTGTTTATAAATATGATTTGTGCAAACAATGAAATAAATATTTAATCCCTTTACAGTACTACTATTTCTGTTTGCCTTAGTAAAAGAATATTTAATGCATAAATATCCTTCAGATAATGCAGAATAAACTTTATACCTGCAAAATTTCAGTTTCCGATTAATACCCTACAGTCAGTACAGGGCGATGTTTATTTTAGGTGTCTAAAACTATAGATTGTTGCTGCTGGATAGTTACACCTTGGCCAAAAATGAATGAAAAAGTGACATATGACTGATGCTCCTTTGTGCAGATTATCAGTGATTGTCAGTGAAAGAAACTATAAGAAACACAGAAATATACCCCAGAGTTGTTGCAAAGTCATCAGGTATTTTGTGAGGATCTTGTGATTTATCCAAGAGACACTGTATTACAGTGCACTGGGTCTTTGAGAGACGGCTCATCATAATCTCTGGGGCCATGACCTAACAGATTAAATAGAGCGATGAGTTTGTATTGTCAGAGCAATTCTGTCTAGAGGACAAAACATTTCATTTAGGGGATAGATTGATGGGATTAAAGCTTTAAATTGATTTACTTTACACACAAATTTGCTGTAAGTTGGTTTTTATTAAACCAGCCACTGGATTGTTAAGGGAATTATTTTAGGACAGATGAGTTCATTTAAATGAAGAGTGAAGGATCAAAAACCTCAGAATTCATTAGTAAACTCAGACCCTGCCATTCCTTTGCTCAAATGCAACATAATATTTTCTTATTTTATGTTTAACTTGCAGACTATTTGGAAGAACTGGAGGCATATAATCCTGTCTCTTTATTCCTTTTCAGCACTAAATAAACTTGGAATGCCACAAGGTATCTGAATAATCATAAATTCAAATAATTCTTAAGGTGGACAGAGATGCTGTTTTCTTTAACCACTTTTGAAAAATGGCACAAATAAATAGTATCTATTATTTGTGATTCCTTGATTTGTTGTAGCTACATTACTCTTGAGAATAAACAGAGAAATATGCTATGAAAGCATATATTCTTTTCACAAATGCACTGCTTCCCTCTAAGAGAATTACCTAAATGTTTAAATAAACAGTTTACAGTGAGAGTCTTTTCATTGTCTTTCCCTTTCCTTGTACTGCTCAGCAGGTGTTTAAATGTTTGGGGTTTGGTGGGTTTTTTTTCCATTTCAAAATACCAGTGTGAAGGAATACCAATAAATGTGTTTTAGATAATCCAAAATTCCCTTTGCTCAGCTTCTTAGTTTACAGTTATTTGTGTGAGTTAGAAATCTATTACCGTGTGTTCATCTTCAACCTGAATCTATTCACCAAGCATCAAAACTCATCAGTGAGATGGAATAATGCCATTTAATTAGTCTTTGATATACAGTTAAATTAGGTCTTAATAAGGGGTAGTGCATCCTAAAATCAATTATCTCAGTCTTCTTAATAAGAGCAACTAATTAGTAGGTGAATCGCCACAGTTCCCCTTTTATCCTACAGTTTTTAGAGTCTTGTGGAGGAGATTATGCTGAGGAAATTACTCCCCAATAGCTCAGAGAAATTTTAGGGCATACCTCAGAAAATGCTTTGCCAAGCAAACTTCTGTACTGAAAAGAAATAAAAGAGAAATAGGGGAGGAAAAAAAAAGTCGTCTTATCAAAAAAGCTTAATTTCTGGATAATTTTTCCCAAATTCATTGTGTCACGTCACCTACCTGACAAAAGGAAACAGAAACTAGGTGTTGCCCTGCCTGCAGCAATCTGTCAATGTACAGTGAGTATCTGTCCTGGGGTTCATTTCAATGCAGTCATCAGTTAAGCAAAATATCTATTTGTTCATGGAAAATTATGCAGCTGCAAACAAAGGATACCTTATGGGCCCTAAGCACAGTCTTTACAAAATATGGCTTTATGTGGAGAATGGCTTTCCTTTAGATGGAGAATCTGAATCCCAAAGAGGAAAATAATTACCACGCCATATGAAAGAAGAGTACAGTTGTCATGGAAAAAGTCAATATTTATCCATAAGTACCAAAATTGTTACATGTTTTAAGCACACAAGCGTTGCATTTGAGACCACATTTTTTAGCAAAGACTTCCAGCTTCTTCAAATGGAAGTTTCTTCCATTTTTTTATTTATATTCCCAGTTACAACAAACTAACCACTGGAAAAAACTTGTGGGTACAGGGAGGGTATTGCAAAGAATGCTCAGGATTTCTTCACAAGTTCCATCTGTCTCAGAGTGCTACTAGACATCTACTGACTTTGACAGACCCTAAAATCATTGGGTCAGGTAGGCTACTATACAGTATATTGCCATAGATTTGTCAAATTTGATGGTGCTTCATTGAGGTTTTGCTTTCAAAAGATGGTATCATTCTCTTTCATTGGATAGTAATTTTTTTTTATCATGGTCAAACATTTGAAAGGAACTCAAGGACGTGCTTATGATTAATCAACGAATGCTTTTTTCATTCTTTTCCTGCTACTCCTACAGCCTGCATATACTAGTCCCTTCACAATAAACTCCCTTGCCAAGCATGTCAGAGAGATTTTATAACTGTGAAAGTGTGATGTTATTGCTTCAGTTTCCCTTACGCTTATTGTTGCAGTTTTTCTAGACACTTTCTGGTATTAGTTGTTAATGACAACACAGTGCCCCCATTTAGAGAGTCTGAGGTTGCCGACTGTTCTTTGTTTTTCCTCCCTGCTGCATTACTCATGCTTTTTGTGGAAGGAAACATTCTGAAGGCAGCCATTCCTCCCTGTGAGACTTAATGAAATGATGTATTCTTTGATATCTATTCCTGATTCAAATGCTTATTCCAGTAATTCAGTTCATGATCTTAACAGTACCAGAAAGCTGTGAGAAGCAGTCCTCCTATTTGACTTTTAACTGGTCTGGGAAAGACAGTTTTAATAGCAAGTATCTGGATCTTCAGGTAGTAACATTTACATTATCATCTCTGATATTATGTCAGTGGTCTTTTTGTTGGTGGTCAGCTTAAGCAGCAGAGAAGAAAACCAAACGTGCACTCCAATTCCCTTGCGTGTTCTCCGTCTGCATATATGAAATACAGAATCTGTACATAAAATGTTAATATGTCCTAATAGAGTGTGTGTACCAATATCTGTGCTCTGGACACGTGCTAATAAAATGAGTCAGACTTGCTGAGTGCTTACAGCAAATGCCTATGATGGGGAGGTGGGGGTGGAGTGCGGTGGGGAACCAACAAAAAACTAGCGAACACTCTATTTTGGGCTTGCCTTTGGTGCCTCAGATGAATTCTCAAGCCTCTCTAGCTTTTCTGACCACCTCCTCAGCTCTGGAAAGTTAAGGTAGGATGGAGATTTTAGTAGTCCACAATCCTACCTAGTTGCAGTTTAAGCATGTATGTTAAGCCTGCTTCTGCTGATAGACTCACATTTAACAGGACTGAAGGAAATAAAACAAGCTAACAGTGTGGCTTCATGACTGTGTTTTCTAAAGATGTGGGTATCAAGTTTCTGGATGGATACTAGCTGCAAGTTTTAAGCTATTTTTAAAGCATATACTTTTTTTTTTTTAATTGAAGGTGGAATGGTGAATTAGACTAACTTGCAATTAGTAATGAAAAACTGTGGGCAGTTGGGAAAAAGCCATTAAGTGTGTTCCTAACATTCTTGGTTGTATGTTCAATTTCACATATATGCAATTTCTTTTAAAAAACTTAGAAGTCAACAAGCTTTGAAACACAACTGGAGAATGTAAAATATCAGGAATCCTTCTGTTGCCCTCTGCAGATTTTAGTTTTTGTTCATAATGGGGACTAATATGTCATCATCTCTCATTTTCCCTTTTCCCCAGCTGTATGTCATAAGTGAAGGCCAAGTTGGAACCCACAGGTTTAGTGGGGGTTCCAGAAACAGCTGTGCCCCCATCCCCCCAAAGCAACATTTTATTATGTTTTTTTGAATTGCAAAAATAGGTATGGATCAAATTGTTGCCATATGTACTAAGAAGCTGTTTAAGGGGTAAGAAGGTCATTTTACTAAGTGAAGATGAATGTTGATTGCTATTTTTTCCAATTTATTATATAGTTCTGACAAAAAAAAAATCATGCCAGTTTTACGTTCTCTTCTGCTTATCTCTCTATTTTTCTCATTTTGCAGTGGACTTGGTTCAGGTAGGAGTCTCTGTTCTTGCAAAATATTGAAGGGTTCATGGCATGCAAGCTTGAGAAAGTATCTAAGTTGATATGTTTGCAGTTAAATGAAGTTCATTTTTCGTTCATGAAGAATAGCTGAAGAGAAATAAAAGATATCTTTGTCTTCTTGCCTACTCCCTATTGCAATGGTAATGCATCTTATCCCTGCCAAAGAGCATGGTGGACTCAGATAAAATCACCAGACACAACAAAATTTCATCTCCAAGTGCCCTCTTACTTTATCTCTCCTTTGACAGCTTTTATTGTGTGACCCACAACTCTGTGAAGGGAGGTGGGCTCTCCTCAGCAATATCCATGGATTATATTTATAGATCAACAATGTATGTTTTATTTAAACTGAAAAAAATTGGTTAAAATTGGCAACCTATGTTCAGTGTCAGGGAATTAACAATTGATCAGGCCTGTTCTATTCCCTGTCATCTTGTCTCCTCAAAGGAGCTTGGACATTTTGTTGCTGTCACCTTGCTATCGTTATATCATGATTTACATCTGCAGCTTGTAAACAACAGTACTCTGAGCAGTTTGACAAGTGGCAGTTTCGCTAGTAAACAAATCAGCAATGCACTTAGAGTGATTAACAGGGATTGCCAGCATTTGAGATGGGGTTGGTGCCTAAAACAGAGTTTGCCCTAAGCAGACCTTCCTGTTTAGGATGCCCCCGTTAGGGAAAAAAAACCAATAAAATTACCTTCAGGCTTCAGGTGTAATACCTGTGTAAGATTCATGCTTTAATCAGTAGTTTGTATGAAACTTTTGGTGTTGTCTGATCCACTTCCATTCTGTGGGTGTTATTTCCAAAGATTGATTCCAATATTGAAGACTGAGGGTCTCTATCAAACAAGTTTTTCTGAGGCAGTTAGTTGTTCATTTGGGTAAGTAAAAGAAAGAAAATGTCAGCACAAGAATAAAGCCTTGACTGCAGTTACAGCTATGACTTGATGCAGAAGATGGAAGAACAGGCAACTTTCAAATTCTGTGACAAACTTGCTCACATATACCTTTTTTTATTCTGTGTTTGATTATTTGTCAAATGGATTTTTTCATACATTCCAAAGGTAACACTTCAGGCTTGTGTATGTGTTGTCTGCTGTTATCCTGAGGCAACATTTCAGAGCCTCACCCAGGTGTCAGAGGCATGTTTGAGAGCAGTGCTTTGACTTAAAGAAGCACACAGACGCTAAAGCAAAATGAAATTTGAATCATTAGAACAAAATCTCCCTGACCTTAAGTTCAAATGATCACAGCTGTATTGGTCTGTGGAGTTGCTTATCATAAACTTTTCAGAATCCCACTCTTAACCTTGTTACAATTCAAATTAAAAAGTTATTTAAAACCACCAGACCTCTTTGCAGGCAAAGACCAGTGACTTTACTGGCTTTTTCCCTGTATGACTAGAATCGTGCATCAGTGCAACGTGAGTATAAAACACTACCAAAGAAGAAAGTCTGTTCAAGTATTTAAAATTAAGTTTGTGTTGATATACAGGACTACACAGAGTAA
>JANZLQ010000044.1:5868272-5895966 GCA_026212715.1 Elanus axillaris | reverse complement strand
GTTGATATACAGGACTACACAGAGTAAGTGGTGAGAGAAATCAGTTGTAGGGTGGCTGCATCCTGGTCTTTAATATTAATGAAGGGTTGTTAATTCATGTAGAAATCTACTTTGCTAGATTTGCTACTTCCCCATACATACCTGTGTGATTTTTCTTCCTATTCCCTATCTTCTCCTCCTTGACAATGAGCTGTGCCGATTTAAAAGCTAAGATTGCAATCAGAACCGTAAGATACAGCAGGTTGAATGTTTTTACGTATACATCTTTTCAGCAGGAATTTGATTCCTGTCCTCCCTCTCTTCTTTGAGATAAAGCCTTCTAGCCTTTTCAGGAGTCTGGGGAAAAACAAAAATGTCAGCAGCTGTACAACAAATTATAAATTTCACCTGCATTTAAAATTTAATTTAAAATAATCTAACCTTGTCTTACTTTAAATGCCAGCAAGTTTGATATTTCTTTTTACATGAACTTGAATTTATTTCCTGCAATGATAGATGGTTATAAATACTCCTTACTCCATCAGCTGTTAATCATTTTACATTTCATCTCTGTGCTTTGGGTAAACAGAATCCTATAAAACAGTAACTGAAGAATAACTTTCTTATCCTGTTGCTTTCTTGCTGCTGCAAGTATTTCATTCCCTGGGTTTTCTTTCCTATCGCTTGCCACTTATCTCTACATTTTGCCTTTTCCCTTCCCCTTTCTCTTAATTGTCTGCTTTTACCTCTCAAATTCTCTTTAATATTACAGCCCTCTCCTCAAAACACACACCAATACTAGAAGCAAAATGAAGCAATGTCCTTCCTTCTTCCCTTCCCCCTTTCCTGCTCCAAGCATGGGGATTTGCCCTTCTCCAGAGGCAAAGCTCATTTCAGACCCAGCCGAGAGCAGCATGTAGCAGTTTACAGTAAATTCAAAACTCTTCTCAGCTTTTGTGGCTCTAGCTCTGGGGGGAGTAAGATCAGCAATACAATGTTTTACTCTGCAATTATAACAATCTGCCACCCTTGGTAAAAATCCTTTGCAGTGGGGAGGAGGCTGGGGGACCAGAGTAGAGGGTGGCACAGAGCAAAGCTGGTAATGGAGAGCACTGTGACAAATTATCAGGTTAGTTTTCCACTCTCAGCAGCCTTCTTCCCTTGTGTGAGTGTGGGCTTTACCTATGACTACAGCTGTCAGGCAGCTGGATAAATGTGTAAATAGTAATTGACTTATCTTGACCCATTGTTCTATTTCAGAAACTGGTTATTTAACGAATGAATGTCAAATACTTTTGCCTAATTTATGAATTGTACTGCTACTGCATGGGAAGTGGTTTGACTTTGAAGTTAGAGTTTAATAACAAAAGCATTGCGTTTATGTTACCATCCATTATGGCCATGATTAATCCTGGCTGAATAGTAGTATACTGCCACACAGGAATCTAGATTATGGAGCTGGATTTTTTCTTTCTTTTGGAAAGAATATTAATGGTGTGTTGCACATTGTCCAGTCCTGCTGGATGTCATGAGGACAGTGAGAATACTCAATTTCCATTTCTATTTTAGCTTGAATGTTTCCCCTAGTATTGCGGTGCCTTTAGACTTTCATTTGCACAGAAACACTTATCAGTATAAGCGATTTATTCAGCATTTATCACTTCACATTACAATTATGTTATCTGAAGACAGGATTACATAATGCATTATCAGATATGAATATGGATTGTTTTGCCGCAAAGTGGCAGATTGCATGTATGCATATGCTTTCTTCCAGCAGATATGGGAAATGCAAAAACAAATGCAGAAGGGCAAAAGTATCAGTTGTATAGCTTTTATCTTGCTAAGGAGTTCAGGAAAAAAAATATATTACTGTGATTAGTGTCTTTAGTTCGATATATTTCCATTTCAGTCAGTAGCCAATTTTATCATCCGAGTGCTGAGACCAGTATGCGTATGCTTTTCTAAATAACCTATTTTTAAAGCGTGATCCTAATCTTTACTTTCCTGAAGACCCTGACAGTGTTCCAAAGGAACAATGGGCTCAGGTCTGTTTTCACAAGATGAAGTCTCACATCAGTAGGTGCTTCCTTTTCCCAGTCTGTGGTGACCTCTTACTCAGCTGGGTTCATGCATCACTGGAAGTTCTAATAAATATTTTGCTGTCATTGATTTCACATTAAATGCACAACAGTACTGCTTGAAGCTTTCTAGGCTTCTACTATTTTTAGTCTTTTGAGTATGGATGCAGATTACATGTCTTTCCCTTCTCTGTGCAAGCCATCATTTGTGCTGGACAGCATGCTGCAGAGAATGGGGATACACACCTCATCTAGTCATAGACTAAAAGCTTCTGTCACAGCAAAGAACTCTTTATCCTGTCTGTATATATCCAAACTCTGAAAGGAATTGCTTTACTCTTCCAGTTCTGATTACTGAATCCTTTTTTGCTGAAGCTCTTCCCTTCCCTCTTCCCTTCCCTCTTCCCTTCCCTCTTCCCTTCCCTCTTCCCTTCCCTCCGTCCTTCTTGTGCTGCTTATGTTCTTTTGTGAGCATTCTGGTAATGAGGAAACTTTCATAAATGTGAATTGTCTGCAGGGCAGTTCCTCTTGTGATCAAGTGATGTTTATTCCTGTTCCAGTCATTTTTAGGCTATCTTTGTGTTTAAAGGAGGTTTTTACCCAAAGGGGAATTACAGTCTCGTATTATAAGGCTCATTTGGGTCCTGATCCAAGGGAAATTATTATTCAGAGGCTCTAAAGAAATGACAGATGCGACAATATTGCTGTCCTCACTTGTACAAAGTAATTTTCATATATTTGCCCCCTGACCTTTGTCTTTATCACTGCTGTTGGATTTACCCTTGCCAGCTACCCTGTCTGGAGTTCTCAGCTTCCTTTAAATTTTGCTAGACACTGTCTGTTCCTTAACCAAGTCTGAAAGGTCAGAGACTACTTAAACATTTAAGATAATATCCTCCATATATTTTAGGTCAGAATCTTTCCTTCCTTCCTCTGCTGTAGTACAGGGTTTAGTGAGACAAAATCAGATACTGCCTTAGCACAGATATTCCTATCTAGTCAAATAGGAAACAAACTGTATGAACCTTAACAGGCTTGAAATTAACATTCAAATATTATGGTTTTATTTCCTTTTTTGTTGTTTGAGACTTAGGTGTTCACGGCTCCAATTTTGTTTTCACAACCATGAAAACAAAAAAACTTCAAAGTTTCTGTCTTGCACAGCTGATGTGTAGAAATAAGACTAAGAAATAAAAACATCTATTTGTTGAACTTGCAATATTGTTACATGGGATAGGAAGCAGATTGTGCCCTGCTCGTCATGTTGTGGGTTTTGTTCATGTGATTTACAAAATTAACAACATAAATAGGCAGGTCTCTTTCTTTCTTGACTAAATTTTTTGCTTCCTTTCTATACTTACCTCTCATTTAGATCAATATCTCATAATAGTTTTCCAATTTTTTAATTTTTTTTTTACTCACAAACACAAGAATACTTCTATTATCTGTTTTTTATATTCAGTTCAGAAACAAAAATATAATTAAGATTGAAATGAGGAGAAAACTTGACAATATAGTCTCAAAACACAGCACTATTCTTATGGTTTATGAAACACATTTATGCAAAACCTAAATATTTGAAATAATTTAAACCTATTTCTTCTGTTTACTGGTCTAGAAAGAAATAACCTGTAACTAAGTGGGATACTTTACTATCTCACCTTTAAAAGTCAATTTAAAGTCAGTTACTACTGTTTGGATTTTTTTGAGGTGGGTTGGTTGAAGCTGCTTTCATCAAATAATCTGAACTACATGGTGGGTTTCTTCCACAGTTTTCCTGTAACCAGTCATAATAATTAAGGTCTGCAACTGGTAAATCAGTAGATGGTGCCATCTTTGAAGAACTTTATTGTCATAAAATGACCCCTTCATGTGCAAGCATTGCAGTTTCAGATTACAGACAATCAAATCAAGGACACAAGGGACTAAATATGCTCAGTGTGATCATTGGACATAGGGTGAGGGAAGATTTCTGCATTTATTAGTAAACCATTTGTAGGAAATAGGTCAATTAATGTTCATTAGCAAGCAACTTCTTATAAATAAATATCATATAAATATGACTCTTGCTGAAGAGATTGAGCATACATGTAGATATCTGTGTCTCAATTTACAAGCTTTTTGTGTGAGTATATATATATATAAAATAATACTTAATTGTGATTGAAAACAAGATACTGTTTGTCTAAAGCAAGGAACCACCCCCAAAAACATGTGGATTACCAATATTTTCCAAAATAACTTTATATTTGAGTACCTTTGCCTTAGTGAGATGTAATTAACTTCATTTCTCTGGTGATTTTGAATCCTTAGATATATTCATCAGATATATCTAGCCTCTTCACCAGTATTATAAAGAACCAGGTACATGACATCAGAAATTCAATAGTAATCATTAAAAGTTAGTTGAATTGATTTTTAAAAATTATTTTTTCCATAGATTAATTTGGCTTAAGGTTTTATTCTGAGGTAGGAAGATTCTACAGTGTAAAGCTAAATATGGAGACAGAATTATGTTGACCAATGAAGAAACTGTATATCTGATGTTACTGTAATGAAAACAAAAATAAATTCTACTTGCACCTCCCAACTGGCTGTAATTACAGCATTGGCTGCAATTCACTTGAAGAAATCTGTTTTTCAAGTGATTTACCAATATAGATTGTGACAAAAATATTTATGAAAATACTTAATCAGCTTAGCAAAAATGTGTCTCCTCTGATAAAGAGAAAAAAACATTATTACAGAGAAGTTGAAGTAATGATTTTTAGGGTCTTTCTTTTCAGTAGCATTGTTTAGGAACTGGAAAAAAAAAGAGTTTTTGTCACCTTGTATATCTCATTGATAGATTATCTTAGTAAAATTGAACAAAAATGAACATAGGAAAGTTCATCAGGGAACAATGAAAATTCATACAACTGAAAGGAAATTACTGTGAAGAAATAGCACTGATAGACCTTCAGGTGATAGTGGGAAAACAAATTAGATGTTAATCTGCACAGTTAAATATCTGCAAAAGTAAGCAGCATATACAAAGTCATCTAAGTTCTGGACAGGGGAAGAACAAACCCTTTCAATAAAGCTCATGAAATAATAAACTCAAGATACCACATTACCTGATAAGTCTGATCAATTATAATCTGTTTAGAGAAAAGCAAGATAGATAAGGGAGCCAGAGTCAGATTTAAAGAACAGTAATGCTTGAGAAATGCTTGGGAAACAGCAGTTTCATCTGACATTTTAAGCAATATATTGTTCATCTACTCAACTATATTGCAACAAAACTGCAAGTTTTGTTATTACAGCATGAAGATGCTGAAGGCTACATTTTTAAAGCTTTACAGTGCTTAAACACTTTAGGCAGACAATGAATTTCTTAGATGTGTAAGATGAGGTGCATAATATATACTATTTTCATACAGTGCCCTCAAACAGAGTGCAGTTACATGCACAAGTACCTTCACAGTTTTCCTTTCATGTTTTAAAAGGGAAAAAGCATACATGTAACGTTGACTATCTAGGCAACTTACTTTCTTCTGAACAAAACTAGGTAAGTAAAAACTAGAATGAAAGCAACTTAGATTATACACACACATATACTTATGTTACATACCTATGTGCAAATTAAACTAGTGATCACTCTTCTTATATGCAATATGTATCTTGTGCCCTTGTTGGAAATCAAATTCTTTGGAACAATATTCCCCAATGGAATGGAAACAAACAAGCTTTTAAACTTGAATCTATAAAAATGCAAAGATTTACAATAAAGATGTCACCAGGCGTATTTTGAATCTCTTAATAAAGAACTTAAAAGATAAGGGCAACAGGGGTAGTTGTTACCTATAAGAGACAAAATTTTTCTACAATCTTTATCAGCAATGTCTTGAAAGTAACATTGATTTTTCTATGCTATTAACAAGATTTAATCTCTTGGCACCATCTCTGGTAGCTTGCTACACATTTCATCATGTCTTCAATAGAAATGAAACTGGATCTATTTGACTCTCAATTTGTCATATCCCATGTTTGACACACAGTGTTTGAGTTGCCTAGTGTTGTGTTAATTAATTACGTTCATTGTAATGTAGCAATAGTAAACAGAAAATATATTCACAAGGGATTCAGCTTCAGTTGGAGTACCATAAGCTGTTAGGTACATGAAAACAGCAGAGAAGTTCTGGAAACATTAGAAATGTAGCCATCAGTTCACATTCTGTTCATCATGGAAAAATGCAGACTAATAAAACTGAAAGAAATTATGATGAATATGACCATATCCATTTTAGCAGCTGTCCAAAAAAGCTCCTACTCAGTCATTTCAGGACTGATTGAAAAAAAGTCTATATACTTCAGCAGAAATGAAGGTAGTGTTAGCATTGTTTGGATAATTGGTTATATCAGATATGAGGAGACCATACATAAGATGTTGTAAACATGAACTAGGCTTTACAATTTGAAAGAGCATTAATAGGAACAGAAGGTATTTCTCCCATTGTATTTGGCTGTAGCAAGAGAGGGAAAAAATATCTATATAAACTTTAAAAAATACCTACAGAAGCAAACAAGCTTGCTGTATTTTTTCTATTTGAAAATTGAAGAGATTGCAGCATTTTTTCTATCAATGCTTCTGAAAAGTAAAGAGAAACAAATATCTTAAGAAAAAGAAAGTATGAAAGGCCCCATTATACTACGTGAAAATATATTCTTGTATAAAAACTTGTTATACAAGAAGCAAATGGGTGCAGGTTTCCCTCCTCTGTTTGCTTAAGTGATGTGTAAAGCTGTTAGATTAACCGGTAAGCAGAACATTTTCTAGAAATAATTTCAGACATAGCTGTTGCTTACTGGAATACTTGTTCAAAATAAGCTTATGTTATATAAAACAGACCTGTAAAGAAAAGAGGGACTGCTCATCAGGCTTTATCAGAAAGGGACCAAGATAGAAAATAAGCTCTGTGTTCATGTCATTCTTATGTGAACAGGCTTTTTCTAGACTTTGAATTTACAGGGTTTTTTTAAAACATGGATTCTGATAGTATAGAAGGAAACATGGCAGCAAACACTGGATATAAAGGTCCAAATAGTATCTTATAATTTTATTGTATCTTTCAAATTTAAATGTGTTGAATAGGTTGCAAAATTAGCACTCCCATTCTGACCTTTCTTCTTTCACCTAGTGTTTTTCTATCTCTCAGGCATGTTCCATTGATATTTTTTTGCAATATTAATCTTAGACAAAACGAATGAGGCATTTAATCTCTCAGCACTCCTCCTCCTCCTTCCTCACCACTTTCAAAAAGACAATTCTTGTTCAGATCTGTGTGCTAGCAGCTATTTTGGATGACTTCTTTTTGTCCATTATGTCAAAATCTCACAGTATCTCCCTCAACAAAATGCCCGATATCAGACTTCCTTGCTTCATCCTCACTGTCAACTTCTTTACTGATACAGCATTCTTTGATCTGGCTTCTCTTCAATCCCTAATAAATACAACAAATTATTTGTCTGACCTGCTAATTTGTTAATGTTATCTCAGTTCTGCAGATCCTAAGCTGTATGATAGCAAACTCAGCCTTCTCAACATTATGCTGCTATTCAGCTCATTTATTTTTCTTTGAACCTTGCCCCATCTTCCCTCACGGCACTTTCTTTTTTGTTATTTTTTTCTGTTCCTGAAACTTTCTCTATTATCTTTTCTTTTTGAGCCCTTCAGTACAAAGGATCACTTCTTTTTGAATCTTTGGAAAATGTTGGTCATACCACACAGATTTAACACAGACAAACAGCCTAGTCTCAACAACTCTTTCTGGTGCCTTGGCCAGTTTAAGATAGAAAAGCAAAGAAGGATGTTGTCTGCTTATAGAAAGGTTCTATATTCTGTAACTGAAAGTGTTTTAGGATAGCAAATCATGTCCTGAGCATGAACTTTTGATATCTCATTTCTATGTCAATGCAGTTGAATTATAATTAATTTTTCAGTATATCCATTAAGCTCCTGAAAAAAAGAACATAGATCAACCCAAATTGATTATTTGCACACTTATCAAAAGGAAAGACTTAAAATTGCTGCAGATTTAAATTAGATAAATCCATTTCAGAATTTTTCAATGAAAGCAAAGGAATGGAAGCAGACTGCATTTAAGTACCACTCAGAAAAACTGCTTTTATCTAACAATTTGAGATATAACTAAAGGAAAAGCCTCAAAACCAACACCCTTCCATCCCATTCCATTGATTCAGAGTTGCTCTAATAATCTTTTAAAAAAACAAACCCATGTCTCAGTGACTAAGTTTCTTTTAAACATCCTTTACTTTCTTCTGATTTTCAAATGCTATATGCATTTTGATTATTTTTTGAGAGAGATAAGGATAAGATGGGTTGGGCTGAAACAGGTAAGGTTTGGGTAATAGCTGTGAAGGAAGCAGAGCCAATTTGAATGTGTGATCAACAATCTTATTTCACCCTAGTTTCTTCAACTTATTGGATCGCATACATACATACTCCCTGTCATCTTCCACATCAAGCCCAAGCAATCTTAAACAATATTTTAGGTAACATACTAGGCATTTCATTTTCTTTAGAAGAACCCAATTATGCTAGAAATTAATAATTAAAATTATAAATAGAATAAAGAAGAAAACATGAATATTATATCCTACGGCTACATTTTTCAGCAGGGTGTGCAGGGAATTAGGTGCAAAAATCCCATTTATGTTAATGGATCTTGCATGTCTAATTCCTCATACACTACAGTGCAAATTTACCCCCTGGTGTCTTTGATGGTACAGAGGACCAGCACAGAGGGGGAGAAGAGTGAGTGATTTATTTGATGATCTGTCAATCATAATGGCAATGAGAGAAAATTGCAAAGCTGATTTTAACCTCTGTAGAAACAGCTAGTTAGACCATATGCTTTTTTTTTCTTGCCAGATGTCACCATTCATCAATTTCTCATTAAGAAAATGGCACTAAAAAAAAAAAGAAAAAAGTAAAGGTGGGGTTTTTTTGTTGGTTTTTTTTTTTTTTTTTGTCTAAAGTCCAGAAAATCAAACTGTAAAATCCAGGAAGAGGTAGCCCTTTTCACAAAGGCTCTTTATGGAAAATTTAAAGACTCTATGCTCTTTAAATTTTGCAACTACTGGTTCAGACTGGAGTGCTTAAACCTGTCACTGTCTAGTTTTTTAAAAGGATTTTACATAGTTAGAATACTTTCAAAATTAGAGACCATAAAAGAAAAATGTATCCTTTTATCCTGATGATTCTTAATCCTGCAGAGTAATCTAGATATACAGTGTACCATCTGAAGTTTTTATTTTCTTTTTGTCTCTTAGAACTGGAGGTCATGTATATCTACTTAAGCTCATTCAACCTATGTGGATAATAGGGGTCTTCTGGCTGCTCTTGTGTGATTGATGTTTAAAAAACAACCAACCAACCAACAAAAATCACTGACAGGTAACAAAAATGTTAACATCAGAATAAAGCATTATTTGTTCTTATATTCTTGAAGGCTGTCAAAAGTCAGTATGCAGAGAAATCTTTTTAGCTAAGTTGTCAATTTTGTTACTACACTGTTTAAATTTAAATATAGTTAAATAGCTCCTTTTTCTTTCTTTTTTTCCCCCCTTTTTTTCTAATATGTGCCTAAAGCATCCTGGAGAACCATAGGACATCATTTTCCGAATGTGACATACCCCCTCTTCTTGTATAAATAACATCAACATGTTGTAAGTGTTTGGTAGGTTGCTGTTAAACAGCTGTTTTGTTATTAATATTTTATTGCCCTACGTTTTCCAAGATATTTTGACACATGCTATTATTTCAAATGCAGTTTTTCTTGGAGTTTTTAATGGTTTGTGTATATCTCAAGACAGCTTCAAAATCTTGAAGCTGTCACAACATGTTAAGTAGGCAAATCAGCTAACACAGTAGTTTAAAGAAAGATAATTTTCTTTGCATAACTTCAATCTGCATCATTTTGCATGACTTATTAACAGGAACTGACTCATTCACAAACAAGGCATGTAGCTTATGGAATAGAGAATGTTTCAGAATAAATGTCTTCAAAAAGCTAAGCATTGATCAAAACTCTGAATTTCCTGTTGCTGACAGACAGTTCAAAATTTGCAGAAGCTGCTTATGGTTAAGAATTCATTGGAAAGCTTTCCACAGGTATATTACAGTTTTCATATATATAAAACATTTAACTTTACAGCTGTCAGACCTTTATGCATTCAACCTCACTCAGTAGTTCAAATCTAAATTTCTGAAGCTCATATAAGGGACTGTAATTGTTTTAACATTTTAATTTTCTTTTTTCATTTAATCCTTCCAATCCTGGAGTGAGTGGGACAGTGAAGGTCAGAGTAATGGCAAAAATGGAGAGTTCTGACTTTTTATTCATATAACTAGATACTGTGCGTCTGGTCAAAAATGTACACTGTCATTACACTGCATTGCTATTGACCTCTGCCCTTTTCTCCCAATTACTCTGTTCCTAGGATAAGAGGTGATTCACAGCCTGTGATAGCTTAACTCTGTGTCTCTCTGCCAAAGACTGCTGATTGTTCTGAATTATGTGTGGTGATCAGTTTTCTGATATGAACTACTAAAAGCAGAACACCAAATTCTGTTTGTTTAGGAAGTTGTGTTAGACAAAACAGCTGTCCTAGAAGTGAAAGGATTAGTGGTTTATCTACTTAAGCAGGCCTCAGTTCTTCTAAAGTTATCTATGAAGCTAGTAAAGATTGAATAGTGTTTTCACTTCTTGTGGTTTATACCAAAACAAAAGTTTGAAGGAACTATTGCTGTTCTTTTCTGTCTGGGTTGTTTGTCATGTGCTGTGATAGTGACTTCAGAAGAGAAACTGGCTCTTCTTTCTACTTCTTAGCAGATGGTGGCTGTTTTGAATGTTCATGCAAAGTTTTAGTAGCAACTATCCTAAGTCTGTGTTTCAGAGTTTTCATGAAAAGCAAAGAAAAATCTGCCTGCAAGCTCTAAAAGCAATTAAAAAGCTAGACGTCAATGCTAAATCTTTGTCCTTTTTCAGGTAAAACTCCATATTAACTTCAAAGACAGTGTGCCAGAGTAAAGTCTTTAGGATCGAACTCTTAGCAAATAAAGATTTTGATATTTAAATCTCTTTTTGTAACCATTATTTTGCTTAGTAGGAAGAAGGCAGCTCTTCTCACAAAATAAGATTTATCAGAAGGGCTTTGAAGTTTAAAAAATACAAATGAATACATCTGACTTTTAAAATATTTGAACAGTTAACATGATTTAAACTGCCTATGTGATGAGACTTTGACTAAAGAGAGGTTATCTTTTTCATACGTATGCATTATAAGAACACATGCAGAGTCCAGTTTTTCAGTGCTGTCTGAGTACAATGTGCTGCCTCACTGACACAAAAAAGATCCTTTGGATGTTGAGCAATTGAAGGTTTTTTGCTTTGTAAAACTTCTTTGCAAGCCCCAGAACAGAAAACATTCTTCAAATAGAAGAAGAGTGATTTACGTACTACAGCATTTAATAATGTGCCATGCCAGAATGGTTACTTGCAGCTGTCAGTTGCATACCAGATGTAGCAGTGTGGGCTGGACTAGCTTTCAGTCCTCCTCATGCACAGTCCAGAGTTTCCTCTCCCATCCCTGATTTCTGACTTGGAGCCCAGCAAAGCTGAGGACTCAACTGTGTGCTCATGAAGATGGATGGAACAGAAGAACACTAAAGGAGTTGCCTGAAAAGATCTTACTGGGTTTCATCACTTGAAAGTATTTAATCTCTTGTAGTTATTGAAAATGGGAAGAATAAAACTCAGAAAATTCTGATGTGAAAGAGTAGCTCACAAAAGTTTGTGGCACGTTTTCTTCCGTCAAGTACTTGCCTAGAGTTCATAACAAATCTGAATATACACTAGTATAGACAGGCTTAGCAATCTACTTTGTAGGAAAATTTTAAAAAGTATTAAATACTGCTGGGCACCCAAATTCATGTTAACCTGCCTTACTGCATTTTATGCTCAGGAATGTGGCCTCTCAGGAGTAACACTGTTACTCATTAATATTTGTACTTATTCATCATGAACATTACTGAGTTTTTCATCCAGTCTTTTACATTTATGTGATCAACAAGTAATTCAGGTTATTATTGTGTGTAATACTTAGTATTATTTTTTCTGCCTGATTTAAAGGGACTACTCAAGTACAGAGTCCTATGTCTGTCATCATCACTGTTACATATGCTTGATACCTCTTGTTAAATGGGAACATTCCTGAAAAGGCTGCTGTCTGATCCAGCCCAGGTAGTTGAATTCTAGGCCAGGTCCCTGTTTATAAGTGCACATTGGACTAGGCAGAAATTGTCATCCTTAAAAATGCATGTTTAGCACTGGATTTCACAGATTAAAAGATTAACTTGCACACCAAGTAAAAAAGCTTTTCTATCACTGAAAATGCACACCAACTAAGCACTCTTTGCTAGTCTTTTCTCTAGATGCACTATTACATGGAAAAGCCGTTTCAAATAAGCCAAGTAAATACTTAGCCGTATTCTGCTCCCTGGAGGGTAGAGAGCAGTGGTAGTTACTGCTAAAAATGTTGCAGGAATTTTGCTCCTCCTTGGCTCACTCATCTTTTCATCTTCCTCCAGCTTCTGTTTCTTCAGAGGCCTATCTGTATCCCAAATGGCTGCAGCAAATAACACCAGTCAGCTGTTCTCAAAACACATTAGGAAGGAAGAATTACTCAAAATTTCTTCATGCATAGCTAGACAGAGTACTTCATCTAGCCAAGAAAGCATGCTTTGAATTGGATGATGGAAGTAAAATAAATCACAAAGTCCTGTGACTTACAATGGGTGCCTGCATCTTCTTACCAGGAAGAGTTGTGACAGGGCTTTGTAGGCCAACAGGGCTTGTTCTTTTCTTTCCCGGTAGCAGGCGATGTTCCCTCCTGCATTGCTTGGGTAAGCTTCACCACTGGATAAGAAAAAAAGCAATACTGGATAGTCTAAGTGAGAAGTAGGGGAGCAGCTTCTGTCTGTGCTTCTTATCTATATAATTCCAGAGGGCTGTAGGAAGAAAGGCTTTCTGTAGCATGTTGGAGAACAGAATGGTGTGAGTAGAAAAGTGTGGCATGTACTGCAGAATAGCTAGGACTGGACACTGGTCCTATTGGTTTCAATAAGCTGAATCATAGCAGTCAGCACCTATACATGATCAAGCCCACAGTTCGTCTAATCCAAATCCAGCAAGTCATGCTAAACATTGACTCCTTACATTAAATTATGTGATGGGGTCTATTTGTAGAACATATGTAGAACTCCTATTCATTATGAGTAAAGACCTTTTATCTTTTCTTAGAAGCACTGTTTGTGGTGAAAATGTTGCTGCAAGTTATATCAGCTTTTTTGACATTCCTCTTACATTTTAGCAGAATTCCATCAGTCATGTTTTGAACTTATTCTGTAAAATATTTACCGAGAAATCCATTTTCTTACCATAAAATCATGTCTGTTACATATAAACAGTTTTGATAGTGGCTAAACAGCAATAAAAGGTATTGTGAAAACCTTTTTCAGAACTCTAAATTGGGCCAGATAACTCCTACAAACTGGAAGAAGATATTAATATATTTTACAGAACTATTTTTCTGTTTCCTAACTAGTTACAGTAATTTCTTATTGGGGTTTCAGTTTATCCTAGCTTTATTGAAGGGTCCTGTCCAGCAGGGTGCTGAGCTCTCTAACTGCAAAAAAACATTTAAGCAAGTTCTTAGCTAACTAAATAATCTTATTGACATGAGCCTACAGATGCTCTTAAAATTGAACACAAATGTTTTTGTGGATGAACACTGACATAATATGATAAAATGGAGTCTTAAGTATGTAAGATGGGAAAAAAATATGAGGGAAAATGTCATTCCACAAAATTTAAAAATGTAAATTGTTTTTAAGCATCTTAAATGCATTTCCTTAGAAATGGCTACCTTTCCCAGGTGAGTTTGATATTGCAAAAAGATGATGGCAGCCAGGGGCTCACTTGGTTCTGTTCTTCCTTGGATTCTTTTATGAACATACCATGTAGCAAAACACTTAGGTATATGTCTTTAAAATATAAATGTGAACCTAGACATCAAAAGAGAAGTATGTGACAGTGAACATAGAAAAGTTTAAACATACAAAGCTGAGCTTGAGGTTCAGAATGTCCTTAGGAACTTTACTAAATGGCAAGCTCAGTTACAAGAGTCTTAGTGGTGGTATTGGGTTAGTCCCATTGTCCAGGCACAGCCGCAGCAGAAATGGCATCATACTAAACTGTAAACTATACAATGACAAGTAGGCTGATTTTATCTATTGGTTCATTGAGGCTTTTGATTCAGTATATGGCACATCACTGTATTCTGTAGTGCGACTATTAGTGTGCTGCTTTCCCAGGATACCTAGAGTTTGTCTGCCTTAAAATAACTGGCTTTCATTTCCTGCCCCTGTATTTTTACAGTACATCTTATAGGCAAGTAGGATGCCTGTTGTCTTTTTGATGCATGAGCATTTTATAATCAAACCATTATTAACTGAAGTAGGCAAGAAGAGAGGAAAGGAGAAGAAACGCAGTTTACTTTAAAAGTACTGTGACAGTCTTATAGAAACTTATATTAGGCTTTTAATAATCCATTTATGAAAATAGTATGTTGGCTTAGTGGAGTAATCGTGTAGTCTATTAGCCTCTCTGTTCCTAAGGAGTTCAGCCCAGCATTGATGTTCAGGTCAATGCTTCATTTTGGTGTTGAGAGGTAAGCATCTCAGTTTTGATTTATTTCGCTGTTCTTCTCAGATGGGAGGAAAACCCCTCAAGTTTCCAATGGCTATTGGGAAAACTCAGAAAATCAGTTCAAGTTATGTAGCTTGCTGTTTGAATTCAAGAACAGAGAAGACTTCAGTTAATCAAGGTTGTTCTCTGCTAGATGTTTATATGAATTGAAGATTCATCTGAATTCAATTTTGTGAAATTTATAAATTGCTTCATTAAAACAATTTCAAGAAATTGGAAGATAAAAAAAAAAGAGTAACAGCAGCAGTATTCTCTTTTCCTTTCCTGGAATTAGATGTACAGAGCTGATAAGCATCTCACAGATATACATACAACAGTCTACATAACAAAGAACAGTAGACTTTAAATACTGTTATGTCATTTTGATGTCCCACTCATTCCACTTACTTGCCATGCCCCACACCTAGAAATACCTAGTCTTTACACAGAGATTAAAGCAGAATCAATACAAAGCGAAGAGAATAGCCATTTTCATCTTTTATCCCAACTTTTCTTCATTCTGCACTAATTTCAGTGAATCACTTCTGAAATTATATTCTTGAAAGCAATTGAGATTTTTCCTCTTGTATTATTTTCTGAAGTTCATTGTTCTTGTGAGGTAGAAGATTGAGAGTGCTATAAAGGAAAATACCATACTACAAATTGTATATAGGGATAATAAACTTGATTATTTTTTTTCTTTTAATGCATTTTAGCTAGAGATACTGGGACCTGCAGCATAAAGATTATTTGGTTTTTCCATTGTCAGTGACTTTTGAGCAACTTTGAACAACTGTATATGTTCTTGCTATCTGTTAAGACTGTTTTGTGATATGAATTATTTTTTACTGGAGTTTTGAGTTTTATCAAGTCATTTGAGGTGAGAAACCCAGATGTCAAGGGTGATGAAGAATTCTATTCTAATAAATAATAAAGGATTTATCTGTGGCTTGTTCATGGGGTAGATGTTCATTCACTATGGACACTGTATCTCAAACTGAGGGTCATGAACACCAGAAGAATTCAGAGGGCTTGTGAAGTGTTAGCTGCAGTCAGGAGCAATTAATTTCCTCATGTGTCAGCAGTGGTTTCATTCCTTTAAGGAGGAGAGAGAAAAGATACTGGAAATGTTTACTATTTTTAATTGCTCTCTGCGGTTTAATTTCTTCTAGATGGGAAAGTAAGTGTAAATACAGTGCACACCAGCTTCAATAAAGCCAAGTGACTTTTAGGGTGACCAGGCCTGGAACAGTCTTGCCTTACTTTCTTCTGCCTTTAAGTTGTGCTTTCACCTTTTCTGTATAGTGACAATCTAGTGACTGGGTGTGGAGAGAATTTAGGGTAAGAGTAAACCCAAAAAATTACTGGGGAGGGAGGCTGGGTTATGGGAAGGATGAACTAGATCACTAGATGTTTGTAAAAGCACAGTACTAGCCCAAGGGAAGGACACAAAAAGTCAGGGCAGGGTTGTCCAGTGGAATCCTTTCTTAAATTGACCAAAACCACTGTGCAATCTCATGCTCAGCATGTCAGTCCTCATGTGCATCAGCTCAATTTTTTCTTGGACACTCAAGGGTAATGCAAGGACAGAACTGAGGTTTGCCCCTTAAGGAGATGAATATCGTTTCACGCTATAAGATGTTTAGTTGCCACCCACAGAATAACATTTTTCAATAAAGAACACAGAAATGAACTCCTGCAATCCCAGCCTTGTACGCAGCCAGTGCATTCCTTAAAGAAGCAAAGCTGTTATGGACAGAGAACATGAATCCCCTGAGAAAATGAATCTCAAGCTAAACTGTAAGCTATAAGAATAAACCAGCAAAGCTGATTTGGATGAATGTTATAGATAAATAAATAACTCTTTATTTCTAATTTGCATGAGGGATTAATAAAAAAAAAAAACCAGCAAACAAACAACTTCAAAAAGATGAGGCATAGATGCAATTTTATATCTTAGGATTATAAAATAGAATACACAATGGAAATTCATCTAAAATTTTGCTTACATAAGGTGATTCAGTACTGTGTAATCCTTTCCAACCCACATAATTGTAACTTTGGAAATATAATACTCACAAGGCTAAGATATTCAAGTTAGTATTCAGAGCTCTTATATATGTTCCAGTAATGCATTTGATTGAGAATACAGTTGAGTCCTCTTTTTTTTTTTTCATATTGTGGTGGGTCAACCATGGCTGAACGCCAGGTGCCCACCAAAGCTGTTCTATCACTGCTCCCCTCCTTCACTGGACAAGGGAGAGGAAAAAAAAATATAACAAGGGCTTGTGGGTGGAGGTAAGGACAGGAGAGATCATTCACTAATCACTGTCATGGGCAAAACAGACTCAGCTTGTGGAAAATTAACTCAATTTATTACAAATTAAGACACAGTAGGGTAATGAGAAATAAAACCAGATCTCACAACACCTTCCCTCCACCCCTCCCTTCTTCCCAGGCACAACTTCACTGCCAGCTTCTCCACCTACCCCCCCCAGCGGCACAGGGGGGCAGGGAATGGAGGTTGAGGTCAGCTCATCACAGGTTGTCTCTGCCGCTTCATCTTCCTCAGGAGCAGGACTCATGATACTCTTCCCCTGCTCCAGCATGGGGTCCCTCCTACAGGAGACAGTCCTCCACGAACTTCTCCAGCGTGAGGTCCCTCCCATGGGAGACAGTCCTCCACGTACTGCTCCAGTGTGGGTCCCTTCCACGGCAGGCAGTCCTTCAGGAGCACACTGCTCCAGCATGGGTCCCCCCATGGGGTCACAAGTCCTGGCAGAAAATCTGCTCCACAGGCTCCTCTCTCCACAGATCTACAGGTCCTGCCAGGAGCCTGCTCCCACGTGGGCTTCCCATGGGGTCACAGCCTTCTTCAGGGACCCACCTGCTCCGGCGTGGGGTCCTCCACAGGCTGCAGGTGGGTATCTGCTCCACCGTGGACCTCCATGGACTGCAGGGGGACAACCTGCCTCACCATGGTCTTCACCACGGGCTGCAGGGGAATCTCTGCTCTGGCGCCTGGAGCACCTCCTCCCCCTCCTTCTGCACTGACCTGGGGGTCTGCGGAGTTGTTTCTCTTACATGTTCTCACTCCCCGGCTGCTGTTTCTCCCTGTCCCACAACTTTTTTTCCTTCTTAAAAATGTTATCACAGCGGCATTACCACTATCACTGATTGGCTCAGCCCTGGCTGGTGGCGGGTCCGTCTTGGAGCCAGCTGGCATTGGCTCTGTCAGACAAAGGGGAAACTTCCAGCAGCTTCTCACAGAAGCCACCCTGTAAACCCCCCCATTACCAAAACCTTGCCACAGAAACCCAATACACATATGAAGCAAGAAAACAGTTCTTGCAGGACTCTTGGGATGTACGATACAAATGAAAATTGGAGATTTTAATGGACCTACACTGAAACAAACATATTGTTCTTTTCAAGTCTTTGTTTGGATTGATCTTTGAAGGACGATATGAAAAATCTTATTTTTAAATGCTTTATTTTCATTCTAAATTAACTACTTTTCCTAGAACTCATCTTGACTATTGAATGAACCCAAGGGTAAAATGCAAATTCTGTTTTAATGTTACTTTGCATAATACCTTTGCACATTGTGAGTAATGGTACCCAGAAGGAAAGAAGCAGTGTTTAGTTATATAATTCTACAATTCTTTCTCTTACCTTTCATATTTTGATTCTATTCATTTGTAACATGTTAACACCAAAGCCATGTTTTGAAATTATTAGTCTATTTGGTCTAATAGACTTTTTTAGCTTTCAAGAATAGTAGTGTTAAGTGTTTGTAGTCTTTAAAAATGCTATGCAATTCTTGTTTATTTTTGTTGCAGCCAGACAACATGAATAACTGCAAATATATATATGTATTTCTTAAACAAGTATATGCATGCATATACATATTTGTTATGCATGATATTTCTGTGGCAAATAAGATTTCTTGATACAGCTAGAGTAGATAGTTCTTTCAATTGCTTAATGAGATTTTGAATGAGCACAAGTATGTGTGAAGCTGAATAAATGCTTTAAAGCTTTCTGTATTTCAGTATAGCCAGGGCTGGTTATGTGCTTTTGCTGGAATATTTAACTGCACAAGGTACAGAATGTTGTCTCAGACTGTGCTGGAATCTGAGGATGTCTGGCACCTCACACACTCCGTATTTGGTAGTGTAAATGCAAAGACTGATGTGACACTAGACTGTTGAGACCAGTGGGACTTCAGTACAATATATACTTTGTCTTAAAAAGCTGACTCAGTGAAAGGGTAAAAATTTGTCAAGTATGATTTAGGGTATTCATGCATGTATGTGCCAAAATTTAAATCTGTCCCTTTGTCCTGGTTTCAGCTGGGATAGAGTTACTTTTCTTTCTAGTAGCTGGTACAGTGCTATGTTTTGAGTTCAGTATGAAAAGAATGTTGATAACACTCTGATGTTTTCAGTTGTTGTTAAGTAGTGTTTGTACTAAGTCAAGGAATTTTCAGCTTCTCATGCCCAGCCAGTGGGAAAGCTGGAGGGGCACAAGAAGTTGGGAGGGAACACAGCCAGGACAGCTGACCCAAACTGGCCAACAGGGTATTCCATACCATGGGACATCACATCTAGTATAGAAACTGGGTGGCATGGGGGTGGGGGATCACCGCTCGGGGACTAACTGGGTGTCAATTGGCAGGCGATGAGCAATTGCATTCTGCACCACTTCTGTATATTCCAATCCTTTTATTATTATTATTGTCATTTTCTTATTATTATCATCATTATTAGTTTCTTCCTTTATGTTCTATTAAACCATTCTTATCTCAGTCCATGAATTTTACCTGTTTCCTTCTGATTCTCTCCCCCATCCTACTGGGTCAGGGGGGAAGTGAGTGAGTGGCTTCATGGTGCTTAGTTGCTGGCTGGGGTTAAACCATGACATGCTTACAAGCATTGAAACCGAAAATATGTAAATTTTGTTCTTTTTCTTTGTGACTTTGGTGAGTGTTCAATATATGATTTAAGGTTACATATAATTTTGAACAATTTTAATTAATACAAGCTCTGAAGCAGTTTACTGACTGGAAGCCATTATGTCTATGGTTCTCACACACACGTGTGTGCGTGTATAAAATTAAAAAGAAAATTATTTAATTTCAATTTAGGAAGGATCTAAAGGGTTACTGTAGTCTGATTTATTGTAGAAGCTCTGAAAAGTGAGGTTTACATTGTGTTGAGCTATTTCAATGATGTTGCTGGGATGACACTATAATCCAAAGGACAGAATATCAATAAAGCTAGGATGTACAGGAATGTAAACAAGCTTTAGAAAAAACGTCCAACAGTTTGTTAAATAGACCACAACAAAACAAGTCCATTATCACTGCAAAAATAGCTCTGAACTTAGTATGTCTAATTATCTGAATAGCTTGGAAAAACATAATTAATCCATCAGCAATATTCAGTATTCTAATTCTGATACCGGATGGTGAGTTTTATGTTTATTCATATCTCTGTCAATATATTGGCATTTCCTAAAGATGAGTAAACATAAGATTTTTTTCTCCTTATATGATTCTTAGTCTGGCTGAGTTTGGGAATGTAGTCCAAACAAATCCCAAAATCTTTTTTTTTTTTTTTTAAATACAGAATGTTCTTTGTATTTAATATTAAAGAAAGAGATTTTTGCGTTAATCTCTAATATTGCTACCATTTTGGGAAGCCTTCTCAGCAAATGTTTTGCTGCCTCTCCAAACATGGTAACTTACCTTTGTGATGAATGTCTCAAAATAATGGACTTTATTTAAACTTCAAACATACTAATGTAATGCAAGCCCACAGATGCTCAAGTGACTTGTACAAGGCCACACAGTACGCTGTTGATCTCGGTGAAATCTGGATTGCATCATAAAGAGTTGATTCAGCAAGTGGCTGAGAACAGGGCTCACATAGTCTGGAGTGCTCCTTTTCAAAATCAGGTGTGAATGTAAACAGAATTGAAACTCAAGCTGATTATTATGACTTGTTCCAAGTTCTCTGTACTCACGCAGGCAGAGTAGGTGTTTAAGTTCTTGAGTTACTGTGGTATTGGCAGTAGGAGCTGGGGGGATCACTTTGCAGCTCTCCTCTGGGCAGCACATGCTGCCAGGGTGGGCTAGCCCTGCCCCACTCACAGCAGCCATGCTGGAGCCCAGCAGAGGATCACCCAAGCATAGAAATTCAGTTGTCTTCTCATCCAAAGGTTTTACTTTGCTGTTTTAGATAGTGTTGGCATACGGCAGGGTGAAGAAATGGGAAGGTACAGTATCTTTTCTGAGACTATATATAGTTTCCAGGGCCATAACTTTTTCACTAGCTTTATATATACCTATTAAACCTCTTTATAAGTCCTTTTAAATCTACTTTGTATTCCAGGTGGTACATTTTTTACCATTTGCTCTTTCTGTTTGCTATCTTTTCATACTGATAGTATTGAAACACACTGATCTCTTAAAATGCAAACAAGTGTCTTTGGAGTTTGTGAATCAAATAATATTTGGGAAGAATTCAATATTTATGTTTCTCCAAGTTACAAAAAATGCCAATCAAACCAATGCTCCTCAAACACGTTGAAAAGTAGTTTTGGGTGCTTTCTTCTATTTTAATTTTGTACTATATCCCTTACTTTGCCTCTGCCATACATTCATTGTTGAATCTCATTGTTCGAGTGACAGTAAATAAGCACAAGTGAAAGTATTACAGAATAGAAGTTTATTGTGTAAATAGATTATCCTTCACTTCACATTTGGTATTACCAGTTACTTCAGTTTGGCTTACCAGCTATGTATACTTCCACCTTCTAATATGATTGGCTCTGTTCCGTTTTCCCTGAGGTGTGCAGTTTTCATAGCCCTCAGCACTGTATGGCGTGTAATAGATAGACAGTTCAGAAGAGTAGCAGCTCAACAAGATTCAGCCTCTCCAAAATCAGTCAGCCATGGAGCTGAGTATGGTGATGACACTTCATCTTAGCAAAGTGTTTTCTAGTGGTTTACAACTCTCATATCTGTAGGAGCCTTATCTAATTGCTCTGCTCAGAGTATCTGCATGTGTATCTAATTCTTTCACCCCAAATATCTTCGCTAATGGCTAGTCCCTCTCTTTCTCAGTAGTAGGGACAACTGCATACTTCTGCCCTTTGCTGCTTGTATGATGATTTGTTTTCCTGTGAGCTTTCTGGCTGTTGCATATATATCTTTAAATCACAGACATCTGAGAGGACTGTGAATTTGTTGAGGGCATCCAACATTAAAACAAGCTTTTGCAATTTTATGATACCAGGGTCTCTCCCTGTCCTTCTCTGTTTACCTCCTTTCCCTTTTTTCCTTTCCCTTTTTTCCTTTCCCTTTTTTCCTTTCCCTTTTTTCCTTTCCTTTTTTCCTTTCCTTTTTTCCTTTCCTTTTTGTCCTTTCCCTTTTTCTTTCCCTTTTTTCCTTTCCCTTGTTACCTTTCCTTTGGTTTTTTTTTTTTTTACTTTTTCCTTTTCGGTTGTTGCCCTTCCAGAAACCATTTCTTTCTTTGAGTTTCTGTCACATCTGTCCTTTTTGGCTTTGTCAATATGGCAACTGTGATCATAGAACAGGAATCTGTACCATGAACTGATTGGAAAAAAATGAGCAACCTTCTTTACAATGAAGAGAACCTTGCTATTTTTTTAACCTAGAGCACTCTGTTAATAACTGACTTGAAGTTAGCCTGAATTATGGAATAGAAGGCCATGTATTTCAATGCATATGTTCCTGAGGGGTTTGAGTGTGTTCACCATTGCTGATATCCTCAGTGCATCATCTGACTCCTGTTTCAACTTGTGTGTGATGTCCTGGTCCCAAACCAATTAATTCAGGCACACAGAATTTTGACTGTTGCTTTCCAAAATACATGTTTTCTGTTCATAACCAGCTTTATCAAACTCCTTCCAAATGCTAAAATCTGTATTTCATCTTGCATGATGGTATTTCAATAACAAGTAAGATTTCTTGCTGCATTTCTGGTATTGGTCTCCTGTAAGCCTAAGGAACTTACCAAGGTTTTGGATGTTTCTTTGTAGACTTTCGATTTGCCAGCTATAGCTGCATGGGTTTGAAAGTGCATACTGAAGGGGGTTTTTTATTTCTTGATTAGCTGTTGTTGAGACAGTGGCATCCCACCTAAAAAGTACTGTAAGTACAAACTGCATGTGCCAAGTTGTTACAATGAGATGACAAACAGGAGGTTTGTATGGCAAAAATCACATGGCTCTGTGGCTTCTTTAATGGCAGAGTGTTTTTTTCCTCCTGTCAAATGCAAGAAAACTTTGAGTCAGTGTGGTGGGTTGACCCTGGCTGGATGCCAGGTGCCCACCAAAGCTGCTCTATCACTGCCCTTCTCAACTGGGCAGGGGAGAGAAAATAAAACAAAAGGCTCGTGAGTTAAGGAGAGGGAGAGATCACTCATGAATTACCATTATGGGCAAAAGAGACTCAACTTGGGAAAAACTAATTTAATTTATTGCCAGTAGAATCAGAGTAGGGTAATGAGAAATAAAACCAAATTCCAAACTCCTCACTTTTCCCCTGCTCCAGTGTGGGGTCCCTCCCACAGGAGACAGTCCTCTATGAACTTCTCTAGCATGAGTCCTTCCTTGTATTACATGCAAGGTAAAGTTATATTACCCTCGAGGGTAACAACAGCTTCCTGCTGTGCAAGCTTCCATGAGAGCAACGTTTAGATATTTCTTTTGCTGATATAAAACAAAATTAAAATCACTAAATAATATCATGGAAAAAAATTATAATGCTAATGCATCCAAGCTGTGTATTGTAGAGCTCGTTGTTTTGTGTATATTTGAGGTTAATTGTTAAAACCTGTTGTCTCCAGGACTGAAAAGAGATATTCATCAATAGGAATTTACACCTCTGGAAAATATTGATAGCAGAACTTTAGTCTTTTCTTCTCAGTTTAAATAAAATGTATCAAAAAAAAAGCAAAGCAAAACAAACTGAGACAAAGGAATAAACATAGAGTTAAGAGTGAACCATAGGTCCGTATATGATGAGTAATCTGGGGTGTCTTTCCCAAGTAACTGACTACATGTTAGTTTTATACAGTAACAGAACCAGTTATTTACATTTTTCTTCTGTGTTGTCTTACTAGGTGTTCATGTAACCAGTTGCACAGATGAACTGAAGAGGGCTTGGAAATTTCTAGCACTTTTTTTTCACAGTAGAGTTTTAAAGTACAACTACAGATAGAAGATGATTGTAAATCAATACATTATTATCCTACATATCATGTATTCTTCTTTCTGCTGATCTTTGAATACAAACATTTTAGGATTATACCTAAGATTATACCTATTTGGTAAGAATGTATTGAAATCATTAGCAGGATGATATTTGATTTTACATTTAAAAGAATTGCTTATAAGACAGTTATTGCCGTACTGTTGCACAAAAAGAAATCACATGAGCATGGTGTTGGGATCTTTTTATCATAAAAGCATATGTTGCTATTCAGTATAGGGTTTTGTACTGAATAATTATGTACAAACCATTCATTCAGTGTTATCCTGATTTTCAGAGCTGCTGAACACATTCATTTTTCAGTGAAATTGAAAAGAATGCTCTGTTTTCATTATTGTCAGAAGTATGGCCATATATGCACAGTGGAATGATATTGCTATACAATAGTGCACTTTTTACTCAGATTTTGCTTTTTGTCATTAACAAGTGGCTCTTGCTGGATTAGGTCAGTTGTCCTGCAGGAAGATTTGAGCAGTGGTCTGTCTCCTAATTGACGTTCTTTCTTAAGTCATTTGAATCTGGTTTGAAGAAATCCTCCTTCTCTCTAAATATTCTGCAGGACAAGTGGTTTAAAATCTGATATTGTCATGTTAAAGTTTAAGTACCCAGAAGTGAACAAGAGCATCAATTCACTCCGCACTGTATCTCCAATCACGTAGCATTTACTTAGGGAAAAAAACCCACCACCCCCCCAAATTTAAAAAAAATAATTGAGTATCCACCAGAAAACAAAGGCACTGTCTGCATTATCCCTAATTACATACTGTGTACTTTGAAAACGATCCACAAAAATACATACTAAAATTACAAAGAAACCAGTCCTCATTATCTCTCTTATGGAATTAAAGAAATAGCAGTCTGCACAAAAATGTACAAATTTAAGTAGCATTTTAAACAGATCAAAAAGGGGAAAAAACCCAACCAACTCCTTTTTTATTGTGAAATTCAGAAAATGAAGAAAATTGAAAAATACTTATTTCTTTTTATGAACCTATGTTTCATTTTCAAAAGTGACTTTTATAAAAAAATCTCTACAGTGTGTAAAGGATTGGTCAGTGGGTTCTCAGAAGTGCTTATATACTAACTTCCTTTGAAACAAATGTAGCCTGGAACTTCTGGATATTACTGTCATTGCCTATCTGCTTCTTCAGAACTATATTTAAAAAGATCTGGTCTGTGGATATTTAGAAGACTACTGCTTAAATTTTTGGGACAGAAGGAGGGAAAGACTTTGTCTTCTCAGTCACGTGAATGCTTTTGATTTCTTTCTCTGTGTCAATAAGTACAATCCTCAGATGTTTGTCTGTGATACAGTTTTCTTCTGGATTTTTTTCCCCTCATTTTTTTGAGTCTTGTTCTTAAAAATGAGCAGCTTGGGATCTGTCTGCTCTGAAACTGTGTTCAGGTTGCATAGCAAGTTTCCCAGAGTAAGCCTAGATGGGAGTTAGGGAAGTTTGATAGCTAGGAGTAGAGCTGCTAATTTTTATGTTCCCAACTGTTAAAGAATTCATAGCCACGAGGTATACAAGGAAGTTCCCTGGTCAGTGCCTGAAGATTTGGGCACCTTGGGATGGGGGTGAATGGGGATTTCTACATGAGCCAGAAGAGAGGATGACAACAAGGGCATATCTTGAACTTTTCTCCATATGAAATTTAGTTTCTCAGTTGATGGATGAATTTACAGTGACTTTGTCACATGAGAATGGACAAGGGTACGTGTGCAAGGATCAGCTCCCGTGTCCTCTCAGAGGGGCAGTGTGTGGCGGGGCCAGTGTGCTAACTGCCTGGTTTGGTGTTGGGCTTGGGCTGATGAAGCTGACTCTTTTGGTCAGACAAAGTGTCTCCTTCCTCTTTCCCTGCTTCTGTTTTACACTGAAAGACTCGATGTTTGCCGGCTCTGGGACTCACATGTAGCCAGGAGAATTAATGAACTAAAACCCTAGAAAAAACTAAAAGACTGAAGATTTAATAATTTAAATTAGAAGGAATGTTTAATTAGGACATCTTTATTATTATTATTATTATGTTTTGCCAACTCTTGTATAATTCTGTCGCCTAAAGAACACTTCAGATTAATGTCCCTTTAAGCAACAAATATCCCTAAGAAAAAAAAGAAATTCAGGTAGTTCTTCAGCAGAATTTAAAAAGCACTGTATGCTAAGGAAGCAAAATTAAACCCTCCAAAATATTTGTCAGGAAAAAAATAGAACAGCCTTATACGCCTTCTTTATCAGACATAGGAAAAGGGGAAACAAACATTAATTTTACTCTGTTATTTTATGGACTGTTATTTAAAGACAATTTAATGATGAAATTCATCTAATTTTCTCTGAAGCCTTCACCCATTACTGTTTTCAAGTATTTGTGATTTTCTTTACCATGACCTGATTCTCAAAAAGGAATAATTTTAAACTCTACTATTTTTTTTTTTCACACAAAATATGCTTATGTTTATTTGTTCAAAGATGTAGTTGTTGACTTTCGGCTCTTTATATTAAATACCATGAGGTTTTCAGATTTTAAAATAACAAGCTCATTCAAACTTGAAGCAAATACTCCTCTAATGTAGTGAAGGATGTGCAAATAATGCAAAGGTAAATCAATATATATTTATCTCTGACAGTGATGCTAAAGACTTTGTCTAGTCAGCATGGCTTCAAGCATGTACATCTGTGATCTTTAAGTTTTCATCTTAATTTTTCCTTTCAATTTTTATCCACTTCTTTCCTCCCCCTTCTTTCTTTTCATTAACAAATAAGATAATATAGAAAAGTCACCTTTTCTGTGCGTTCTCCAGGATTATTTGGTTATAACAAGATTGTCATTTCTATTGAGGCTTTTTAGAACTAATGAAAATTATCAACATGTCACACAGCTGCATTTCAGTTTTGTTTGTCAGAGTCCAGAACAGAATTGATTTTATAAATAGATCCTAAATGTGAGCACAAAATATGCACGCTGATGAGTTCATGATAAGACTTTGTTTAGAAATATTTTTACAATTTACCCATGAAGAGGAAAAAGAATTACATGTCAAACAGAACAATGTAAAGCAATTTTTTCCAAAGGCATTTATGCAACTCCATATCCTTCACAAAATATCCTACACAAGTGGTTTTTGCTTTATGCTCATTTATGAGATAGAAGAAGGTTTCATGTGTATTAGAAAGAAATCACATGCTGTGGAAAATGGAACATCTTGTTTTACTGTAAGAGAGATTCAATGAGTCTGATGGGGTTTTTTAGGTAAAGTTAATTAAAATCAAATTGATCTGGGCTTCTTTTCCCTGCTTAAAGTTTTTTACAATCATATTAGTGATGGTGCAGAAGAAAAGAGGGAAAGAGGAATAGCTCTACCAGGAGGTCAAAGGTTTCCTACATCCTAAGAAGAACTCCCTTTCTGTCAGTGACTTTCCTCAGCAAGGAGATGTTGTAGTGGCTTGTGATGGGTTGACCATGGCTGGACGCCAGGTGCCCACCAAGTCATTCTATCACTCCCCCCCCTCTTCGCTAGACAG